>JAJJWW010002806.1:0-157898 GCA_023531295.1 Papaver armeniacum
TCTTCAACAGTCGACGATCTTAGGAACAAGGGTTGTACTCCTTCAAATTATACTCGCATGAGAACAGTCAAGAATAATTCCTTTAACTGCTATTATTGCGGAAATAAAGGGCATTGATCGCTGTCGTAGGCGTCAAAAATAAATTACACTTTCTTACTACTCAAAATATATAATGAAGCAAAGGCAAGAAAGGATCGTTCCCACAGAGAGGACTAAGTTTTCAAAATGTTTCGGTTTCTTATGTAAAGCAAGGGGGGATTTTCTGATTTTTATATACTAAAATAAAATAAAAGCAAATAAAGAAAAGTAAACAAGTAAATTCAAAGATGTGAAAGCATTGGTTAAGGATTTCGTTTTCATTCACAAACATATTCTTGTCTTAATAACTAGAATTGATATTTCAATCTCTATTTTATCAATGGCCCTAGAATACCTTGATCGTAAGTATATCCCGCAAATCTCCTCTTGTCATCAACAAACACATTAAAAGATGCGAATATGAATTCTATCTTAGAGAACAACCTAACGTGTAAAAGCACTAATCAAGTTTAATTCCCTAGATGGGTTAAGTTCTATGAAATCAGGCCAATCAAAGCAATCGAACGTGTAAAAGCACTAATCCGATTTAACAAAGGTTATGACTCACTTGTGACTAGTAGAATATATCACTACAAGCACTACCCACAATTATGCTACTTGCAATCAGAAATTTATCACTTTTGCGTATAATAAACTCTAATCTAGCAATAAAGATGAAAGTAAACTCAATCGATTCGCGACTCGACTAAACAACCTTTCAACTCATATGACAATATTAATGGTGAATCATAAACGATAAAGCATGGAGACAAAACTAATTTATTGAATAAGAAACATGCTTTGTGAAATCAAACTAATCCATAACCAATGATAAAATTAAATACTCATGTTAATGGGGTTCATAACAAGAAGAAAAATAAGAGTTTATGTTTCTAAACCCTAGAACAAAAGTAGAAGAGAAGATAATCTTCGATTGGAGAAAAGTCTCCTCTTTTATATGTTTCTCAATTTCCATAAAGGATACTCTTTCTCAATTAGGTCACGCCTCATTCTTCTCAAAATTCCATCTCCAAGTGGTCCACCAAGCCCATGTGTTAAAACTTCTCTTCTGGAAATTATGGGTCCAAAACAGGGTTGTCGGATTGCTGACGTCATCACCGGAATCCGGTCACCTGAAAATGTTCCCAGTCACCTGAGTTATCATAAACTGTCATGGGACAAATATATGCTTCCAGCAACTTAACTCTTCTTCTCTACAGTTCATTCATTCGCAGAAACCATCTAAAGCCAATTTCTTTGTTCTTGCGGAAACGTGCCCAAAAACGCGACTCTAGCTCATATGTCCTGCACCCATCTCTTGCATCCAACGCACTCTACCTTTATGATTTAGTGAAATTTTATGATCCATGCTTCAAGCTCCAAAATCCGACAACCGGAATTAGTACCACCGGCTTTCCATTCTCGCTGTGTTCCTGCACAGTTTCTGCAGTTCTGGAATTTCCATGCAAGCATGATCGGTTGTCAGCCGTGCAAATATAATTTCACTTTCTCACTCAACTAGATATAAATATAGTAGGTGATAAGAAAGAGTTCGTTCCCACTGAGAGGCTTTTGTTGTTATAGAAATTCAGTTTCTTAGTAACCAAAGGGGGATTTTTGTTTTATCTAAGCAATAAAAGTAATTGAAAGCAATAAAATAATTTGAATAATCAATAAGGAAAAGATGTTGGTCACGGGATAGTATCATTCACAAACATGTATTATCATCAATGATTAGAATTGGTATTTTAATCTCTCATTTACTAAAAGTCCTAGGATACCTTGATTGCAAGTATATCCCGTTAATTCCCTGATTTCATCACAACCACATTAAAAGATGTATATGTGAGTTCTTCCTAGAAAGCAACCTAAAGTGTAAAAGCACAATTAAGTTTAACTCCCTAAAAGCAATAAGTTCTAAGGAATAAGACTAATCAATGCAAACGAACGTGTAAAAGCACTAATCCGTTTTAACAAATGTTATTATTCACTTGTGACTAGTAGGATATATCACTACAAGCACTACCCACAATTATGCTACTTAGAATCAGGGATAAACAACTTTTTCGTATTGAAACCCCTAATATAGCTCTAGAGATGAATGCAAATCGGATTTATTCCGGACTCAACCTAACAAGTTTTCAAATCATATAACATTATAAACCATGAATCATAAACAATAACTTATAGAGACAAAACTAATTCATAGATTCAAATAACATGTTGAGAAATCCACTTTATCCCATAACTAATAATAATTATTTAGCTACTCATAGCTATGGAGTTCATCATAAAAATATTAATTGAATAGAAATAGATGAACATAAGCAAACCCTAGTAGAATAACCGCTTTCTCCAAGTTCCAAGAATAATAATCCGTGTTTCCAAAAGTTGTAGAAGTCTTCTTTTTATAGCTTTTCCTCTCTTCCAAAACTAGGTCAAGTCCCAAAGGTCCAATAGATAAAAGTCCACCAAGCCCATGTGTGAGGAAAATATGTGAAAATATGTCCCAAAAAAGTATTATGGCCGGAAAATCGGCATTATGGCCGGAGAAGTGACCGGAAAACGGCTCAGGTGACCGGCAAAGTCCGCCCGGTCACCGGTCAGCGAGTCAGCTCGGTCGAGTCAACTCGGGTCAACTCAGAAGTCAGACCGAGTCAAACCGAGAGTCAATTCCAATTCAGACGAGTCAGGTCTGGCTCAGTCTGATTCACTTTGGCTTAGGCCATTTGCACTGGTCAAATCTTTTGATGCACAATCCTTGTGCTTCCAGCCATGATGGTCCTTTATTCTCTCAATTCTTCCCTGTAGTTCTGTAGCTTCAACAACAATATCCTACAATCTTTCATTCCTCCTTCCCTAGCTCAGATTAATAACTCTATAATACCGGCAATCTCGCAACAACAGTGCACCACTTACTTCTCATCTCCGCATCATTCATATCATAACTTACAGCTGCAAATATTCTCCATAACCTGCAATCAACACCAAGCACCTGTTCACTATTGCCATAGGACCACCACCCTTGTAAACAATCCACCAGCACCTCATTTAAGCTTCCATTAATTCAACAGCATCAAAGCTGAGCTTCCTGTTGTTAGCATCACCAAAGCTTCCATCTAGTCCTATTTCGGCTCAACATGACTGCAATCAACTCAGGCCAGAATCCATTTTCTTCAACTCAGATCAAACCATTTTAGCACCAGCAACAACTCCCCTTGCTATATCTCACATCTGCTGCAAACATAGATAGCACCAGTTTTGCCATTATCTGCACCTCCAATTCCTCAATTTCAACATCAACGGCATAACCCCATCTTCTCTTCTTCTCAAACTCTTCAAATCTCTCTTTCAGTTCTTTATTGTAAACTCAGAACTCTAATTGCTTCACACAACCACACAATTAACACCAGCCCAGAACTGACCATCACCTGCGACCTAAGCATACATCTAACATTCATTAACTCAGGCCCTAAAACAGATCCCTGCAACCTCCAATCTTAGCACACCAATGCTGTCACAGCCAACTCTGCAAACCAAATCCACCAGTGCCTAGCCACTTCTGCAACTCCATTGCTACCTGCAATTCCTCAACTTCGAGAATCAATGGCAGAACTCAACAACTCGACTCCTCTCGAGCTCCATATGGCTGCATTAGACCACCATCACACACAGCAAAAACCATTCCTCAACTTCAGCTGTTTCTTGTGCACCACCAGAACCACGGACAACTCCATCTGACCAACGAACATTATGTGCATCTCACAACCCCTAGCCGCAGGATAACCCCTCAACCTGAGTTCTCAACCCACTCTCTATTTCTGTCATTAGAAGCAACAACTCATTCCTCATCACCACCAGTGCAGCCAAACTTCTAAATTCCTTGTTCTTGTACATCAATTGCAACTCGAACACTTCCAGACCAATACCAAGTTCTCTTCTTCCATGACATAGCTCCATCTCTGCTCAAACTGACAGCAACATCCACTGCTTCAAACAGCATCCACCCATTCTCCTCCTTTGCATTGTAGCTCAACACCTTCATTGCAGCATCAACTCAGCCTGGAATTCCCATGAACATACCCATTGGACCAAAGCTTCACAGCTGCAGAACAGAAGTAACACCATCACCTGCAGTTTAGATTACATCTCATGAAAACCATCAACCAACAGAACCCATTAGGAAATAGCATTCATTCAACCACCTGAGCCACCATGAGCTCAAACCCATTCACCAGATACGAATCCGAGTCATACCCATCTCTGCAATCCAGATATACAACCAAAAGCAACTAATTTCTAATCCTCGTTCATCACTGATGTCTCGGTAGCAACTCCATCATCAATTATACTCATTTCTCTTCTAAACTTTGAATCAAACCCACAATTGAACTCAATCCAACTCTATTCATCAACACAACTCTTAACTGCTTCATTACGGAGCTTCAATTTCTCCTCCATCATCTTCAATCGAGAGCAGCAACAAAATCCACGGTAACCCTAACTCTGAATCGAACTCGAGCTCTAGTTCATTCTCTATTTCAAACACCAGCAACATCTGCAGTTTAGCACTGGATCAAACCCTTGTTGTTCTCAGACTTAACCCTGTAATACCCCCATCGATCTTGACTCATTCGAACCCTAACTTTTAGTTACCATCGCATCATCATCTCTGTTCTTGGCAGCATCAGAATATCTTGAAAACAAATAACCATCTCTCGCTTCTGGTTTTACCAGTTATCAGCTCAATTAATAGTGCAGCCATAACTCGTTTCTCGATCTCCTTTCTATGCGTATTAACGGAGCTGCCATCTTTGTCTCAATTTCAGGCAGAGAGGAAGCAAATGGAAATGATTAGAGAAACCCTTCTCTAGTTTTCAGGTCTTGGTAATGATGCAAATTCATATTGTCACCCATGAATCTGATAAAGGCTGCCTTGTACTATTTGGCCTGTCAGTTTCGCACAACCGACAATTCATCCTTCACTCCTTCATGCGCACGTCAGCTCGCTCCAAATATAACTCACGTGTGAATTGGCCTCTTTGCCTTTTACGCTCCCAATAGACGTTTTCTCCTTCTTTTGCTCATAATGACTCCAAAGTACCTAATAAACTCAAAACCAAACATAAGATACACAATTTACAAGAAAACTAGCGAATAAAGCATAAACTATAGATATAAATGAAGGTGTTTAAGACACCTATCAAATTCCCCCACACTTAGACTTTGCTAGTCCTCGAGCAAATCAAGAAAAACAATTCTAAATCAAACATACAACTCCATCTCGCCGAGGATACGGTTACTCTTAGCATGAATAACAGGCCTTTGAACCCCTAGGTGTCCCTAGTGGACGAGTTATAGTCTCGTGAGGGTTTACTAGAGATATACCCACAAAACCTATTTTTTCAACTTACTAGTTCTCCGAAATGATAGTATCCAACGCGCTAAGAAGACATAGAAATTATGCACACTAGTCATAAGAAGTTAGACACATAAATGAACACAATCTCATCCTTAAAAGTTGAGAGAGAAATAACCATCCATTATCGAAAGAAATTCGGGTTCGGAGTGATCGAAAGTCTCGACTCGCCTCGCAAGAAAGGGTTTTATGAAGTTGCTCTCAATAATAAACAGCTTTTTTATGGGTCACACATGTGTCCAGGTAGGAATGAAGAAGAATCCTGCGACACCTTGAATGGTAGGAAGGCAAAACCCTCCGAATTGTTTTGAAAACCCACATCTTTTATAATTTTTGAAAACCCATTTTTCTGACGATCTCTAAGAAAGGAAATCAACCACTTAACGAAGGTGGGAATATGTTTACTTACCTCGTTATTTGTTCGGCATGCAGCTAGCACCACTCTCACAGCATCCATAGAAACGTCTTCGGTCTTCAATCGGTGTCTTCATCTTCGTCTTCGGTCTTCAACTCTTGATGATGAAATCTTGAACTTCGTAGAATCTTGACAATTTAACTCTTTCCTCTAATTCCTTGTTGCTTGAAACTTCATTATGGATATTCCTTCTTCCCATTGGCTTTATTGAAAGAACAAAAAACTAAAAAAAAAAAAAACAAAATATGATACAATGGATTTTTCTTGTCTCTTTTTTTTTTAAGACAAGAAAAATAAAACAAATACAAAAAAAAATGAAAACAAAATAAAATAAAATAAAATAATAAAACTAATAATGAACCTCACAAAATTTTCTCTTGTCTTTTTTTTTTTTTTTTTTTTTTTTAATAAATATATAAAGGATTACATCTCAAAGAGGTCATCATCCGGTAAGAAATTAGTCGGAAGCCGAGCAACAAGCTGGGCTCCAACCCCCTTTTGAATAACCACACCTAGCCTATGAAACAGAAAATCTCCTACACGCACATTAGCATCGTAGCTAGCAATATATTTTCGCAAACGCTTCAGAAAGTCCGTGGTATCGTCACCAAGTTCTACCAAAGTGGTAAAGGAAAGCACCCCAAAACCAAAGCCTTGTGTCGTACACTTTTCCAGATACTTGGCATTTTTCTTAGAAACAGCATTCTTAATAGCAACTCCCGGTGAAAAGGAGCGGACTCCACCACCGTAAAGGGTGAAATGCCGGTCACATAAAAACACATGTCACGCCCATTATCCCAATTATGTACGAGTATATCAGTCGGCCTCAAAGCAGTACCTTTATTGGAGAGAAGACCCAAGTCAACCTCCTTTCTAGCTGGGACCCCTGCTCGGTAACACATGTCAGCGATAGTATCACGTACTAAATCATGTCTAAACTTAAGACCTACTTTATTGGCACAATGCAGAGCATGATCTCCAAAAATATCCATATCCCTTTTACAAAAGGGACATGCACCATCCACCTCGAAAAGGGGGATCCCAAGCCTATATTGAAGCACGGCACTAAATTGCCTGGCACCAATATGTTGGTTGAGTCCCAAAATTGGAATCACCATAAGAAAATCCCAAGCATGTTTTGCTTGATTACATTGCCATAACACAGAATCCCGCTCATACATAGCATAATTGGTGGGTATGTTCTTCGTAACAGCCTCAAAGTAGATAGTTGCCAAGGAGTTCATGGAATGGGTGGCAAAACTACTAGAGCAGATAGGAGAAACAACCCCACACACAGAATTAAAGGAATCCATAGCTTGTAAAATGGAGGGACTATTACCATTAATGCAAGTGCTCCTTAAAATAGTGGACTGCAGATCAAGAGTCTGCAGGCAAGAAGCAAGATAACAATAATGTTTGGTGTCTTGTAGAGAGTAAATACCCATACCTCCATGTTTGAAAGGTAGAGTAGAAAGCCTCTGCTGAAGAATCCCATAGCCAGGTCTATCTCCTGTGATGATATGTCTAAGGAATTGAAACAACCGAGTGTCGAACAAATCTTGAGCTTCTAGAAAATATTCGGCGTGGTAGTTCGTAAAGCAAAATAAAGCTTCGAGACACCCGTACAATTTCTAAACAATAATAACTCACATTGAGGGTCTTCTAGCTTCTCTACAACATCAATAAGATCTATAGTCTTATTTACTCTACTAACCAACAAATCCTTGTTAAATTGAGCATCAAGGCTAACCGGACCTCCCAGAAGTTTCACACCTTTAGATGGCCTACTAATATTAGGAGGGAAAACACCTTTAACCGTAGTTCTAGGATCAGGGGAGGGCCAAAACAGCTCAGTTTTAGTTATGTTCAAGTGCAAACCCTTGGCAACACCTTCATCTTGGATTATCTTCAATGTTTTAACAACCATCAATGAATCACCTATCAAGGTACCATCATCCAAATACCAGGCCTGCATTTCAAGCTCACATTGTGTCGCAATACTCTTGATCAAGGGGTGAAGCGTGAGAGCAAACAACAATGGTCCGAGGGGGTCACCCTGTTGTACCCCTTGGGACGAGGAAAGGACGTGATCCATATAATACAGCCGAGCAGGGGAGGCATAGCAGAATTCAACCCAACGATAAATAGATGGGCATATCTTACGTACCTCAGATAACATTTTTTTTTAATTTTTTTTTGAGACAAGAGAAAGTAAAATACAAGTAAAATAAAAATGTAAGTACAAAGGCCATGGTGTAAGTACTTTACCGCTTGATTCTTCACAACTTGTATGTCTTGATATCATACACTTCTCGAACTCTCATCCTTGATAATCTTCGCTCTTGTACATAGTCTTTAACTTGTAAAAATTCTGCTCCTTGTCTTGTTGCTTTACTTGAATCTGAAATCTGCTCATTTCTGTACTGTTGCTCGTAAACCTTGAACGTCTTCAACTTTCCTTCAAATTTGTGATGCTCCTCTTGTTGATGATGATGGTGTTTTTATGGACCTGTTGGTGTAGAGAGAGATCAGGTGGATGGTGCTAACTGCGAACAAGATTACAAGTGGTATGTAAGTTAGCAATTCGATGTCACCATCATGATTGATAAAATAGCACTTAAGAGATCAAAATAGTGCTTCTATTGGTGGGAGGTTGGGCAGCTCACCATTCTGCCCGGAATTTACGTACGGTGACACACACTCTAAAAGCACATATTTAGACAGTATAAAGAATTGAAGGTCGGTGCCTCTCATGATGTAACATGGGTAGTCTCCACTATAGGGGATCACTACTCCAATACTGAATTCAGTCTGCACCTTATTTTCCATTGGCATGGTTAAATCCAACTTTAACTCTCATACAATTAAGAAACCCGATCATGTTCTCTGTCATCTCTAAGTTCAGTCACTCTTATGAGAATTTCGATGTAATCTTAGTGACATGTATACTATGTGACTCTAAACTAACCACAAGTTGGAGTTTTCTTATTCACTATTTTACACAAAAGTTGAAAATTTCATGAAAATTTTACAGTGCAAATGCTTAACCACTCCCCCACACTTAAACTTTACATTGTCCTCAATGTAAATTGAATCGTCCAAAGTAAGTCAAGGTGGGAAATTCTAACATGAATGTGACAAGAAATCAGAAAAAAAAAAAAACAAGACAAGCAATACTAAAAACAAGACAAGAAATAAATACAAGACAAGAAATAATCATCCTTTGGGTTGCCTCCCATTTAGCGCTTGGTTTAAAGTCGTCAGCCCGACTATCTCCTTGCTTTCTATGACTCCTCCAGAGGGAGTGCATCCACAAAATTAACTCCTTCCACCACTTCGGAAGTGAAATTCTCATAATATGGTTTCAACCGGTGCTCATTAACTTTAAGTTCTTTGCTTGTAGCTATGCTACGAATTTCCACTGCACCATGAGAAAACACATTAGTAACAATAAAAGGTCCGATCCATCGTGACCGTAATTTACCCGGAAATAAATGCAAGCGAGAATTAAACAAAAGCACTTTTTTCCCAATGCAAAATTGTTTTCTAGAAATCATAGTATCATGAAAGGCCTTCGTTTTCTCCTTGTAAATGTGTGAGCTTTCAAATGCATCATTACGAAGCTCCTCTAGCTCTTGGAGTTGTAACTTCCTTTGCTTTCCATCCCCATCCATCTCCATATTGCATTGCTTAATAGCCCAAAACGCCTTATGCTCAATTTCAACGGGTAAATGACAAGGTTTACCATACAAAAGCCTAAAGGGAGACATCCCGATAGGTGTCTTGTATGCGGTTCTATAAGCCCACAAAGCATCATTAAGTCGCATGCTCCAATATTTCCTTGTTGGGTTCACCGTTTTCTCTAGAATGGATTTCACCTCTCGGTTATAAACCTCGGCTTGTCCATTTGTTTGGGGATGATAAGGTGTTGCAATCTTGTGCGACACATTATACTCCTTCAAAAAGCTTTGTAAAATCCTGTTTTTGAAGTGAGAACCCCCGTCACTAATTACGGCTCTTGGAATTCCAAACCTTGCAAAAATATTAGCTTGCACAAAATCTGAAACCACTTTAGAATCATTAGTTGGGGTGGCCTTAGCTTCCACCCATTTCGAGACATAATCAACAGCAAGTAAGATATAAAAATTTCCATGAGAGTTGACAAAAGTACCCATAAAATCAATACCCCATACATCAAAAACTTCGATAAATTGAATAAAAGTTTGTGGCATTTGATTTCGGGCACCTAGATTGCCTGTTCTTTGGCACCTATCACAAGTTGTACAAAATATATGTGCATCCTTAAACAAGGTTGGCCAATAGAAACCGCTTTCAAGTACCTTGTGAGTGGTTCTCTTACTCCCAAAATGTCCTCCGCAAGCATAGGAGTGACAAAAAGACAAGATAGAATTAAATTCAGATTCGGGAACGTACCTTCTTATTACTTGGTCACTACCATGTTTCCACAAGTATGGATCATCCCATATGTATTGGTTTCCTAACTTCTTAAGTTTGTCCCTCTCAGCACGAGACAAGTTCTTTGGGATTTGTTTAGAAACTAAGTAATTGACAATATTGGCATACCATGGTTCTCCAAAGGAAATTGAGAATAGTTGCTCGTCTGGGAAACTTTCACGCAATGGGATAGTCTCCTTGTTCACAGCAAGATGACTCAAGTGATCCGCAACGGTATTCTCAATTTCTTTTTTGTCCTTGATTTCAATATCAAACTCTTGCAAGAGTAAAATCCATCGTATGAGCCTCGGTTTCTCTTCTTTCTTCATTAACAAGTACCTAAGTGCTGCATGATCAGAAAAGACAACAACTTTTGTACTAATTAGATAAGAGCGAAACTTTTCCAAAGCAAAAACAATGGCTAACAACTCTTTTTCAGTGGTTGTGTAGTTTTGTTGGGCCTCATTTAAGGTTCTAGAAGCATAATAAATAGCATGAGGTATCTTCCCCACACGTTGCCCAAGCACCGCACCAACCGCATAGTCACTTGCATCACACATGAGCTCAAAAGGCTTGCTCCAATCCGGTGGTTTAATGATAGGAGCTGAAATCAAAAGTTCTTTCAAACGATTGAATGCCGCCATACACTTTTGATCAAAGTTAAAAACCACATCTTTTTGCAAAAAGTTACAAAGTGGTGATGCTATCTTGGAAAAATCCTTGATGAATCTACGATAAAAACCTGCATGACCAAGAAAAGAACGTATCTCCCTATCTTAGATTTATCGACTTCCAAGCCTTTAGAAGATATTATATGGCCTAAAACTATGCCATGAGTTACCATGAAATGCCACTTCTCTCAATTTAGCACAAGATTTGTTTCAACACATCGTTCAAGGATTAGAGACAAGTTGTTCAAGCAAAGTTCAAATGAATCACCAAAGACACTAAAATCGTCCATGAACACTTCGATTATGTTTTCAACATATTCTGAGAAGATACTTACCATACACCTTTGAAAGGTAGCTGGAGAATTTCACAAGCCAAAAGGCATCCTTTTATAAGCAAAAGTATCGAAAGGACAAGTGAAAGTAGTTTTCTCTTGATCCTCCGGTGATATCACAATCTGATTATAACTTGAATAGCCATCAAGGAAGCAATAGTAAGAGTGTCCAGCTAAACGTTCAATCATTTGATCAATAAAAGGTAAAGGGAAGTGATCTTTTCTAGTAGTGGCATTCAATTTTCTATAATCAATACAAACCCTCCAACCGGTTTGCACACGAGTTGGGACAAGTTCATTCTTATCATTCTCCACCACCGTCACACCTGATTTCTTTGGTACTACTTGTTCCGGGCTTACACACTTGCTATCGGATATGGGGTAGATAACACCCACTTCCAAAAGCTTGAGTATCTCCTTTTTCACAACTTCCATCATGGGAGGGTTTAAACGACGTTGTACTTCCCTTGTTGGCTTTGCATCGTCCTCCAAACGAATCTTGTGCATACAAACGGCAGGGCTTATACCCTTGATATCGGCAATTGTCCATCCTATGTCCGTCTTGTACTTCCTTAGCACCCTTAGAAGTTTTTGCTCCTATAATTCACTAAGCTTGTTAGAAACAATCACAGGTAACTCTTCATTATCACCCAAGTACAAGTACTTTAGGTGATCGGGAAGAGGTTTCAATTCTAAAATTGGAGATTTAACAATTGAAGGTACAAGCTTTTAATCACTGCATGGTAAAGAAATAAAAGAGATATTATGAGTTTTCGAGCATCCTTGTAGTGAATTAAGATCACCAAGGGCTTCCTTGACTTCATTACCACACTCTACACCATTATCCATGGATGTAGTTAACACGGTTTCCAAAGCGTCATCACCATTTAATTCAAACATTTGTTGTGCCAATGTATCCATAACATCAATGGAGAAACAAGAGTGGACATCGCTAGGATATCTCATCATCTCGAAAATGTTGAAACGTATTGTTTCTCCATCAAACTCCATTGTTAGCATTCCCTTGTCCACATCAATAATGGTTTTCGCCGTTTTCATGAAGGGACGCCCAAGTAGCAATGGAAGAGACGAGTCTGGTGACCCTTCATTCATCTCTAACACACAAAATTCAGCTGGAAAGACAAGTTGATTAACCTACACAAGAACATTCTCAACAATACCCATTGGGTAGACATTAGAGCGATCGACTAATTGCATTACAATTTCAGCCTTTTTAAGAGGACCAAGATCAAGTGAATTATACATTGATGCAGGCATAACATTAAAGGATGCACCTAAATCCAACATAGCTTTGTTAAATATTGTGTTACCAATTGTGACGGGAATGTCAAAACTATCGGGATCCTTGCACTTAAGTGGGAGTTTGTGTTGTAAGATTGCCGAAGCATTCTCCCCCACACTTAGCACTTCATTACCTTTGAGCCTTTGCTTATTGGTACACAAGTCCTTCAACACCTTTGCATACTTGGGAACTTGCTTGATCGCATCAATGAGTGGTATGTTCACATGGATCTTCTTTAGAACGTCTAAAATCTCCTTTTCTAGTTCCGCCTTCTTAGAACTTTCAAATCTGCGAGGGAAAGGTAGAGGAGGAACATAAGTAGAAACCGGAGTTTTAGAGTTAGGAATAGGTACCTCGAAGTTTGGGGAGAATCCTCATTTTTCTCCTCCAAAACAGGTTCCTTTGGTGTTTCCAACTTGCCCGAATCAGTAACCTCGGGTTGCACAAGTTGTGTACCATTTCTCAACGTAATAACATTGACACCCTGTTTTGGGTTAATAGGTTGAGAAGGGAGTTTCCCATTATTTTGTGCCTTTAATTGGTTCAACTCAATAGCCATGGAACCGATTTGTGTTTGCAACTCCTTGATAGCACTCTTAGTTTCCTGCTGACTTTCTTTAAACATGGTGGAAATTCCTTGCATCATTGTTTGAAGCTTTGAATCGATATCAGAACCTTGATTTTGCATTGATTGTTGTGCTTGTGGTTGCTGAAATTATTGTTATTGCGGTTGAAATCCACTCAGACGGTTGAAAGTAGGTTGTTGGATTGCACCTTGCTTGTTGGCATAGCTAAAATTGGGATGATCTCTCCATCCTGGATTGTAAGTGTTGGAGTAGGGATCATACCGTCTTTGTTGATTTGGAAAGACCGCATTAGCTTGCTCATCTTCATAACATTGAGGAGAACTTGGTATAACCGCGGCTGCAACTTGTTGCATCATTGCTGACATGTTACCCATTTGTTGACGAAGTTCCTCAACCTCGCTCACTTCATTCACTCTTCTTAGAAGCACATCCGAACCACGACTCAAGAATTTTTGTGAGTTCGCTGCCATGTTTTCAATCAACTCTCTAGCTTGTGCCACCATCTTGTTCACTAATGCACCACCACTCGCATCCTCAAGAAGATTCCTATCACTTGATTGGAGTCCTTCATAGAAGTATTGGATGATCATAGCGTGCTTGAATTGGTGGTGAGGGCAGCTTGCCACCAATCTCTTGTATCGTTCCCAACATTCATATAAAGATTCTCCCACATTTTGCTTCATCCCACAAATCTCCTTGCGAATTTGAGTAGCCTTTGATGCGGAAAATATCTCTCTAAAAAGAGTTTCTTCAGCCCATTCCATGTCGTGACACTTCCAGAAGGTAAATAATACAACCAATCCTTAGCATTATCCATTAAAGAGAAACGAAAAACTTTCAACATTGCACCATCCGCCTCAACATCCACTGGAAGCATGGCCATGACAATGGTATGGAAGTCCATAAGATGCTTGTTTGGGTCTTTATTCACCATGCCATGGAACTTTGGTAATTCTCTAAGCAACCCCGACTTGATCTCAAAAGTGGAGTTTGTTTGAATACACCCATGTTGTGTATCAAGCCTATGAGAAGCCAAGTCCTTGAGTGTACGATTTGCATCACCCATTGCTTCTTCTTCTTCAACTTGTGGTTCGTCTACGAATGGAACCTCTTGTTCTCCTACTATTTGTAACTCTTCTTCCACTTCTAACTCTTGATCTTCTGTTGTGTCTTGACTTGGTTGGAGTATTGTGCCTCTTCGAGTAGCTATCCCGCACCTTGGATAGTTCCAATCTTTAGAAGCCGGGGATTAGGTACTGAAAACAATTCTCGTAAAACAAGTGAGAAACAAGGCAAGAAACAAAAAGCAAAGATAAAAGCAGAAATTATAAAAAGAAACTAAAAACTTAATAACAAGCCGTATGCCTCCTCGGCAGCGGCGCCAAAATTTGATCGGTTGTCAGCCGTGCAAATATAATTTCACATTCTCACTCAACTAGATATAAATATAGTATGTGATAAGAAAGAGTTTGTTCCCATTGAGAGGCTTTTGTTGTTATAGAAATTCAGTTTCTTAGTAACCAAAGGGGGATTTTTGTTTTATCTAAGCAATAAAAGTAATTGAAAGCAATAAAATAATTTGAATAATCAATAAGGAAAAGATATTGGTCACGGGATAGTATAATTCACAAACATGTATTATCATCAATGATTAGAATTGGTATTTTAATCTCTCATTTACTAAAAGTCCTAGGATACCTTGATCGCAAGTATATCCCATTAATTCCCTGATTTCATCTCAACCACATTAAAAGATGTATATGTGAGTTCTTCCTAGAAAGCAACCTAAAGTGTAAAAGCACAATTAAGTTTAACTCCCTAAAAGCAATAAGTTCTATGGAATAAGACTAATCAATGCAAACGAACGTGTAAAAGCACTAATCCGTTTTAACAAAAGTTATGATTCACTTGTGACTAGTAGGATATATCACTACAAGCACTACCCATAATTATGCTACTTAGAATCAGGGATAAACAACTTTTTCGTATTGAAAACCCTAATATAGCTCTAGAGATGAATGCAAATCGGATTGATTCCGAACTCAACCTAACAAGTATTCAAATCATATAACATTATAAACCATGAATCATAAACAATAACTTATTGAGACAAAACTAATTCATAGATTCAAGTAACATGTTGAGAAATCCACTTTATCCCATAACCAATAATAATTATTTATCTACTCATAGCTACGGAGTTCATCATAAAAATATTAATTGAATAGAAATAGATGAACATAAGAAACCCCTAGTAGAATAACCGCTTTCTCCAAGTTCCAAGAATAATAATCCGTGTTTCCAAAAGTTGTAGAAGTCTTCTTTTTATAGCTTTTCCTCTCTTCCAAAACTAGGTCAAGTCCCAAAGGTCCAATAGATAGAAGTCCACCAAGCCCATGTGTGAGGAAAACCCATGTGAAAATATTTCCCAAAAGAGGTCGACGGAAAACTGGTATTATGGTCGGAAATCGGCTGGAGAAGTGACCGGTAAACGGCTCAGGTGACCGGCAAAGTCCGCCCGGTCACCGGTCAACGAGTCAGCACGGTTGAGTCAACTCGGGTCAACTCAGAAGTCAGACCAAGTCAAACCGAGAGTCAATTCCAATTCAGACGAGTCAGGTCTGGCTCAGTCTGATTCACTTTGGCCTAAGCCATTTGCACTGGTCAAATCTTTTGATGCACAATCCTTGTGCTTCCAGCCATGATGGCCCTGTATTCTCTCAATTCTTCCATGTAGTTCTGTAGCTTCAACAACAATATCCTGCAATCTTCCATTCCTCCTTCCCTAGCTCAGATTAATAACTCTATAACACCGGCAATCTCGCAACAACAGTGCACCACTTACTTTTCATCTCCGCATCATTCATATCATAACTTACAGCTGCAAATATTCTCCATAACCTGCAATCAAAACCAAGCACATGTTCACTATTGCCACAGGACCACCACCCTTGTAAACAATCCACCAGCACCTCATTTAAGCTTCCATTAATTCAACAGCATCAGAGCTGAGCTTCCTGTTTTTAGCATCACCAAAGCTTCCATCTAGTCCTATTTCGGCTCAACATGACTGCAATCAACTCAGGCCAGAATCCCTTTTCTTCAACTCAGCTCAAACCATTTGAGCACCAGCAACAACTCCCCTTGCTATATCTCACAGCTGCTGCAAACATAGCTAGCACCAGTTTTGCCATTATCTGCACCTCCAATTCCTCAATTTCAACATCAACAGCATAACCCCATCTTCTCTTCTTCTCAAACTCTTCAAATCTCTCTTTCAGTTCTTCATTGTAAACTCAGAACTCTAATTGCTTCACACAACCACACAATTACCACCAACCCAGAACTGACCATCACCTGTGACCTAAGCATACATCTAACATTCATTAACTCAGGCCCTAAAGGAGATCCCTGCAACCTCCAAGCTTAGCACCACCAATGATGTCACAGCCAACACTGCAAACAAAATCCACCAGTGCCTAGCCATTTCTGCAACTCCATTGCTACCTGTAATTCCTCAACTTCGAGAATCAATGGCAGAACTCAACAACTCGACTCCTCTCGAGCTCCATATGGCCGCAGTCGACCACCATCACACACAGCAAAAACCATTCCATCTTAGCACCATTTGAGCCTTGCCTTAACTGCAGCTATCTGTAGCTTTGCCTTATAACCAATCTCAGCTGTTTCTTGTGCACCACCAGAACCATGGACAACTCCATCTGACCAACGAACATTATGTGCATCTCACAACCCCTAGCCGCAGGATAACCCCTCAACCTGAGTTCTCAACCCACTCTCTATTTATGTCATTAGAAGCAACAACTCATTCCTCATCACCACCAGTGCATCCAAACTTCTAAATTCTTTGTTCTTGTACAGCAATTGCAGCTCGAAAACTTCCAGACCAATACCAAGCTCTCTTCTTCCATGACACAGCTCCATCTCTGCTCAAACTAACAGCAGCATCCACCCATTCTCCTCCTTTGCATTGTAGCTCAACACCTTCATTGCAACATCAACTCAGCCTGCAATTCCCATGAACATACCCATTGGACCAAAGCTTCACAGCTGCAGAACAGAAGTAACACCATCACCTGCAGTTCAGATTACATCCCATGACAACCATCAACCTACATAACCCATTAGGAAATAGCATCCATTCAACCACCCGAGCCACCATGAGCCCAAACCCATTCACCGGATACGAATCCGAGTCATACCCATCTCTGCAATCCAGATATACAACCAAAAGCAACTAATTTCTCATCCTCGTTCATCACTGATATCTCAGTAGCAACTCCATCATCAATTATACTCATTTCTATTCTAAACTTTGAATCAAACCCACAATTGAACTCAACCCAACTCTATTCATCAACATAACTCTTAACTGCTTCATTACGGAGCTTCAATTTCTCCTCCATCATCTTCAATCGAGAGCAGCAACAAAATCCGCGGGAACCCTAACTCTGAATCGAACTCGAGCTCTAGTTCCTTCTCTATTTCAAACACCAGCAGCATCTGCAGTTTAGCACTGCATCAAACCTTGTTGTTCTTAGACTTAACCCTGTAATACCCCCATCGATCTTGACTCATTCGAACCCTAACTTTGAGTCACCATCGCATCATCATCTCTGTTCTTGGCAGCATCAGAATATCTTGAAAACAAACAACCATCTCTCGCTTCGCTTTTACCGGTTATCAGCTCAATTAATAGTGCAGCCATAACTCGTTTGTCGATCTCCTTTCTCTGCGTATTAACGGAGCTGCCATCTTTCTCTCAATTTCAGGCAAAGAGGAAGCAAATGGAAATGATTAGAGAAACCCTTCTCTAGTTTTCAGGTCTTGGTAATGATGCAAATTCATATTGGCACCCATGAATCTGATAATGGCTGCCTTGTACTATTTGGCATGTCGGTTTCCAAGACAACCGACAATTCATCCTTCACTCCTTCATGCGCACGTCAGCTCGCTCCAAATATAACTCACATGTGAATTGGCCTCTTTGCCTTTTACGCTCCCAATAGACGTTTTCTCCTTCTTTTGCTCATAATGACTCCAAAGTACCTAATAAACTCAAAACCAAACATAAGATACACAATTTACAAGAAAACTAGCGAAGAAAGCATAAACTATAGATATAAATGAAGGTGTTTAAGACACCTATCAAAGCATACACTTCAGTTCATACATCCCCTGGCACTTTCTTGTCTCTGAATCTAATTCTTTCAAACCCTTAATCTCAACCCCAGCAGCATATACCTAGCCAATTCAGATGCTAAGCACAGCACCTGCCCAACTCTATGCTCAACTGCATAAGCACCATCTGTATATGCAACCACCAAGACCACCAGAATAACACCATTATCTTCAACTCTGCTCACAATCCATTTGTAGCTTCATCATATATGAATCAGCACCACAACCAACTGCACTTCTTGTTGTTGTTTGCAACACAGCATCATACTTCATGGCTCATGTATACCTGCAATTCAACTCACCCCATTCTAACACAACCACCAATTGACCAATAACCCTTATTCTTCTATAATTCCTCATTGCACCAAGAGTAACAGCTTCAGTTCCATTTCCTCCAAGTCAAGCGCCACTATCGTTTTCAGCTACAGCTCAAACACAACAACAACAACTCTTGCACACAGCCATTCTAACCCAGGTACTCAAATGCAGCTGCAATTTTACCTGTCATACAAATTGATGTTCACATTCTTCTATGCATTCATCTGAACTCCTAAGTCTCTGCAATCTCTGCCAGTTCATACCAACTGCTAGACTCAACCATTATCCTGTCCATAGAAGCAGCAAACTGCAGCTTTCACAAGTACTGTGAGCAACAATCGCTTCTTTCCGAGATTGCAGATTCACATCACCACCAACTCAGTTCTCTTTCATTTCCCATGTTCAATTCCATCCTCATTCCCAGCAGCAATCACCACCTGCTATCACTGAATTCTGCACACAACAAATTCTTGTCTCTTGCATAGCCATCAAACCATGGCTAGCAACTGCAATTTCAATTCAATCACAACTCAAAAGTTATTCAACAGTCATACACCTTCACACTCAGTTATAACAACAAATTAGAACTACTCCCTTCAGCCAAAACCTTGCTCAAAACTCCATAGAACTGCCACTCATTCAAGTTACTGTTGTTGTTACATGTATGTGTTGATTGCTCTCAACTCCTTGAGAACTCATCAATAGCTCAACCATTACCCTGCAACATAACCTAAACATACATTTATGCCTCATCTCACAGTTCATGTGCATTACCAGTTCCACATGCTATTCCCATTAACATCAGCTGTAGCTCCTAAACTCAGCTCAAACTTGCAGAATCAACACCAATTCACCCACCATGACCAAATCTTCTCTGTAACATCTTGAGCACCAGTTTATGTTACATAAAACCCATTCTCAAACACATATTTTAGATTCAAAACCCCCCTTCAATGTTACTCATTCATAATACCAACAACAATTTGAACTGCAGCTTTCTGCCACACACCTTGATTCACCATTAACAGCTGTAAAATATACAAATGAGCAGAACCTATCCTCCAATTTCATTTTCTAATCCTCTCGTCGTCTTCAATCAGCAGTACTAACAAAATCTTACTGAAACCCTAATTTCTTGTTCAATTTCAGGCATAGTTCAATTAAATCATTAGCTTCATCTTCACTAGTACGTCCAAACTCGAACTCAAGAACCCATTAACAATTTTTCCTCAAAATCGACAAGAACTTCAGCCATCAACCTTATGAATTTCATCTCGCAGACCTCAATCTCAGATTCCCTTTTTTTCCTCGAATCATTTGCACTAAAAATTACTGGACCACAAGAGTGCATTAATCTTCTTCATCTTCTCGATATTTGTCTCTAATTCTTAATCCCTTCACTGGTTTCAGGACACAACAATCACACACCCTCCTTCTCTAACATTCAGGTGCAGAAAATGATGAGAAAAAATAACTCCTCTCTGAATTTTAGTGTTATGCAATAAAGCTGGAATGGCTATATACACCCCAAGAGTATCCACCAAAATGACAGCTCCTTATCCTCCACTGTGCTCCCGATAGTGCTTTATATGAGATGACGATTTCGACCTTCTTTGAATTCTTTCACCAACATCATCCGTCTCTTACTTCTCTGATTCACTTCTTCTCTTCAATGTCTCTTCATCACTAAAGCTGTCATGCTTTTCAGACAGCAATTGCATCACTTTTTGCCTTTTAAGCGACGTTTCATCTTCTTTTGTTCCAAATGACTCCAAAGTACCTAAATACTCAAAAACAAACATAAGATACATATTTTACAAGAATACTTAGCTAAGAAAGCATAAAAAATAGATAAATAACAAGGTGTTTACAACACCTATCAGGCATCTTGAACGAAGATGTCGTTTTCGACTAGGGAACGAGAAACTTCACAACATTCTTGCATGGATGTCCAAAGAAGTAATTAAACCAATATCTCATATTGCTGGAGTAAAAGGCAATATCTGCAATCAAGAGAAATGTTGTGATGAGTCATCTCTAGATTACGATTTTAAGACAAAAAATGCCTACAATTGTAGAAGGAAGAATGTCAAGTGGGCAACTGACTCTTAAAATTACTCTAAGAGGAGAAAAAGGCATAGGAGAAAGAAAGAAAAGCCAAGTTCCCTTTCTATCTCTGAAAAAGACTGTGAACCCGAGGTGTCTGCTCCAAAATTCATTCATATCAATAATCGAGTCTCCGAGCTCAAGATTAACATAAATAGACTCAAACGGAGCATCAAAAAGGCAAAGAAAACAGCAGGTCCAGGTATTCCTTGTTACCCTCTGGTTAAATCTCTTTCAACAAATCCTAGTGATTTTTTCTGAAAATCTTCATGAAGAAAAGAGAGAAGAAGTCAATATTCTTGATGAGCAAAATGCTCATCAAAATTCAACATGACTACTCAATGTAGCATCCTTTATGTAATATGGAAGGATGCTCGTAATTCTCAGGAAGCCTTTGTGACTTGAGAAATTAGTTGTTGTTATATTTTATTTGTCTTTACAAAAACGATGATCATAAAACTGTTGAGCCTTGCTCCAGTACTTTACATGATGTAATGTTTTTGATTGATTACTGTTGAGAATAATTCCTTGTTTGATTGCCTTGGATTTCAACAATTCTCCTTGTTCCTTTGAACAAAGAATGTCACATTTTGTTTAGAATGGGTCCTTAAATTTTTCAAGACTTCGTCTAAATTTGGCTCCACCACTCTCTTGGTCGTGTACCAAGTTTTTAACCACCGTGCACGTACACCTGACCCGTACGGAACATATACAAGTTTCTCTAGGGTTTCCTATGAAACACTCATATATATATATATATATATATATATATATGTATATGTATCATGCTCCTTCTTGATACATACACGTTCCAGGACGTCAAAAAGGTTGCCTGTTTTTTGTGTGCACAATGGATGGATACAATAAGGAAGATAAAGTTGAGAAGGGCAAGACTATCGAGTTTCACGAGAATACTGTTTTCATAACCTGCTATCATGTTGTTGATCATGAAAACAAACTACCAGTTCATATGTCATCACAACTGGTAGGAAATCTTCTTCGAGATTTTGAGGTCGTACGTGAACAACTTGGAATTGCAACAAGGAATCTTGATTTTCTGAAAAACGAAATGAAGAAAGCAACTGATGAGCTCGTCTATGTTCAATCTCTGGTTGTTGTTCGTGTTTAATATTTTTTAAATCATGTTCTCTAAGAGTTGTTTATTTTGCCTAGTAAAACTTCTTATGAGAATTTTATTCTTGTGTTTTTAAGAAGAATAACTAGAGTTTGGAATAGCCATTATTGTGATTACATATAGCTATGTCCAACGATTTTCATCTTCAATGTGTTTAGATTTATTTGCTTAAATTCTAAAGTTTGTTTGGAAGATGATTTTGCAGTATTTATCTTTATGGTTTTATATACTGCAATTTGTTATGGGATATATGTGTTTGCGTCCGTGAACTGTGATTGTCCCATACATGGTCAAAAGTTAAGTCTTTCATATGTCGATATGCAAATATTGATAAAAGATTGAATGAACTTTTGACAAACAAAAGTTAAGCCTTTTATGTCATTATGCAAATATTGATGGAAAAAAGGATGAGCTTTTGTTTACAAAGATTAAGTCTATTATATGTTATTGTGCAAATAGTAATGAAAGATAGAATAAATCTTTGTTTATTCCGCATTATTGATCTTCCCTGATCCATATTTTTTTTATGTATATACTGTGTGGCTCCGTAAGTTCTCTTATGTTGAGCATTTCCGATTAAATTAATCATGGGTTCTCTTATGGTTAATTGAGTATTTTGGATACAAATCATATTCTTATATGATTTGTTGTTGTCCAAAGAAATCCTTCTTTTCTTATGAAAGTAAGGTCGCTCTTGTTGTTCTTTCAGGAATGACATTTTATGGGGGAGAGTTCTAAATTGAACTTGTGCTTAATTGCCAAATCTTTGTGGGGAGTGCCGATGTGGAATATTTTAGGGGTTATCTTGTATCTTTATAAACTCCTTGATGAATGCATTTAGTTTCGGCTATATGATTGCATCTAAAAAGTTGATATGTGCTTTCTTTTGGTCATGAAGTGTCTCTACGGAAATTTCATTAGGATTCCACTAGTTTTCGTACCTTTGCCAATTTTATTGACAAAAGGGGAGAGAATTAATGTGTAGTTCACACTACAAATACATATGGTTTTCAGATCATTATGTAAGGTGGAGTGGTTTTCATGTGAGATGAAGTATTGACTAAGGGGGAGTGGTTTTTATCAACATAGTATTGTTTTTGAAGTTGTGATACAATTGAACTTTGATGTTGTATAATGATACTATGACACTGTGTAACAATGATTGAGAGTTTTTATTTTCTCATTGTTATGGCTATGGATCTTCAACAACAATGATGCTGCATTGGATATCTTTGGAATCATTGGAGTACTTGGAAGTGACAAAGATTTCGAGTAATGTTGAATAACCAAGGAGATCATGTAGGTGGAAGAGAAGCTACAAAGTTTATTTATTTTGTATTACATATGTGTTGATAGTTTTGTCACTAAAATTAACAAAGGGGGAGATTGTTAGAGCATTGCTCGGTCGAACTCACAAGCGTTGTTATCTCAAGCTTGTTTGTCAAGTTTAGTTGCCAAAACTATAAGTCTTGATTTCTAGTCTACTTATAGCTAAGTCTCGGACTAGGATAGAAAGTGTAGTTGAGCTCTAGACTCCTGATAGGTGTAGAATACACCTAATTTACTATCTAGTAGTTTATGCTTTCTTTGCTATTTTTTCTTGTAAATTATGTATTTTACGTGTGTTTTTGGGTTATTAGGTACTCTGAGTCGCACTGAGGAAAAGAAGAAGAAATCACCAAAATTGAGCAAAAAGGGCATAATTGTCATTTCATAGGGCGAGCACTATCTGGAGCCAAGTCACGGTTAAGGGGTAACTCTTCTTGGAGGTATACTAAACGCAAACCAGCTATGGTTAAGGGGTTATCATTTGGAGTACCCCTTATCATTTAGAAGAGGCTGTAATTATCAATGGGTGGCTATACTGGGTGCAAATATCGTCCCATGTTCGAACCCTAGAAACAATTCATTTTCACTGAAACTAAGAAAGAGAAAAGCTGCGCAAGTAGCTGTGGAGCTGAAATCAAGCAGCAGCGCTGCTATGTTTCCGACAAATAAATCGAGAGATTGAGAGAAGAAGCACAGCTGTCTTTTATTGATTTGTTCAAGAGATCGAGGGGTTTGTTTTGAAATCAAGATACGAGAGAGATGATGGCTAGTCGATTGAAGAAGCTGGATCTCTGTAACCAAGAAATGAAGTCTGGGTTCTTGTCAGCCGTTAGGGAACAATGGGTTTTGTGGCTAATCGATAGGTGCGTGGAAGTGGTGGTGGTAGTCATGAATCGAGAAAGGGTTTGAGAAGATATCGAGATTTACAGGGGAGATGGGATTGAGTTATAACGATGATGAAGGTGTTGATTTAAGATTTCACTGTGAAGATGAGAAGAATGGGTGTCGTACGAATCACAGCAGCTGAAGAACGAAGTGAAAATTGGGACGAATCTTTGGAAGAATTAATGAGTCTGTGATGGTTGAATCTGTGAAGGTGGTAGTGGCCGATTCTGGGTTCGATTCGTTCTTCATGTTTAGGTGTTTGATTGAGCTCGAGTCCGGAAGGAAGGGAGAAGTTTAAGTTGGGATTTGAATGTAATGGCAATAAGTCGAAACCGAGTTGGGTTGTTTGCTAATACAAAGAGACGAAGTCTCGAGCTTGATAGATTTGTGGGAATTCTTTGTTATAAACTGTGATAAATTGCAGCTCAGGGAGGATATGGTGGTGGTTCTCAGTTTGTGGAAATTGATGCCGCTGTTGATTCAAGACGTGAAATTGATGAAGCTGTGAGTTATTGAATTAGATGTATGCTAGGAATGTCACAGGGATGAAGCTGAAGAGAGGCCTGATTTTGGCCGGGAAAACATCAGAAATAGCCGAAACTCGGCCAATTTTCCCCTCTGACGAGTTAACTCGGTGCCGGTGATGACCGTTCCGATGACCGATCCAGCCGATCCAACTCACCTCGATTAGATAGATCACCGAGTAAGATCCGACTTGGGCTAGCCGACTTCCTACCTTGACCCAAAGGATCGACGATCGACCGTTAGTTTGACCCGTTTGACCGTTAATCTTGACGGTTGACCAACGGAATATTCGTCGACGGAGAAGAATCTCAGATTACCGGCGGCGACGGATTTCGGTCGGATTCCGGCCATAATACCAGTTTTCCGGCGACCAAAATTCCAGAATTTTCTATGGACTTCTCTCATGGGTGTGAAGACTTGGACTAGGAATTGGATGGAGAATTGGGCTCAAATTTGG
This sequence comes from Papaver armeniacum, assembly GCA_023531295.1. Classification (NCBI taxonomy): domain Eukaryota; kingdom Viridiplantae; phylum Streptophyta; class Magnoliopsida; order Ranunculales; family Papaveraceae; genus Papaver; species Papaver armeniacum. The sequence continues at coordinate 25,218 of JAJJWW010002806.1, forward strand.
AAAGAGAAGATGGAAGATGAGAAAGACTTGAATTTGGAAATTGAATTGCTAAAGGAAAAGGATTCTATTCCTTGGAAGATTTGGAGAATATTGAAGCCTATAAATAGAGAAGTTTTCTACATCTTTTACACACCTCTCTACACACACATATCTCTACACACACAACACTTTTCTTTTCTTATTCTTTGTGTGAACTCTTTAGCATGAGTAGCTAATTTTATTATTGATTGAGGATGAATTCCTAGTTCTTAATACATGATTTGAGTTTTGTTTCAATTCTATCTTGAGGTTTTTCACATGATTATCGATTGTTTTTACTACTAGGAATGATCTTAATGACATTCATGATTGATTGATAGATTGTTTAGAGTGCACGCTAAATTGATTTGTTAATTTGATCTAAATCTAGTGAAAGTTAGGGGATAAGTAATCGTTTCTTGACTCTTTACATAAGTAGCAAACACAAGACCTTGCGGAGGGATTCCGTGGAGCAATTGTGTGTGAAAACAACGTTAGCAAGTAGACCTTGATCTAAGAGTCTAACTACTAATATTGACCTAATAAGTTCATGAAACTTAATGCGTTTATTTAAATTACATCTAGAGTGATCTACTACTAGGTGGTTTGGTAAATAGAATCCGGTAGTCGAGAACTTCCGTGTCCGGTGATATAAGGGATTTAGGGGTTTAGCACTGATCTAGCTGCTTTACCTACGGTTGGTGATAATTTGTGACTAATAACAAGTAGAAAAGAACATAACTTGATTCATTGTTTCGTAACGAAGAAGGATTCCTTGGTCTTGTCTCTCTTATTGCTTTCAACTTTATCTTTCTTTTGCTTTGTTTATTTTCTTTTGCTTTTTACACCCTCCTTTTGTGACAATTTTTACAACTAGAATCTCTTGCTCCTCGTGGGAACGAACTTGACTTCCATTATATTATTTTTAATTGAGTTGAAATATTGATTAATTTGATTGCACCTACGACACGCATCAACTCCACGACGTTCATCATGCAAAGACGAAGAACTACTCAAGGAACTGGTGGAACTTCGTAGACCAAAAGGTATGTGGAGACTTGAACTTATCTATCTCTCATAAAGTCTATCTACTTTATATCCTATCTTGAGACAAAATTCATATTGATATATAGACATCGATTATACACATTTGCTATTTCGAGCTGAGTTTATCTCACTTATCTTTTTCTCTAAATATGTGTTGGTAAGCTTTCTCTTTGGCCAAGTTCATCTTTAAAAGTGACGAAAGTCATGTTGATTATTTCAATATCTTGAAAATCGCTTTGATGAAAAATAGTGTCTGAATAATCTCTATTTAACATCCTCTAAGAATGTTACAATGATTGAAATGAGAGTTTAGAATATATAACCTTGAAGGGACATGAACATTGTATGTGAACTCATACTTGTGTAAGTCCAAAATCCTTGAACCAAAGTATGCGTACTTTGTTGCTCAGGATAACCGGAACTAAAGTCCGCGTACCTGTACGCGTACTGCCGGAAATTCACGTCCCGTGAATTTCTGCTGGAGTTTGTGAACTGAAAACAAGCTCAATCAGGGTACTTAAGTATGCGTACTGGTATGCATACTTGAGTGGGTTATTTTCTAAAAACGGTTTATTCGTGAACTAAGACATATATAAACTAAGGAATGCATATTTGCAAACCGTGGCTATAATGTTCATGAATCGATTCGAGTGAATCAAAATCATTTTTGCTTTGATTGTGTCTTGTATAGTCTATGAGATGTAAGCAATTGAACAACTCTCTAACTAGTTCTTTTGAGTCATTTGAACTAGTTATGGTGAAGATGAATATGGTTAATATGAAAGTGCTCATATGGCTAACAATTTGGTTAACTATTGTTGAACCAACTAGGTGTACACGTTTAGGTACGGTTACAAAAACCTTGTGAACGTGCATTTTATTTGTGTATAACAAGCTAAGTTCGATCTAACGGTTAAAAGATATTAGCTTGAATCTAATCAGGTTTTAATCTAATGGTGAATATTGAATGCTTTGTTACCAAGGTAACTTAGATTGCAAGCCCTGATTTGGAGACTATATAAAGGAGAACTCTAGCAACTGGGAAACCTAATCCCCACACCTCATGTGTGATACTAGTTGTATAAGCTAGAGTCGATTCTCCTTTAACCTTAGGTTTCTATCGAGACCCTGTAGGTTAACGACTTGAAGACTTCATTGGGATTGTGAAACCAGACCCAACTATTTTCTTTGGAGTTGTGTGATCTGATCTTGCTATTTCTATCGTATTTGAGTACAATCGTAAGATTGGCTTGAGATTAATTTCTCCGACAGGCGAGATAGAAAAGTAGTCACAAACATCTTCGTCTCATCGTTTGTGATTCCACAATATCTTGTTTCTCTAGTCGATTAAGATTATTGTGAGGTGATTGGTATTTCTAGGCTGTTCTTCGGGAATATAAGTCTGCTATATCAATTGGTTCCTGTTCACCTTGATTTATCAAAAGACGGAACAAAACTCGTATTTCCGTGGGAGACGGATTTATCTATTCCTTTAGAGTCTTCTGTGTGATACAGATTTGTTTATTAAAGTCTTCGACTTTGGGTCGTATAAACTCTTAGGTGTGGGTGAGATCATCTAAGGGAATCAAGTGCGTAGTATCCTGCTGGGATCAGAGACGTAAGGAGCGCAACTGTACCTTGGATCAGTGTGAGATTGATTGGGTTTCAACTACAGTCCAGACCGAAGTTACTTTGTAGTAGGCTAGTGTCTGTAGCGGCTTAATACAGTGTGTGTTCAATCTGGACTAGGTCTCGGAGTTTTTCTGCATTTGTGGTTTCCTCGTTAACAAAAATTTTGGTATTTGTGTTATTTCTTTTCCGCATTTTATTTTTTTTATATAATTGAAATTTCACAGGTTGTGCGTTGAATTGATCAATTGGTAAATCCGACCTTTGGTTGTTGATTGAAATTGATTGATCCTTGAACGTTGGTCTTTGGTACCATTCAAGTTAATTTCTATTGTATTCAATTAGACTCGCAGATTTGTATTTGCTTGAGTAAGTATTGAATCGAGAAATTGAGATATAACTCCTTCATATACTTTTTATTAAGATTGAGTCTGACTGTCTAGTTGATTCTCTTAAAAGTATATTGGAGTTGGTCCATACAGATTGCTAAGCGAATTATTGGGTGAGGTTGTTGTACCCTAACTTTTTCAGCATCGATTTTACTATGATAAGATAAAAGTTTCATTCCTATCAACAATCTGAAAGTTAGCTTCCTCTCATCATTTTTTCCTCTATTTTACAGTATTTAAACCTGACTAAGTAGAAGTTAGGGTGTTTTGGGATTATCCCATTGTAGAGGCGGCAAGCGTTTAGTTGGTCCAATTTTTGAAAAAAAATTGCAGTCTACAAGCAAGCTTTTCAGAATTCTCCATAGCAATTCAATAAAAATCTTATACCCTTACTCTTGGAAACACAAGTTCTAATTGTAGAGAATCAGCATAAAACCGCCAATTCAGCAGTCTAACAAAAGTGAACATTAAACAAGCCTAACCAATGTTGTTCCTTTTGATTATTTTTTTTTTTTAAAAAAAAAAAAGAAGAAGAGGGATATGATATTTTCATATAAGCTTCAATTCAAAGAATTCGTTTCAAATCCAATGTGGATTTGATTTATGGTTTCTATGAAATATGGTATCTCTGATCAACCAAAATTGATTTATGGTTTCATGGGTAGTAACATCTAACAAGGATGAAAGATTAATATGCGGGACAGAAAACAGTAAGTTGCAGAGAAAAAAGTTTTTTTTGATAATTAAGAGAGAATTATTTTCAAACGATTATTGTCCGAACAAGAGGTGAGGGACAGTAGAAAGACTATAACAGGATTGAGAGAAAAAATAGAAACCGACAATAAAAAGTAATATCATTAAGATGAAGATTCAACTACATCACGTGAATATTTGTCATTTTATACACGTGGATCAAGCCCATCAGTTTAGGCGCAAAGTAAGGCGCATACAAGGGTGGAGAAAAGCATTTCCGACGATAAAAAAGATATTTTTAGTGGATCCATGACATTCAGTCGAGACCAAAGTTCTATTTTTCTTTTAAAGCGTTTTCTAGGGGGTTATTATTTGCCGGCAGTAGAGAATTTGTGAACTTAATTGAACTTCGGACTTTTCAATCATCACGGGTGTTAGAGCATTGCTCGGTCGAACTCGCAAGCGTTGCTATCTCAAGCTTTTTTGTCAAGTTTAGTTGCCAAAACTATAAGTCTTGGTTTATAGTTTACTTATAGAACAGTCTCGGATTAGGATAGTAAGTGTAGTTGAGCTTTAGACTCCACGGCGTTCATCGAATGAAGACGAATAACTACTCAAGGGAACTTATGGAGCTTCATCAACAAAAGGTATGTGGAGACTTGAACTTATCTATCACTCAAAATTCTATCTACTCTATCTCCTATTAGAGACAAAAGTCGTATTGCTATATAGACTTCAATTATACATATTTGCTATTTCAAGCCGAGTTTATCTCGCTTATCTATTTCTCGAAATATGTGTTGGTAAGATTTCGCTTTGGCCAAGTTCATCTTTACTCGTGACGAAAGTCATGTTGATTATTTCAATAACTTGAAAATCGCTTTGATGAAAATAGTCCGTGGATAACAACTATTTTAACATCCTCTAAGAAAGTTTCAATGATTGAAATGATAGTTTAGATAAAGTAACCATGTTTGGATATAAACATAGTGTGTTCACACATTTGTGTAAAAATCCAAAACCGGGAACCTAAAATAGGCGTACCCGTACGCGTACCGGCGGTTGTTGGAAATCCGGGTAAGTATGCGTACATACTTGCGGAAGTTTCACGTCCGTGAATTTCTGCTGGAATTTGGAAGTCAAAACAAACTCAATCCGGTCACTTAAGTATGCGTACCCATTTGCATCCTTAAGCAGGTTACTTTCTAAAATCGGTTTGTTCATGAACTAAAACATTTATATAATAAGGAATGCAATCTTTGCAAACCGTGGCTATAATGTTCATGAATTGATTCGAGTGAATCAAAATCGATTTTAGTTCGATTGCGTCTTATATACTTCTATGATATCTAAGCAATTGAACAACTCTCTAACTAGTTTCATTTGAGCTACTTATGGTGAAGATGAATAAAGTTAATATGAAAGTGCTCATATGGCTAACCATGGGTTAACTATTGTTGAACCGACTAAGTGTACACGTTTAGGTACGGTAACTCAAACCTAAATGAAAGTACATTTCATTTGCGTATAACAATCTAAGCTCGATCTAACGGTTGAAAGATATTAGCTTGAATCTAATCAGATTTTCATCTAACGGTGAATATTGAATGCTTTGTTACCAAGGTAACTTAGATTAAAAACCCTGATTTGAAATCTATATAAAGGAGAACTCTAGTAATTGGGAACCTAATCCCCATACCTCCTGTGTGATACTAGTTGTATAAGCTAGAGTCGATTCTCCTTTAACCTTAGGTTTTTCACGAAACTTTGTAGGTTAACTACTTGAAGACTTCATTGGGATTGTGAAGCCGGACCCAGCTATTTTCTCTGTAGTTGCGTGATCTGATCTTGCTATTTTCTATCGTGATTGAGTACAATCGTAATATTGGCTTGAGATTTATATCTCCGATAGGCAAGATAGAAAAGTAGTCACAAACATCTTCCTCTCATGGTTTGCGATTCCAAAATATCTTGTTATGTTAACCGATTAAGATTATTGTGAGGTAATTGATAATACTAGGTTGTTCTTCGGGAATATAAGTCTGTGTTATCAATTAGTTGATGTTTACCTTGATTTATCAAGAGACAGAACAAAACTCGTAGGTATATCTGTGGAAGACAGATTTATCTATTGAATAGACTTTTCAGTGTGATACAAATTTGTTTATCAAGTCTTCGACTTTGGTTCGTAGCAACTCTTGGTTGTGGGTGAGATCAGCTAAGGGAATCAAGTGCGTAGTATCCTGCTGGGATCGGAGACGTAAGGAACGCGACTGTACCTTGATCAGTGTGAGATTGATTAGGGCTCAGCTACATTCCAGACCGAAGTTTAATTTATAGTTAGCTAGTGTCTGTAGCGGCTTGATACAGTGTGGTGTTCAAATCTGGACTAGGTCCCGGGGTTTTTCTGCATTTGCGGTTTTCCTCGTTAAGAAAATTCTGGTGTCTGTGTTATTTCTTTTTCCCATTATATTTTGTTATATAATTGAAATATCACAGGTTGTACGTTGATCAGTTGGTAAATCCAACCTTTGGTTGTTGATTGATCCTTGAACATTGATCTTTAGTACCGTGCAAGTTATTTCTCTTATATTCAATCAGGCTCGTAAATTCTTAATTGTTTGATTGTGGATTGAATTGAGAGATTGAGATATAACTCTTTAATATACTTTTTATTAAGATTGAGTCTGACTGTCTAGTTGATTCTCTTGAAAGTATATTGGAGTTAGTCCATACAAATTGCTAAGGGAAATATTGGGTGAGGTTGTTAGACCCCCGCTTTTTCAATTGGTATCAGAGCAGGCAAACACATTTAAAACCTCATAAGTATGTGTTTCTAGCGATATGACTCTATGGACGACAGTACTATCTCTGATAAACGCGTCACCAGAAACAAAAGTTCTGTTTCTGTAATGTCTATTAATGAGAAAGATTTGTCAAACTCAAATATAGACGAACCTAGTGTTCTAATGAAATAGACTGACACTGACATGTGTTACCCCGATTACCCTTCAAATGAGTCTGACTCCGTTGATGTAAGGGAAGAAGCTGAAGAGAGTAAACTGATTCTGAATCTTGTTAAAATCCAGACTGATAGTTACAATCATTTGAAAAACAATGTCAATGTTCTTCTCGGTATAGTGAGAGATTGTAACTCTAAAGCAAAAGCTCTTTGCGAGGAAAACGCTGAAGTTCGGTCATCACGTATCTTACTCGAGGCGAACCTCAAAAAGGATGCTTTGGAAATTGAACATCTCTTGAGTAAACTCTCTATCCAAGGATGTTCCAAAAAGTCTACTATACCATCTGCTTCTGTCACAACTAAAACAGTTCCAGTTCCAGAAGTAAAATCAGAATCCCTTCCTATTGGAAAAGTTGTGCTCATAGCCTCCTCTAATCAAGGATGTTCCACATCACATGGAAGGAAGAAATCTCCAAACGATGATGTTAAGTCTGTTCTCTCTAATCACGCTTGTGATCAGAAAGTGTCTCTTTGTGATTCAAGAGGGCATGTTGAGCAAAAGAGAAACTCTAGGTTGAATAACAATTCCTTTGTTCGACTTAAACACACCTTAGATTTAATCCTCAAAGGTGTAACTGACATTCGTATGTCTAAACCAATTGGTTTCAGTACTTACCCTGTGTATTCTACCAGGAAAGTCAATTCGATGTGTTCCTCGGATGCTCAAAAGCATAACAGACTTCTTAACAAAAATCGTCCAAGAAGAGCTAGCTCAATAATTCTCTTCTGTCAAAAAGGGAGATAATATTGCTTTTGATGTGGATAAAGTATCAGGAGAAGGGAACAAAAATGATTATATGAAAAACAACCTAAACGTGATAATTGAAGGATATAAAGAGATCGTCAATAGGCTGTCAATTTCCTCTAGTCAAAATTCTTCTGGTAAGAACTCAAACTATGTCTCGTATTTTGATGACAGTAAGTTTTATGATAACTTTTCACATCAAAAGGAATTCTTTCCTAGATTTGAAAGGAAAAAGAAACTCAACCGTGAACACCGTTCATTTAATGAGCTTAGGGCTCATTCTTGTGCTAATTAATCACAAGGGTTGAGAACTTACTCATAAAAATCCTGTTGAGTAAGATGCGTTAATAACCAGGTATGCTTTTGGCAAAATTTCTTCCTGTTTAGTTGAGCTATTTTCTTATCGTCCATAGCTAAACTATTGTCCACAGATAACTTTGCTTAAGTATTGGTTGTGTCTGAAGATGTTCTTCGTTTTATTTTCTTTTTGAGTTAATTTCGAAGAAGATTTTATTGCAACTAAGATGCTTTCTACTCTTGTGCTCTAAATTATTTCTCTATGGAGATATAAAATTTATTGAGCCAAAAATTTATGAAAATATTCATATAGCAAAAATTCTGTCGTGACGTAAATGTACGACCTTTTCTGTGTGCTTTTGTTTTTAGGTCAAGTTGTGTTCGTACGGGTACCCGTGTTACCGTCACGAATCAATTTTGGAAACCCTAAAAGTTACCTTCCCTAAGAAACCACTTAAATACCAAACCTTTTGAGTCACGTCCGCCTACTCTGGTTTATTTTGAGTTTTGTCAAAAATGTCTTCATCTTCTCTCTCTGGTGATTTTGCAAGAGGTTTTCTTGATAAAGGTATTGGTTTCGAGTCCAAAGGGAGGAAGAAAAGAGCCTTAGTAGAAGATAAATCCTAATGCCTCGTGTTACTATGCCTATACACATCAGGATATTGAGAATGAGGATATGGTTTCTGCTGAAGTGGTTCATAATTTTCTTAAATAATTTGAGGAAGCAAAATTGCAACTTGTTGATACTATGAAGAGTCTTGATGTGTTAAGAACTGAGTTGAAAAAGGTTCATTCTGACATTGTTCTCATGAAGACACATGTTAAAGAACTTCTCAATGAGGATATCTTTTCTGAAGAAGAAGTGGATGTTGTCAATCACAAGCTCAAAGATCTCAAGGCTCGTGAGGATTCCGAAAAAAGCTATTTGATTTCATTTCATGTTTGGTTTCGGTAGTTTAGGATTCTTTCCTTGTTTTTAGCTTGCCGATTTCTTAATGTCTAGGAAACTTCTTATGAGAATTTATTCTTGTGTTTTAAGAAGGATAACTAGGGTTTGGAATAACAATGATTGTGAGTACACATAGCTATGTCCAATGATTTTCATCTTGCAATGTTTATAGATTTATTTATTTAAATTCTAAAGTTTATTTGGAAGATGATTTTGCAGTATTAATCTTAGGGTTGTATATATTGCAACTTGTTATGGGATATGTGTGTTTGCGTCCGTGAACTATGATTGTCCCATACATGGTCAAAGGTTAAGTCTTTCATATGTCATTATGCAATATTGATAAAATATTGAATGAACTTTTTACAAACAAAGATGTAGGACCATAATGTCGCAATGTACAGGACTCGCGGGGTTAATAAACAACGATGTCGCGAGGCAGTCGCAGAGAGCTAAAATAAATGACGCAAAGAATAATGACAGGCGAGACATAAAGAAGACGTGAGATCTGGCGAGGGTTAAGAAGTGTCGCGAGATTGAATAGTTGTACATCGGCGACACTTCGCGAGATATTCCTAGAAAATAAAGGATAGCTTAGCTGTCATCCACTATGTATTACCCTATATAAAGGGTCGAATGAGTCCGTTGTAAGGGGGAGATCTTTTAGAATGGTGAGGCAAGTCATTAGGAGAGAGAAAGTTTAAGAGTATTTTACTTGCTAGGTGTAATTCTACTTTTCTGTGTAGAACTCATGAAATTAATCAATAAACATTCTCAATTATGCAACTTTCAATGAGACTAATTAACCAAAATATAGTGAGGGGTGTAGTGTGGGAAAACTTGCTACTACATATGCGCTAGAAACAGGACGAGCACAGTGATTGACGAAGAAATTGGAAAGAATTTGGATTAACAGAGAAAAGATTTGGAAAAGATACTCAAGAATTCATTGAAAGGAAAGATGGCTAGAAGAAGAAATGTACAAGAGCAACCAACGGTTGTGAGAAGAAGTGGGAGACTTGCCTGGGAGAAAGGAGGAATGAGACAGGGAGAATCGTCAAGAATGAATATGAGAAATGACAGAGAAGATCAACATCGCCCATCGACCTCCAAAGTAGCAAATGCAAATGAGGATTATGATAGAGTAAGTGTACATACTTGGAGATCGATTCTCGAAGATGAGAGAGATGGAGGAGAGCAAGAAATGAATGGAGAAATGAATCCGGTGTAACGAAGAAATCGCAAAGACATTAGAAAGATTGAGACAAACAATACACGAGGAGAGACGGCTAGAGGCGAGAGGAACGAGCAAACTTGACAAGAGAGAATCATGAATTGAGGATGGAAAATATAAGGTTACAAAATAGGAGATCTAGAAGAAGCGTGAGATCAAGTTCTAGATCGAACGAGAGAAGAAAGAAGAAGAGTCTTACCAACGGAGAATACCGAGGAAGAAACACAAGATCCGGACGCGAGCATGGCGAGAGAAGAAGAGAAATAGAAGATCGTTATATTCCTCGGCCTGAAAATCTTCAAAATGAGCGAAATAGGGAAAATCAAGAAAACATGCAACTCCAAGGGCCGAATGACCCAGCTGCTGAAGGAAGAACAATCCTGCACGGGAGAGAAGAATTGAGAAGAAACCGAGAGATCGAGGATGACATTGAGAGGCACTACATTGAACAAGCGCGACTAGCTCGCGAGAGAGAAAGGCTAAGAGAAGAAATGGAAAATCAAGAGATGGAGGAGGCAATTCGACAGAATAACCATGACAACCGCGAGAGAAGGAGGGAACAAAATCGTACCAATAGAAATATTAATGAAGAATATGAGAGGGTGCAGATGTTGAGAGCTGAGAGGCCACCAAGGAGAGAGAACAATCGATATAATGGCGTGCGAATTATCGAAAGAAACGAAGAAGAGCGTCGCGAGGAAAGAGGAGAAGAAAATAACGAACAGGAAGGTCAAAATAGACACGAGCGAAGGAGGAGAGAAGCAGAGCTAAAAAGACCAGTAGAATCAAATTCTGAGGCAAATGAACAAATCTTAAGAGAACTAGCTGAAATGAGAGGATTACTGAACAATAGAAGGGAAGGAGGAAGGAGACAACTGGATGAAGCCATTGCGAAGCCGCGAAGAATCCCTTCACGCTAGAAGGGGCTGAGATGGGAGGAATACCTCCTAAGTGCAATCTACTCGCATTAACCAACATCTTTGATGGAACAACCTGTGCGATACAACATATTAAGGCTTACATGAGATGTATGTTACAATGGGAGAATCATGATGCCATATTGTGCAAATATTTCGCGTCAAGCTTAATAGGAGAAGCACTAAAATGGTTTGAAGGTCTACCAAGGAACACAATCACATCATTCAATCATTTACAAGCCACATTCCTGGGAGCATACATAAGTAACAACTCTTCGCGACCAGGTATTGAAGATGTATTCGGGTTGAAACAAAGGATTGGCGAGAGCTTAAGACAGTTGACAGTAAGGTGGAGGACCATGTGTAGCGAAATGGCAGGACGGGTTGAGGAGAGATATCTCATACTCTCATTTGTGAATGCTCTCTTCGCGACCAACTTGTTATATATTCAAATTTTTAGAATCAAAAATACAATCACGATGGCAGAACTGCGAGAATTACAGGAAGAATACATCGCTTTAGAAGAAAGACAGAATGAAATGAATTCTTATCCAGTCGCGAATACAAGTTCTAACGCCGCGAACGCAAGCTTGTTGCCTCAATTCATAAATACAGTGGCGAGCACTTCGCAGGGACAGCAGGCAAGGAGAGCTGATGAGGGACAGCAGAAGATAGTAGCCATGGGAAGCCACGATCAAGAGGAGTTTGAGCGAGAGAGAAACTACCACAACCGTAACAGCAATAATAAGATTCAGAGGCTAGATCACATGCAAGAAACTTATGGTGGACGAAGGCAAAATAACCGTGGAGGGCAGAGAAGTCATAGAACAGTATGGGAACAGATTAAGATGCCTCCACTGAATGCTAGCGTTGAAAAGATTTGGGAAGCTATACTTGTGATGGAAAATGTACCAGCACCTTGGAATGTTGGAATGGAACCACCGCCAGGCGATAGAAGCCATGAGTTTTGTTCTTACCATCGCTTCCATGGGCATCAAACAAACGATTGTAGAAATATAAAGAGAATTATTCTCAGGATGATTGATCAGGGGAAGCTGAATCACTTTCTAAGGGGAGAAGAAACAGGTCAGACATTACCACCACCACCAGAGATGCACAGAACAGTTTCAGCGAAGGGAAAGGAAACATTTGTGATAGAAGTAGGAACAAAAGCCAAGAATTTGAACTGCAACTCCATTGTCCACTCTTATCGCACCATCGAAGATTTTCATGACAATGTGCTCAGTAGAGTCTTTGCGAGAGATGCTAATGATAAAGAAATAATGAGTCTGGCGAGACCAACGCAGTTAGAACAGTGGCAGTTGAAGACTATTTCTTTTCTCGCAGATGAAGTGCCAAAAGGAAGAGAAACACATGATAGCCCGTTGGTTGTGAAACTAGAGATTAACTTAGGAACCCGGTCGATGGAGAAGATGATGAGGCAGAAGCTTGCTGGGCGATCAACCGAATCTTAATCGACACCGGAAGTTCGGTGAATATCCTCTTCTACCATACTTACAAGACGATGGGAGGAAAAGATGAGGATTTGATCCCCTCTACATACAAGATATATGGCTTTAATGGCACTGCAAACAAACCAAAGGGAGAGGTTCACATGAGAATACCTCTACAAGGATTATCAACTGGTATTTTATTCTGTGTGGTTGACGTGGAATCTCCATACAATGCGCTGATTGGGAGGCCGTGGCTTCATGAAATCTTGGGAGTCGCGTCAACGTATCATCAATGTATTAAATTCCCACATCCAAATGGCATTGGTATTATACAGGGAGAATGGAAGGAGTCGCAACAATGTCATGAAGTAGATGTAGAAAGCTGCGAAGAAAGGAATGCCAAAAGAAAAGGGTGGAAACAGCATGTGAGAGATGAGCAGAGAAAGGAAAAAGCGATGGTGGATGCCATAGAAGTAAGGACTCGAACATACCTCGCGAGGTGAATGCCTAGAGACAAGGCGAATATTATGGTAATAAGGAAGCAAAGGATATGAGGAGCAAAAGGCATAAGAAATGAATAATCAACAAAAACAGGAGAAAAAATAGCAGTTGAAGTAATGGTATACGAGAATCTCATGAGAAGAGTAAAAATGAGAATTTGACTAAGAAAGAAAAGTGAAATACAACAAGTGAAAGTAACTTTGCGAATACTTCGCAAACAAATATCAGCAAATAATGAAACATGAATGATTGAATGATTTAACAAATATAAATGCGCAAATGAATGGGACGAACCTTTATGGCGTACACCCTAGTTCGCGAATAACATTTCGTAAGAGGCAAATGTAAGACCTAAAGTGCGTCATATAAGGGGTATCTCTCGCCGTGGTTGGGGGAAGGTTACACCGCTCCCGAAGCCTCGAACCATGAAAATTTGGGGCCCATGAAAGCCTATCCAGGAAGAGGTACCTTGGATTCCCAACTATATATGTAGGTTATACCCTGGTTGGGCGACCGAGGGTCTCTTCCTAGGAGTCAGTGTATGCTCAAGGCGCCGAGGTACACGGTTGAGCGAGTGCCGGGATGGATGAACCTACCCCCGGCCATTCTTGGCAAGTCTTGGCATGCGTTGCACTCGCCCGAAGAAAACTCCACTTAGGGTGCAGTCTCGTAACCATAAACCCTATAGGTATAAGGGATAAGAGGCTGCGAAAACAAGCGGTTGTTGTTAAGACCGGATGGGAGGAGCTAGTCTTGTATGGCCGATGTTTCGCCTCCTTGAAGGGGCAACCAGGGGAGATGATAAGGGCGACGCTCTCCATTAGGGGGTGTCAAAACAGACGCAAATGTCATGAGGCTTTGTTTTCGCAAGGAGACTTAGGCTTGTCATATTTGTGCGATGATCTGCAGAGGCAATAATACTAACGCGAGGGTAAGGCGAGATCAATGGGTCTTTACACGAAAGTGTATGGACGTCCTGCGATTTCGTCGCAAGACGACAATGTCATAGGACTTTATATTCGCAAGGATATCTAGGCCTGTCATATTGTTGCAACCAAAACATCCTGCAGAGGCAAAAATACTTGAAAAATGATAAGGCAAGATCAATGGGTCTTTACATACAAGTGTAAAGACGTCCTGCGATTTTGTCGCAATGAACGGTGGCAGGGGAGGACCTCTAATTAGGGAGGTCTGACTTGGAAGACCACACAAAATGATAAGGCAAGGTCAATGGGCCTTTGCATGAAAGTGTAGAGGCGGCTTGCGACCTTGTCGCAGCAAAAAGAGATAGCATTCTTAATTCATAAAGATATCTGCGATCTCGTCGCAACCATACATTTCCACAAAATACATGAGGATAACTAACTTCTTCCCTCAGAAGATAAATACCAGAGGCAAGTATGGGAATGGAAAAGATGGAACATTGTTATTCATCTTCTGACGAAAGAGTTATACATTAATAATGTTAGCCAATTATATTACAAGGAAGAACTACCAAAAAAAGGGGAGTGAAGATTGAATTCATGAAAAAAGAGTTCACTATAACAAAGATACAGCAATGTACAGATATTACACGCAGCGAAAGAAAACAAAAAGAATTATTATATCTTTGGTGATTCTTCTTCTTCATCTGATTCTTCAGTTTTATTATTCTCATCGCCAGGATTTTCTTCTTCGCCGGCTTCACTATCAGAAACATCAGAGACAGGTAGATTCTCAGGAACCTTTTCAAGAAGCCAGGGATATGTATGCAGAGGGATGTTTTGGTGTTTACAGACATACTCCATGGCTCCATTGCGAAAACGAACGGCATCATTATTAAAGTTCTCCACTGTCGTTTCAAATTGTTTCTTCAACTTGGAATACTTATCATTACGGAGGGAGAGACTCTTCGCAAGCTGTTGTTTTTTCAGATTCAAGTTCTTCAATTCTCGTTGGAAAATTCCCGGCGAGTTGTTCTTTCTCAGATTCAAGCTCTCTAATTCTAGCTTGAAGCCTCCTCTCAGATTCTGCAAATAAGTAACAACAAGTTAATAATTTACAAGCAATATTACAGAAGTAAGAAGTAGTAAGGTGTAATAAATAACCTTCTCTATCAGATATCATATCTTTAATCAAAGAAGTATGCTCGGCGTGAAGACTAACATCAACACCTAAGTTATTCCTGGCATTATCTAAAACTTTCGCAGCCCAGGCGAATTCATCGTCATTATTTATAACAAGGAGGGAACGAATTTGATCTTCTCGCTCACTAAATAAGGAATTCTGGCGAAGCAATTCATCCCGCTCAATCTGTAGTTCAAGGAGAGATTTTTGAAATGTTGCTAATGCCTGTGCACCATTGTTAGCAATGCGATCTTTATCATCTATAAGGTCGCTAATTTTCTTCCTCAAAATTTTGATTTCTTTATTGGACTCGAGAAACATTCGTTTAAATTGGTTGTCAAAGACTTAAACCGGATCTATGTTCAATTTCTAAAAGACGATATTTGGTCCAAGTTCATTTAATGAAAGGGAGTTAATTTTGTTTGATGAACTACTTAAAGATTTGTTGAGGTGAGCGAGAAGAAGGTTATTATCCATAGGATCGGGAAATGTATGAAGAAGGATAGCCTCATCGGAGAGATTATATACATCTGCGAAAGTAATAAGTTAGATAGCAATATGCGACCGATAAAATAAAAATAGTGAAAGGAGGAAAAATTTTATACCATAAAGCTGCTGATTGGCGTTTTGAAGAGTAGACACCTTATCCTTTTGGGAGTTAAGTTCGGTGTTTAACTTTTGAATTCTCTCGTCTTTATCGCGAGATGACGCAGCTTCGGTCTCTAATTCTTGAATCTTCTTGCTCAATTGCAAATTCTTCTTCTCAAGATTGTTGCGTCTTCTCTCAAGATCTGAGGCAACTACAAAAGAAGATCTTCCAACCTATGAAAGAAGACAGAAAAGCTGTTAATACATATACAACAATAAAAAAATGAGGAGATATGATTGTATACATACCAAGGATCCAAGTGCATTCAAGAAGTCAGGAGACATAGTTCTAGAGACTCCATTGAAAGAACTATTGCCCTCCAGTAGAGTGGCATTGCACACGTTTGCGAGAGTTCCGCAGAGAGAGGCTAGGGGAGCATCTCCCATTCCTTGGAAAGAATCAGAGAAGATACTAGACAACTGACCCATAGAAGAACCAGTTAACGGGGTCCCTGTAGCGAGAGAGCGATTCGAATCATGGTCATCCTCATCAGAAGACTCAGAGTTTGAGTTAAGGCGAGAGGAAGATTGAATCTTTCGCTTCTTAGTTAAGGGAGCAGAGGATTTACTCTTGCGAGCGACAGTTTTACCCTTACTTTTAATCTTCGCAGCAATAGTTTTTTCAACTTCAACCTTCGCATACACGTAAAGATAAGAAACAGAGGCAACAATATTGTTTTAAATAAGAAGAAAGGAAGTGATTCTTACTTCACTCGCAAGCGATCGAAGCAATGTCAGAGTATCCTCCGACGGATCCTTTTTGTAGCTTCTTTTCAATCTGGCTATCTGAAAGATTTCACAAGCTCAGCAATTATAGAAAGAAAATTACGAAAGCCATATTTAAAGTCGGAAACATACCTCTTTCTTCTTCTCATGCCATTTGAATTCCCAAGGATGATATCCTGCGAGATTCGCAGGAAGAATATGCGAGCCCGCGATGTAAGGACCATTTAAGATCAAGGGTACGACCCACCATTTCTCGTCTTTGGAATGACGAGGAGAGGAATTATTACCTGGGTGCCAATCAATATCTTGCATGAGTAATTTATCTTCAGAGACATTATTATTTTTCTTCGATTTAACGCCCCGGCCGAGATCTCGCATTCATCATAGTTATCATCGAGTAATTTTCAAAAAAGTTTTCCACAAGTGTATTTTTCAACACTATTTCCAAATCTGCGAATTTGGGATTTACAAGCGAATTAGGGTATAAAGATCCTTTGCTGCACCGCGGTTCGCGAACTCAAGCATCAAAGCGAATACAATCGCCACTTAATTGATAAACAGCCCGAGAGAATTTTTCATGGGCCAAAATTTCATAAAATAAAGGCAACTCGGGATTATACAAGGGAATAGGAAGTCCCGCGAGAAGGCGATCGAGCGAGACTATAATCTTTTGATCATCACATTGATGATGAGAAAGATTTCTGTAAAGAATGGATGAGGGTTCTTGATCGGGAATGGTTGTGAGTAAAACCCTTCTCGTGCAACTTCTGTTGAACTTCTTCAAAAGAAGTTTTGTATCCACGACTGATGGAAGCCATTTATCAGTATGGGAATGGATGAAAGATTGGAGATTAAAAACAGCGCTAGAAAGGATGAAGGAAAGCTTTGCAGTAGCAGGAGCGCAAATTGCGGAAGGAGAGAATCAAAGAAAAGTTGCAGAGACAAACTAAAAGATGAAAAGAAGGGGAAAAGAAAATTATATATAGGGGAAAAGAGCCTCGAGAAAAACAAGGTCATTTAATGCGAAGAGACATGAACGGTCAAGAAAAAGTGGTTGAAAGAGACGTGTCAAGAAATGATAATAATAATCAAAATCCGTGTAAAAGTACAAAACTGAAGATAAGAAGTCGCGGCAACAATATTGTAAAAATCTCATGGTACTCTTCCCCTCGCAGGAGAGATAAGAGATGATACTTCATATATATCTCAAAGAAGCTCCGGAACTTCGCAAAAGAATAGAGGCAAGTACGTACTTTTCAAGTCCAGTATTCTTTCGCTCGTTCCTTCATCAGCGAAGACCAAAGATTATTACAACAACAGATTTTTCCTTAAAAATCACTCTTCAAGCAATATTCAAGGAAAAAGAGGCAAGATGTAGGACCATAATGTCGCAATGTACAGGACTCGCGGGGTTAATAAACAACGATGTCGCGAGGCAGTCGCAGAGAGCTAAAATAAATGACGCAAAGAATAATGACAGGCGAGACATAAAGAAGACGTGAGATCTGGCGAGGGTTAAGAAGTGTCGCGAGATTGAATAGTTGTACACTGGCGACACTTCGCGAGATATTCCCGAAAATAAAGGATAGCTTAGCTGTCATCCACTATGTATTACCCTATATAAAGGGTCGAATGAGTCTGTTGTAAAGGGGGAGATCTTTTTAGAATGGTGAGGCAAGTCATTAGGAGAGAGAAAGTTTAAGAGTATTTTACTTGCTAGGTGTAATTCTACTTTTCCTGTGTAGAACTCATGAAATTAATCAATAAACATTCTCAATTATGCAACTTTCAACAGACTAATTAACCAAAATATAGTGAGGGGTGTAGTGTGGGAAAACCTGCTACTACAAAAAGTTAATCCTATTATGTTATTATGCAAATATTGATGGAAGATAGGATGAACTTTTGTTTACAAAGATTAAGTCTATTATGTGTCATTGTGCAAATAGTGATGAAGAATAGAATGAATCTTTGTTTTTTCCGCAGTATTGATCTTCCATGATCCATATGTTTATGTAAATAATGTGCGGCTCCGTAAGTTCTCTTATTTGAGCATTTACGATTAAATTAATCATGGGTTCTCTTGTGGTTAATTTAATTGAGATTTTTGGATACAAATTCATGTTTCATGTGATTTGTTAATATCCAAAGAAATCCTTATTTTCTTATGAAAGTAAGGTCGCTCTTGTTGTTCATTCGAGAATGACATTTTATGGGGGAGAGTTCTTTATTGAACTTGTGCTTAATTGCCAAATCTTTGTGGGGGGTGCGGCTGTGGAATATTATAAGGGTTATCTTGTATCTTTATAAACTCCTTTATGAATGCATTTAGTTTCGGCTATATGATTGCATCTAAACAAGTTGATATGTGCTTTTCTTTTGGTCATGAAGTGTCTCAATGGAAATTTCATTAGGATCCCACTAATTTTCATACATTTGCCAATTTTATTGACAAAAAGGGGGAGAATTAATGTGTAGTTCACACTACAAATACATATGGTTTTCGGATCATTATGTAAGGGGAGTGGTTTTCATGTGAGATAAATTATTGACTAAGGGGGAGTGATACATGTCACCATAGTATTATTTTCAAAGTTGTGATACAATTGAACTTTGATTCTGTGTAATAATACTATGACACTGTATAACAATGATTGAGAGCTATTGTTTTCTCATTTTTATAGCTAAGGATCTTCAACAACGATGATGCTGAGTTGAACACATTTAGAATCATTGGAGAACTTGGAAGTGACGAAGATTTTGAGTAATGTTGAAGAACCAAGGAGATTAAGCATTTGGATGAGAAGCTACAAAGTTTATTTATTTTGTATTCCATATGTATTGATAGTTTTATCACTAAAATTTACAAAGGGGGTGATTCTTAGAGCATTGCTCGGTCGAAATCTCAAGCGTTGCTATCTCAATCTTGTTTGTCAAGTTTAGTTGCCAAAACTATAAGTCTTGATTTCTAGTCTACTTATAAAAAAGTCTCGGATTAGGATAGTAAGTGTACTTGAGATTTAGACTCCACGGCGTTCATCGAATGAAGACAAAGAACTACTCAACGAATTTTGTGGAACTTCATCAACAAAAGGTATGTGGAGACTTGAACTTATCTATCACTCAAAAGTATATCTACTCTATCTCCTATTTGAGACCAAAGTTGTATTGCTATATAGACTTCAATTAACCACATTTGCTATTTCTAGCCGATTTTATCTCGCTTATCTATTTCTCGGAATATGTATTGGTAAGCTTTCGCTTTGGCCAAGTTCATCTTTACTCGTGACGAAAGTCATGTTGATTATTTCAATAACTTGAAAATCGCTTTGATGAAAATAGTCTGTGGATAACAACTATTTTAACATCCTCTAAGAAAGTTTCAATGATTGAAATGAGAGTTTAGAACAAGTAAACATGTTTAGATATAAACATATTGTGTTCACACATTTGTGTAAAAGTCCAAAACCGGGAACCTAAAGTATGCGTGCTTACGCATACCGGCGGTTGTTGGAAATCCAGGTAAGTATGTGTACCCGTACGCATACTGGCGGAAGTTTCGCGTCCGTGAATTTCTGCTGGATTTTGGAAGTAAAAACAAACTCAATCCGGTCACTTAAGTATGCGTACACGTTTGCATACTTAAGCACGTTACTTTCTAAAATTGGTTTGTTCATAAACTAAAACATTTATATAATAAGGAATGCAATCTTTGCAAACCGTGGCTATAATGTTCATGAGTTGATTCGAGTGAATCAAAATCGATTTTGCTTCGATTGTGTCTTGTATACTTCTATGAGATCAAAGCAATTGAACAACTCTCTAACTAGTTTCATTTGAGTCATTTTAACTAGTTATGGTGAAGATGAATAAGGTTAATATGAAAGTGCTCATATGGCTAACCATTGGTTAACTATTGTTGAACCGACTAAGTGTACACGTTTAGGTACGGTTATTCAAACCTAAATGAAAGTACATTTCATTTGTGTATAACAAGCTAAGTTCGATCTAACGGTTGAAAGATATTAGCTTGAATCTAATCAGGTTTTCATCTAACGATGAATATTGAATGCTTTGTTACCAAGGTAACTTAGATTGCAAACTCTGATTTGAAATCTATATAAAGGAGAACTCTAGAAACTGGGAAACCTAATCCCCATACCTCATGTGTGATACTAGTTGTATAAGCTAGAGTCGATTCTCCTTTAACCTTAGGTTTTTTACGAAACCCTGCAGGTTAACGACTTGAAGACATCATTGGGATTGTGAAGCCATACCCAACTATTTTATCTGTAGTTTCGTGATCTGATCTTGCTGTTTTCTATCGTGATTGAGTACAATCGTACGATTGGCTTGAGATTTATATCTCTGATAGGCAAGATAAGTAGTCACAAACATCTTCGTCTCATCGTTTGTGATTCCAAAATATCTTGTTTCGTTAATTGATTAAGATTATTGTGAGGTGATTGATAATACTAGGCTGTTCTTCGGGAATATAAGTCCGGGTTATCAATTGGTTGTTGTTCACCTTGATTTATCAAAAGACGGAACAAAACTCGTAGGTATATATGTGGGAGACAGATTTATCTATTCAATAAACTTTACTGTGTGATAAAAATTTATTTATCAATTCTTCGACTTTGGGTCGTAGCAACTCTTGGTTGTGGTGAGATCAGCTAAGGGAATCAAGTGCGTAGTATCCTGCTTGGATCAGAGACGTAAGGAGCTCGACTGTACCTTGATCAGTAAGAGATTGATTAGGTCTCAACTACATTCCAGACCGAAGTTAGCTTTGTAGTAGGCTAGTGTCTGTAGCGGCTTAATACAGTGTGGTGTTCAAATCTGCATAGGTCCCGGGGTTTTTCTCAATTTGCGGTTTTCCTCGTTAACAAAATTATGGTGTCTGTGTTATTTCTTTTTCGCATTATATTTTGTTATATAATTGAAATATCACATGTTGTGCTTTGAATCGATCAATTGGTAAATCCAACCTTTGGTTGTTGATTGAAAATTTTAAATTGATTGATCCTTGAACATTGGTCTTTGGTACCGTTCAAGTTATTTCTCTTATATTCAATCATTTTCGAAAATATTTATTTGTTTGATTGCGGATTGAATTGATAGATTGAGATATAACTCTTTGATATACTTTTTATTAAGATTGAGTCTGACTGTCTAGTTGATTCTCTTGAAAGTATATTCGTGTTAGTCCTTACAGATTGCTAAGCGAAATATTGGGTGAGGTTGTTAGACCCCCGCTTTTTCAGCGGGCCCACCGTATCATGGTTTGAGTTTTTTTCAGCAGTTAAACTTGGGGACTGTGTCTAAATTATCATTATGGCGGTTCAGAACACTATTACTGGAGAAAAAGGGCTAGTGTTACAACGCATAACAAAGTAAAAGTGCCTATAAATGACAGGATGAAGGGAAAATTTCACCGGTAGCTCAGTTGTAGTAATTTATTCTCTAAAGAGAAAAAAATTCACAGGAGAATGGGATTTTAGTTAATCATGTTGTTGATTGTTTACTTCACTCCACCCCCATAGTTTGTGTGCACCTAATCACCACCGACCACGTGTCCATAAGATTGAACATTTGGATTCGATACAACACAAGAACATCAAAAGTGGATGACACGTTTAACACCCAAGCAAACCCAACGTGGCAGAACATGAGTGGTTCGAGAGGAGGTGTATCATCGTTACCCGACGTAAAAACCGAAGGATCATCGGGAGGAACACGACGAATATCGGTGGGATGGACACACTGGTCAAGAAAGTGTGTTACACATGTTGAAGGAGGGACCCACCCAAAGATCCTATAAATACCCCTCTCCAACAGATATCAATGGGTGGGCAATCTAGGACTTATAAAAAATATTTTAGGAGAGATGAAGTGAGTATTATGTATGATCAACCATTATGTAATTTTATCTTTCCCCTCTGCTCAAAGTCGTTGGACTAAACTTTGTATCTACCTTCAATCCATAGTGAAAACTCTCAACACCCTGTAGATGTAGGCCTTAGTGTTGAACCATGTAAATCGTCGTCTCGTTTACTTTTTGCACTTATATTATTGTCGTTATCTTTTGGTTCAGTACTTTCCTAAACACTATCTTAGACATTACATCTCTTATCATCATCACCATGCTTAAATCTAACATGGCACCATAGACACTTCTTTTTTTTATCGCTCATCTTTGCAGGATATGGATAAAACAAAAGATGCTGGTAAAACAAAAGCTTCGTCAAAATAAACATTGAGGTCTTCACAGGTTATGACTCGAAGCAAGCAGAAAGGTGAGAAGCAAAAAGCTGCGAACAAGAAGCAAGATGCGGGAGAAAGTACCACTTCCAAGGATGCAACAACGATAGCACTCAGAGCAGCGGAAGTAAAAGCAGATGCGATAAGAGTAACAGCCATAGAAAGCGGTACCGATCATCGGAAAGTAATCGCCGATTCCATTATGCAACTACCTATTTATGGATGCCACTCACTAACGATCAGAACCAACTTATGATATAAACGAACATGCCAGTCACTGGAGTACTTCAGCAGGTCAACCCCCGGAATTTACTACCAGATCCACCAGTTCTCATAATCCTAACCATAGAAGAAGGTAACACTGTTGTTGCCGGAGTCCAAGCACTTGGAGGACATTGAATCAAACCTCGAACCATCCGTACAATTAGTAGCAGAAATCAAAGAGATGAGTAGAAACCAAAAGGCATACGCTGATGCAGTGAAACTCTTGGCATATGAAAACCAGCAGCTTCAGGAGAGGATAACACTCTAAACAGAAGCATCGAGCCTATAAATATCGTGAAAGCTCATACGTGGAAGAACATGAGTGGATAGAGAGGAGGTATATTATCGTGACCCGACGTAGCAACTGAAGGATCATCAGGATAACACGACGAGTATTAGCGGGATGGACACACTGATCAAGAAAGTGTGTTACAGCTGTTGAAGGAGGGACCCACCCGAATATTCTATAAATACCTTTCTCCAACATATATCAAGGAGTGGGCAATCATTGACTTAGAATATATATTTTAGAAGAGAGGAGGTGAGTATTAGGTATGAGCTACCATTATGTAAATTTATCTTTCCCCTCTACTCAAAGTTATTGGACTAAACTTTGTATCTACCTTCAATCCATAGTGAAAAATCTCAACACCCCGTGGATATAGGCCTTAATGTCGAACCACGTAAATTGTTGTCTCATTTACTTTCCGCACTTATATTATCGTCGTTATCTTTTGGTTCAGTACTTTCATAAACCCCATCTTAGTTAGATCATGCATCCTCAAAATATTTAATTTATGGAACGTCGGTGTTCCATGGATCAAAATCTTCCTCGCTCAGCTCTTTTATATATGTTGCGATATAGACATTAGTGATATGCTTAACACCAAGTCTGCAAAACCAAGAACATTTAAATATTATACGAATAACGTTAAAACGATTATCAATAACAAAAAAGTAAATTTACAAGTGGGTATGAATATGTTTACTATTAATACATACGAAAAGAACTGGAGATATCTCGTATATCGCTTTATTCACGTATCTAAGCTCCATAACAAACAATCATAATTGGATGAACCTCAATCATAAATAATGATAATATTCAAATTATTTATATCTTTAGCCATATTTTCGGAACAAGTTCGTTCTTGTTTGACAAAAAAGTGTTAGAGCACTGCTCGGTTGAACTCGCAATCTTGTTGTCAAGTTTAGTTGCCAAAACTATAAGTCTTAATTTCTAGTCTACTTTGTGATTAAAAGTATTGATTGCAAAATCTTGAAAATTACTTTGGTAGTTGTTATTGGGTAGATCTAAGGACCTAACAAAGGAGTTTATTTGGATAAACGGAAGAGCCTTTTGTCGAACTCATATCACTTGGTTGAAAAGAGTTGTTACCGAACAGATTTGTTGTTCTTTTACTGTTTGGAATACGAACCAAAGGAATTGTTCCAAGTGCATGACTTACTGCAAGTTGGAGGCGCATGTATACAGATGGAACTAGGTGAAATATAGGTTTAGTTGCTTGGTCTCAACTATACGAAGTGGTTTGATTTTGTATAGCGGCTTAATCCTGAGAGTATTCAATTTTGGACAAGGTCCCGGGATTTTTCTGTATTTGCGGTTTCCTCGTTAACAAAATCTTGTTGTGTCTTTTACTTTTCTATTTCTGCAATTATAATTGTTTTATTATAATTAGAAATAAAATACACAAACTTTAATTCCTATTTTACGTGATAGTAATCCTATTTATGTTTGGTTAAGTCCGAACCATTTATCAAGTAAACATACTTAGTTGTTATATTGTCGATCTTGTATCCATAGTCAATCACACAAGTTATCTTGTTGTCGTATTGTCTCGATCTCGTATTCATAGACGATCACACGAAGTGTGAACCGATTAGTTGTATTGTCTCGACTCGGTCTATAGACAATCACTTTCGGACAAATGACTTATAAGTGGAAAAGTTTTAGATTGAGGTATATTTGGGTACCCTCGTCTTTTTAATTGAGTACTATCTTCTCTAAGATTTGCTCGATATTTAATCTCCAACGGGCAAGATAAAAAGTAGTCACAAACATCTTCGTCTCATCGTTTGTGATTCCACAATATCTTGTTTCACTACCATACGATTAAGATTATTGTGAGGTGATTGATATTTCTAGGATGTTCTTCGAGAATATAAGTCAGGTATATCAATTGGTTCATGTTCACCTTGATTTATCAAAAGACGGAACAAAACTCATAGGTTTATCTGTGGGAGACAGATTTATCTATTCAATAGACTTTTTTGTGTGAGACTGATTAGTTTATCAAGTCTTCGACTTTGGGTCGTATAAACTCTTAGTTATGG
Organism: Papaver armeniacum; assembly: GCA_023531295.1. NCBI lineage: Eukaryota > Viridiplantae > Streptophyta > Magnoliopsida > Ranunculales > Papaveraceae > Papaver > Papaver armeniacum. The sequence continues at coordinate 50,476 of JAJJWW010002806.1, forward strand.
GTGAGATCAGCTAAGGGAATCAAGTGCGTAGAGTCCTGCTGGGATTCAGATACGAAAGGCACGCAATTGTACCTTGATCAGTGTGAGATTGGTTATGGATCAACTACATTCCGTTCCGAAGTTAACTTGGAGTAGGATAGTGTCTGTAGCGGCTTAATACAATATGGTGTTCAAATCTGGACTAGGTCTCGGGGTTTTTCTGCATTTGCGGTTTCCTCGTTAACAAAATTTCTGGTGTCTGTGTTATTTCTTTTCCGCATTATATTTGCTTATATAATTGAAATATCACAGGTTGTGCGTAAGTTCAATCAATTGTAAATCCAACCTTTGGTTGTTGATTATATTAATTGACACTTGAACATTGGTCTTTGGTACTGTTCAAGTTGTTTCACATAATAATCAGGCTCGCGGATTTCTATCTGTTTGATTTGTTGATTACATTGTGAAACAGAGATACAAATCTTGGATATTTTTGCATTGATTGAGTCTGACTATCTAGTTGATTCTCTTGGAATTATATTGGAGTTGTCCATACAGATTGCTAAACGAAATATTGGGTGTGGTTGTTAGACCCCCGCTTTTTTCAAAAAGTATATTCCCCATAACCCACATCAAAAACCTCATTTCCATCTGTTTCCGATGTTGGAAAAATTAGGTTAAAATTAGACGATGAAAACAAAATAGAAAAATAGTATACCCATGACTTCAAGGCTCTTTCGATTCTTTTAGACAATAATTCGACCTTTCCCAATTAACTTGGCGAGTACAACAGGTCTCTCGAATTATGCCTTCAGGATCCAATGAAGCACTAACACCATAATCGAATTCAAGGATTGTACTTCCTTGACCCGACTAAACATTTAATAAAGGTCTGATGATGTTATCAGAGAATACGAAAACAATGATGATTTTTTGATGTGTTTACAAGAGAAACGATCACCATTATTTATAGGGATTTCATGTCTCTTGGAGGTGTTTGTTCATCACCAAACGACACATTCAAAAGGCACCAATGGTCGTTGTTGGAAGGTCATGTCGATCACAGCCGGGAGGGGCTACGCCTCCCCAAACCCCCTGGATAGTGGCAACAAAAAATGCATCATTTTGAAAATACCCAACACCCGCCACTCATTATTGTTGTTTTTAGCTTGTATATACTCATGAAACAATTTTATCACACTCTTCTTAATCCCCAACTCATGTGATAAGTTGCTTTCTCAAAGCAACTATGTTTTCAGGTGTAACTTCTTGTAATCATATCCTTTTTCGGTTTCCTACTCCTTCTCGTTTCCCAACTTCTTCTTCCATGTCTCCTTCTCCTCCTCCTATTTCTTCGACATCTTCACCATCTCTCTTTTTCTTTATTTTCTTTTACGAATCCGTGTCAATGAAGTGGAGAAAATAATATATAGTTTCAGTAACAAGTTCATGCCATTCTCTTTGACTCATTTGTAAAAAGACAAATGCGGGTTCCTGGGTCAATGAGTATTCCTGATATTTGTTTGAAGTCTCATGGTGTAAAGCCTATTCCAAAACTAGGCAAATAAAATGTATGAGTGGTATGCCACCACCTCCCGGATATTCCACTAGTTAGAGACATGACATTAAGTTTTGGATAATCAATTAATTATCAACATCGTGCCAAACCCTCAATTATCGACAATTTCTCCAGCATGGGGATTATCACAAGTGATCTTATAAATTTACTAAGATGGCTTGTACTACATCGATGTTTTTTTATCTTATACCTCTAAACACTCTTGGGGACATATGATCACTATTACCGATCGACGAAACTGGATGTGTATATCCCATAACGTGCTAATTTTTTTTTTCTTCAGATTTCTCATTCCTACCACAACATATGTATATATATCATCAAATTTTAACACATTGCCATCATAAAAATCATTACATCAAACTCATATTATACTTTACAACAACGATTCTAGTTTCAATTTCTTTGTATATGATATTTGGTTCAATCAACATCTAACATAGAATATAACATCATAACCATTTCATTCAACATTTATCAACAATACATCACAAAACAAGTAATAATCATAAGTTTTTAGATACATTTATCTCTAATGTTGTTATTGTATAATGTAATTAATCAACTTAATATCAAGAGTTTCATGATCATCAAAATTCAAGAAATCCGTAGATGGTATCCACACCCTTCTATCTCTAAAGGGCACAATACTGAGAGGGATTTGTTAAATCTTCTCTTTCGAGGGTTGATCAAATACATCACTTAGCTTTGTTGTTTCCCAAGTTCTAGAGTCATGATTTATCAATTAATGAACTCTAAATTTTTTATCAGGACTAGTATCGATTTTTGGTATATCCTTCCCTTTTCCAGGAATCCAATTGTCACACCAAGGATCAATAAAGTTTCCTTCCCCAACCACCCACGAGATAAATGGTTTGATTACGATGAAGGTACTTCCAAGCCCAAGAAGCTATTCAAGAGCAAAAATGTACATTTAAATTTGTAATTGGTAATCAATACATAGATACGCAGATGTTGGCGAGAGTTTAATATGAAACTCTTCAAAAGTATCGTTGTCATCCATTCGAAGGTTCTCCCAATCATACGTAAGAGTTTGAAGTCTAGCTTATTTCTCTGAAGTATTTCCTTCGAATACGATCTGAAGATTATTCCAAGCTTCCTTTGAAGTTTGGCATGTTGATTCATGATGCTGTAGATCACGACTGACAGCATGTATAATAGCATTCAAACCATCTGAATTCTTCTTTGCAAAAGCCTTTTCTTCGTTAGGATAATCTACTAAGTGTTTAAACTCAGTTTCCGAATTTTCTATTTTGGGCGATTATAATCATCGACGACTAATAGCCAAGTATTAAAGTCTCTTGATTGAAGAAAAGATCTCATAGCATATTTCCACCATAGATAGTTTGTTCCGTCAAATATTGGCGGTACGTTAACTGAAATCGATTCATGTGAACTCGAGATCATTTCTTATAGGTTGGATCGCACCAAACACAGATTGTTAGATATTTTCGTGTTTGCCTGCTCTGATACCAATTGAAAAGACGAGGGTACCAAAATATACCACAATCTTAAACTTTTCCACATATAAGTCCTCTTACCGAAAGTGATTGTCTATGGACTGAGTCGAGATAATACAACAAATCGGTATTCACACTTTGTGTGATCGTCTATGGATACGAGATCGAGATAATACAATAATCAAATTGTGATTACTTGATAATAGGTTCGGACTTAACCAAACTATATAGGATCACTATCAAGTAATACGGAGTTAACATTTGTGTAATTTACTTTAAATTATAATAAAAACAATTATAATTGCGGAAAACAAAGTAAATGACGCAATAAGATTTTGTTAACGAGGAAACCGCAAATGCAGAAAAACCCCGGGACCTAGTCCAGAGTGAATACTCTCAGAATTAAGCCGCTATACAAAACCAAACCAACTTCTTATAGTTGGGACCAAGCAACTAAACCTATAGTTCACCTAGTTTCTTCAGTATCCCCGCGCTTCCGACATTCGATAAGTGCACACACTGGAAAAATTCCTTTGGATCTTATTCCAAACAGTAAAGGAACAACAAATCTGTTCGGTAACAACTCTATTCAGTCTCAGTGATATGAGTTTGACAAAGGCTCTTCTGTTTAATCCAATAAACTCCTTTGTCGGGTTTAGATAAACCATTGACACAATTAACTGTATAGTGTACTTGATTTATCAGTCCGAATTTTAGCTGAAAAATATAAGAATAAGACAACAATAATTAATGGGTATCAACTCAAGAATTATCACAACTCTTTCATAGTTTCACCAATTTAAGTACGTGGTAATGTCCAACAACACCAACAACAAATACCACCTCAGTTTCAAAAGAAGTGATACTTTTATTGGAAAAATAAAAATATAATTTTTCCTGAAGCTAAGGGAATATGACATAATCATATTGCATCCATATGGACTTTGTCTTGCAACATGGTAAGAGTCCCGAAGTAAATTAGTATGGAGTATGGGCTTCGTTTTGAAGTTAGAAACCAATTGACGGGATATGTCAAATGATCAAGGCCAAGATGCAGATGGAAGCTAGGGTTCATCAAAAGAAGTAAATTACATCAAACACACTTCAATTTCTTGTCGTTTTGCCCAAATTTAGATTAAATTTAGATTTTTAGGGTTTACCGGATTTACAGTTTTTATTTAAGATTCAACTAATCAGCTAGTTGCATCAACTGGATAATAATTGTATACGAATAAATGATAACTTTACCGTAAACATCATCGTCCAATTTTTTTTTCTGGGATGGCTCACTGAATTGGCATACTTCTCATGGTTGGCATAATTGAACCCTACAGTCCACTTACTGTTCTACTCTAATGCCTTGAGTTAGACTTGTATTATGTGGTCCTGGTGCTTAGTGCATTTATTCCCTGCCTATTTAGTACAGTAAAATGTCTCCGGAGGAATACTCCATATAGTAATAAACTCCATATAAGAATAAAAATATGGTCTGGGACAGTTATATTTAAGAATAAACTTCATATTAAAATAAGTCATAATTTTTTGTTGTCCCGTCTTAAGGAACCTACCTCCATATAAGAATAATTGACATCATAATATAAATATATAACACTTGTTATACATCAAAGTTTAAGATGAAGAGATTCTTGTTACCATATTACAAGTTAATTTTGCTTCAAAATGGATTTATTGATTTTTTTTTTGTGCACAACTTAATACGAATATCTTCATACTCATTTGATTTCATTTGTCAATTTTCGATGTGATAATTGTGATATGTGAATTCTTTTATTGCAAAATTTGTATATACATCTTACTATAATAAAGAAACATCTTATACTATAATAAAGAAAAGGAGGAGTTTTCGACCGGGTGTTTGATTTTACATGGACCATGAAATTACACGAAGGCCCCTGTCATAAATCATATGTTAGGAGAAGCATTAAGGCACTTTTCGTCATTTGAATTTGTTCTTCCCCTTCTATTCACTTCCTAACAAACTCAAACCGAAATATTTCCGTCTCACAGAGAACAACAAAAAAACCCTAACCTCAACCATTGAAATTTGAAGCATAATTCAGTATGTGATTCTAAGATTTGGGTTCATACCAAACTTCAAGACATAAAATTTTTCGGATTTACATCAAATTTTCCTAGGAAGCCACTCAATATTGGGAATTTGATTGATTTAGAACCCTCACTTAACTCTCAGGTTGCTTCGTCAATGGTTCAATTTTGTTGATCACCGGTAAGTGGTAAGCATCCTTAAGATTGATTTTAGAAGTTTCTTAGTTTCAATTTCGAATTCCATGTTTTCAATTTTTGTGAATTCATTACTGTTAGTTCTAATTAAAACCCTATATATTTCTTACTCGAGTTTTTCTTTTTCGTTTGAGCTAATCTGATTTAGTTAAAAGAGTATTTTATCAGTTTATTTTCTGATTTTGTTGAGTTGTATGAGTTAAGTTCGATCTGGTTTGGATTTTAAACCTAGAAACTTCGGGATTTTCTTTCTGTAAATTGGGAAAAAAGCAACTCTATGTTTTGCATACGCTGTAATGTTATCTCTAGGTTTTGGAATTTTAGGAGAAATTTTATGATAATAAAATGATGAAAATAATCGTCCTATTTAGTACAAAGAAGTAAATTGAGTACAAGAAACGTCTCCGGAGGAATACTCCATATAGTAATAAACTCCATATAAGAATAAAAATGTATGGTCTGGGACAGTTATATTTAAGAATAAACTTCATATTATAATAAGTCATAATTTTTTGTCGTCCCGTCTTAAGGAACCTACCTCCATATAAGAATAATTGACATCATAATATAAATATATAACACTTATTATACATCAAAGTTTAAGATGTAGAGATTCTTGTTACCATATTACAATTTAATTTTGCTTCAAAATGGATTTATTGATTTTTTTTGTGCACAACTTAATACGAATATCTTCTCATTTGATTTCATTTGTCAATTTCGATGTGATAATTGTGATATGTGAATTCTTTTATTACAAAATTTGTATATACATCTTACTATAATAAAGAAACATCTTATATTATAATAAAGAAAAGGAGGAGTTTTCGACCGGGTGTTTGATTTTACATGGACCATGAAATTAAACGAAGGCCCCTGTCATAAATCTTATGTTAGGAGAAGCATTAAGGCACTTTTCGTCATTTGAATTTGTTCTTCCCATTCTATTCACTTCCTAACAAACTCAAACCGACAAATTGCCGTCTCACAGAGAACAACAAAAAAACCCTAACCTCAGCCATTGAAATTTGAAGCATAATTTAGTATGTGATTCTAAGATTTGGGTTCATACCATACTTCAAGTCATAAAATTTGTCGGATTTACATCAAATTTGCCTGGGAAGCCACTCAATATTGGGAATTTGATTGATTTAGAACCTACTCACTTAACTCTCAGGTTGCTTCGTCAATGGTTCAATTTTGTTGATCACCGTAAGTGATAAGTATCCTTAAGATTGATTTTAGAAGTTTCTTAGTTTCAATTTCGAATTCCATACTTTCAATTTTTGTGAATTCATTACTGTTAGTTCTAATTAAAACCCTATATATTTCTTACTCGAGTTTTTTCTTTTTCGTTTGAGCTAATCTGATTTAGTTAAAAGAGTATTTTATCAGTTTAGTTTCTGATTTTGTTGAGTTGTATGAGTTAAGTTCGATCTGGTTTGGATTTTAAACCTAGAAACTTCGGGATATTCTTTCTGTAAATTGGGAAAAAACAACTCTATGTTTTGCATACGTTGTAATGTTATCTCTAGGTTTTGGAATTTTAGGAGAAATTTTATGATCATAAATTGGATGTGAAGTGAAAATCTTAGTAGTTAAGTGAAGATTAATTACATGCTTTTATTTTAGGTAGTGAAATTCTTTCTACGAGAAATCAATGCCATGATCCAGGGAAGAACTTAAAATGAGTAGGTGACACATACAGGAGGTACTTGCATTTTATGTGGAGGGGAAAAAGAAGTTCATGATAAGCCACTTGGGAAATAAGTAACTGAGAGTTACATCTGATAGTGTAGTTTTAATTTAAGTCTTGATGGGTTTAAAACATCATAATTGATATGGATAGTTATGATTGTGTATTTGACAGTGATTGAAATTGTGTATACACCCCATACAATGTATTATCATAATGTTTAATTCAAACTCTCTTTTGAATTTCTTAAATGAAAGAGAAAAGCTTGGCGTAATGCTAATGAGAGACGAAAAACAAGAATTAGATGTGAAGACAAACATGGACACATAGAAGAAACAAGCGAACAACCCACTAAAGTTCGATCACCAGACCATGAAGTAGGAACAAGTATTAAGTGATGTGATACGTACCATCTTACATTTAGTACACAATTGTTCTTTCAACTTTCCAGTCATTGTTCCTCTGAGAAAAAAAATTGAGTGATGATATTGCTATATATGCAGATAATCAACTACTTCCCATAACTCAAATGGTTACAACAATGAGGTCTGATGATACTCTTGAGCCCAAGAATCATAGAACAACTTCAAAGATCGAGTGACAAACTACACCTAACCGAAAGAGGCAAGAAACCTCAACATGAAAATGACCAAGTATTGGCAGCTATGAAAAAGCGGGGGTACAACAACCTCACCCAATATTTCGATTAGCAATTTGTATGGACAAACTCCAATATACTTTCAAGAGAATCAACTAGACTCAATCTTAATAAAGTATATCAAAGAGTTATATCTCTCTTTCTTGATTCAATTCTTTCTCAATCAAATAGAAATTTCCGAGTCTAATTGAATACAAGAGAAATCACTTGAACGGTACCAACATTGGATGTGTAGTGAATAAAGGGTGATTCTTAATCTTATGCCAATTTTATCCCAACATGTACCTTGTAGAAATCAGAAACACGACCTTTCCCCATTATGCATGATTAGTAAACTTGATGTGCACATAGATGGCCACTGGCTTGCAAATTCTTTTTACATATTTAGATTATTTTGTTTAGACAAAAAATATGCTAGAAGTAGGTGTTGAATCACAAAGTTTGACCATAACTTACTTCTAAATAACTTAAAATTTTGCAGATTCTAATCTTCACGACTTAATTAATGTTGTTTTTGAATGGTTCTAAGGAATTCATTGCAGATTTTCGTTGTACTTGAGAAAGGTGTAATGATCGAATTTTAATGTCGGGTTTCTCGGTCGGAGGTTCAAGTCTTTTTTGGCCAACATCTGTGTATCTATGCATTGATTTCCAATTACAAATTTAAATTTACATTTTTGCTCTTGAATAACTTCTTGGTCTTGGAAGTAGGTGTTTAATCACAAAGGTTGACCATAACTTACTTCTAAATAACTTAAAATTTTGCAGATTCTAATCTTCATGACTTAATTAATGTGGTTTTTAAATGGTTCTAAGGAATTCATTACAGATTTTCGTTGTACTTGAGAAAGCTGTAATGATCGAATTTCGGGTTTCTCGGTAGGAGGTTCAAGTCTTTTTCTTTCAATTATATAACAAAATATAATGAGAAATAGAAATACACAGACACCAGAATTTTGTTAACGAGGAAACGGCAAATGCAGAAAAACCCCGGGACCTAGTCCAGATTGAACACACACTGTATTAAGCTGCTAAAGACACTAGCCTACTACAAACTAACTTCGGTCTGGACTATAGTTAAACCCCAATCAATCTCACACTGATTCAAGGTACAAATTGCGCCTCCTTACGTCCTCGATTCCAAAGAATATACTACGACTTGATTCCCTTAGCTGATCTCACCCACAACTAAGAGTTGCTACGACCCAAAGTCGAAGACGTTAATAAACAAATCTGTATCACATAGAAAAGTCTACATAATAGATATATCTGTCTCCTACAGATAAACCTACAAATTTTGTTCTGTCTTTTAATAAATCAAGGTGAACAGGAACCAATTGATAACCCGGAATTATATTCCCGAAGAACATCCTAGTATTATCAATCACCTCACAATAATCCTAATCGATGCAGCGAAAAAAGATATTGTGGAATCACAAACGATGAGACGAAGATGTTTGTGATTACTTTTCTATCTTGCCTATCGGAGATAAATATCTCAAGCCAATCATTACGATTGTACTCAAAATGATAGAATCATCAAGATCAAATCACACAACTACGAGAAAGTAGTATCGGTCTGGCTTCACAATCCCAATGAAGTCTTTAAGTCGTTAACCTGGTTTAAGAAGAAAACCTAAGGTTAAAGGAGAATCGACTCTAGATAATACAACTAGTATCACAAGGAAGGTGTGGGGATTAGGTTTCCTAGTTCCTAGAGTTCTCCCTTATATAGTCTTTCAAATCAAGGTTTGCAATCAATGTTAGCTTGGTAACAAAGCATTCAATATTCACCGTTAGATGAAAACCTGATTAGAATCAAGCTAATATCTTTCAATCGTTGGATCGAAAACTTATCTTGTTACACACAAATGAAATGTACTATTTTGGGTTTATGTAACCGTACCCAAACATGAACATTTGTTGGTTCAACAATAGTTAACCAAATGGTTAGCCATATGAGCACTTTCATATCAACCATATTCTTCTTCACCATAACTAGTTCAAACGACTCAAATGAACTAGTTAGAGAGTTGTTCAATTGCAAGGAAATCTTATGTAACTACACAAGACACAATCGATGCAAAAACGATTTGATTCACTTGAATCGGTTCATGAACTATATAACCACGGTTTGCATTTTGCATTCCTTAGTTTTTTATAAATGAGTTCACAAACAATCATTTTTAGATTTAACCAACTCAAGTTCGCAAACTTAGTTTGCGGACTTAAGTTTCCGGAAGGAGTTCTCAAACTCCAGCAGAATTTCTCGGGAAGAGAACTTCCGCCAGTTGGCGGACTGAGTTCGCGGACTTAGATCACGGCTCTGATTCCGGGTCTCTTGATCTACAACGTTTGCAAACTTCAGTTCAAGGAAAAGGGACTTATACATATATGTGTTGCCACACAATGCTTATATCCATCATTGGTTATTTAATCTAAACTCTCATTTCAATCATTGAAACATTCTTAGAGGACATTTCGTCAAAGTAAACAATTTTCAAAGTGATTGAAACGTGTCATGACTTTCGTCACTAGGTAAAGATGAACTTGGCCAAAGCAAAAGCTTACCAACACATATTTCGAGAAATAGATAGGCGAGATGAACTCGGCTCGAAATAGAAAATGTGTATAATCAAAGTCTATATAGAAAAACGACTTTTGTCTCAAAATAGGAGATAGAGTAGATAGACTTTTGAGTGATAGATAAGTTTAAGTCTCCACATAACTTTTAGTCAATGAAGATCCACCAGTTCCTTGAGTAGTCCTTCGTCTTATATGATGATCGCCATGGAGTTCTTGAGCTCAACTACACTTTCTATCCTAGTCCGAGACTTAGCTATAGTAGACTATAAATCAAGACTTATAGTTTTGATCACTAACATTGACAAACATGCTTGAGATAGCAACGCATGCGAGTTCTACCGAGCAATGCTCTAACAAGCTAAATACAATTGAGTTTAAGAATAGATTTATGACCCTTTGGTTACCTTCATAGGATTCCTCGACTCACACAACACATTCAAACACAACCTGAGATATGTAAGTGTTGAATGTGAAGATGTATATACAAATTTTGTAATAAAACAATTCACACATCACTATTATCACATCGAAAATTGACAAATGAAATCATATGAGTATGAAGATATTCGTATTAAGTTGTGCACAAAAAATCAAAAAATCCATTTTGAAGCAAAATGAACTTGTAATATGGTAACAAGAATCTCTTCATCTTAAACTTTGATGTATGACAAGTGTTATATATTTATATTATGATGTCAATTATTCTTATATGGAGGTAGATTTCTTAAGACGGGACAAGAAAAATTATGACTTATAGCTTCCTTTCATAGCTTTTCTATTTTTATCTTACTTTAAATTCCCTGTTTAGTTAGAACTCTATTGATAGTAATTTTTGTTCTACAAGTCTTCACAGTTATAAATATTGTATCTGAGCTTTGTAAAAGACTCGAGAATTAATACGAAAACTCTTCTTTAATCCTCTCTAATCTTCTTCTTCTCTTCTTAATCTTCTAGTTCTCTAAACTCTTGTGGCTAACCTCCAGTTCCGGGTTCTATACTTATTATTGGGACGACCGAAGGGAGTCCCTTTAGTGTTCATAGTCATAGTGGAGCCAAAATGTAGTCAGTTTGTAACGCTCTTTTTGGTTTTTAATCGTAAAAATTGAACGCCCATTAGCTTTCTTTCCACAAAATTGGATCGACAATAAGATAGTCATCAGTCACGACTACGGTTAGGCGCGGTCAAAACGATGGGAAGTCGAACCGATTGACGGTATCTCCAGCGTGAAAATGGCAAAAAAAAAAAAAAAGTCACCTATACTTTCACTTTTGGTCTTGACCGTTGATTACTAACAAAATTCAGCCATCGGATCTAAAGCTTCTGTTATTATTTCAAAATTGTTACTCAACTGTTACAAAATTGTTAGATAATAAGTATCACATAAATTACACTTATAATTGTTATTAAAAATGTTACGAAAATTGTTGCAAAACTGTTACAAAACTGTCACAAAATAAAAACGGCCCCCCTACAATTCCACGGAGTCACTTCCAAACCCGGGTTTTATACTTATTTAAGTTTTGTAAAGGGAAAATTATGCTCAGGCCCGATCCATGGATAACCCATAATATGAGGCCCTTAATTAAAAAAAAGTTTAAATCTAGGCCCAGAATTATTAAAAGACATCCATACCCTTTTATATATTGTCAAGCCCATAATTAAATAAAATTTAAATCTAGGCCCCAAATTATTAAAATATTATGTGATGATGTTCCAACCACCGTCAACCACCTCCGACCACCACCACCTCCAACCACCACCACCAACCACCACCGTCAAACCACCTCCGACCACCACCGCCAGTCAAACCACCTCCGACCACCACCTCCGCCTCTCACCACCACCTCCAACCACCAACCGCCGCCGCCGTCCACCGCCTCCCACCACCACCATCTCCCAACACATCCATATGGAATGTGTAACTAGACGTTACACATCCGTATGGCATGTGTAACTAGAAGTTACACATCTGTATGGAATGTGTACGCAAAAGTTACACATTCATACGTCATGAAACAGTTAACATAGGCATATGGCATGTGTAACGAAAAGTTACACATGCATATGGCATGAGTATTTTGAAGTTACACATCCATAATAAATGTGTATCTAGAAGTTACACACCTGTATTTAGTAATTGAAACAATAATTCCATTTACAAAAACTTCTCTATTTATCAATAGTTATTGAACACAGTAAACAAGCTAAAACACGAAATACGTAAAACGAAATCCTAGAAATAAGCTACGAGATCTTCTAATAAAAATGTTATCTTCTCTTCTTATCTTCCTCGATTCCAAAATTCCTACGTATCTGCAACAAAATAAACATCCACGAGTTAGGTTGGATGAAAAAAAATCCATAGAAGCAAAACTATAGAACAATTACAAGGTGAACAACAAAGACAATTAATAGAAAGACACTTAATGACTTATCTAAGCAAGTCTAGTTAGGATTTACACATACTCTGTGTAGTATAACTGGGAGTTACACATGCATCTTTTAAATAAAATATGACGTGTACTCAGCAGTTACACATCAGCTGACTTGTGTAACTGAGAGTTACACATGCATATAACATGTGTAAGTAGGAGATACACATGCAGTCCGGCTTGTGTAACTTTCGGTTACACATGCATATGACTAGTGTAACTAGGAGTTACACTTGCATATGGAATATGCCATTTATTATGAACTTGCAAGCTTTAGTATGTGTAAGTAAAAGTTACATATAACTTGCAAGCACTAGTATCTATCTTCAAAGTTACATATAATTGCATATGGAATATGCCATCAATAATATTCATTTCAATTCAATCACTAAAACCGGGAAGTTACACATTCAATCAAGTATGTGTAAGTAAAAGTTACACATCTAATTAGCATGTGTAGATAGAAATTACACATGTATTTAGCTTGTGTAACTAGAAGTTACACATCTAATTAGCATGTGTAACTAAAAATTACACATCTATTTAGCTTGTGTATCCGGAAGTTACATACCTTATTGCCTCCTAGCACCATAACATGTTTATCGGCTCCAACAAGGCCACCACAAAGAAACCACATACTATCTCTAACTCGTAAAACAGAATAAAACATATTCATCAATCTTGAAGTACACAAACCTCTAATTTTTGAGGGTCAACATAGATATCCGATTCGCACATAGCTCCAAGAATACAACCTACCATTCATGCGTACATATTAGTTGAGTACCAATTTTGAAGAGCAAGTCAACAAAGTATAAACATTTGAATGCAGTGCCTAACTCCGCTAATGATCTATCCATCAAACAAGTGTTTGTGAGTTTCAAGACAGAAGCACCTGTGGTTTCAAGTGAATGATGATAGCTTGCACTTCTTCGCAGGATTCCTGAGAACAAAATAAAAACAAATGGCCATCTCTCATCAGTAGGCCATTCCTGTCCTACCAATCTTGCATACAAAATTTTTACTGGCCATCTCTCATCTATGTCTCTTGCTATGCCCTAGAACTGTTAATATTTCATACTCAGAGAAGAGCCTTCACAAGGATCCCTCATCCTACCGGGGCTTTTAAATTAGTGTATACCAAGGCTTCACATGAGATGATCAAAACTGTTGTAATGAGGTACATAATAAAGATAGAGTACTCATACAAACACTACGAATTACCTTCTCTTGTATCCCATCGATACGGGTTTCCAAGCCTCCAAAAGCAAAGAGAATTCAGAACTGTCAATTCCATTTTGTCCAGTAAATTGCTCTCGGTGTTCAGTTTGAGCTGCTTTCAATTTCTTATACCTTGAAATGGTCGATGAAATTGTCTGAAAGTAGAAACAAAAAGATAAGTTCATATAAGAATAATATTTTAACTTATAAATTAGACATATCTATGATGGCTAGCATACATGTTTGATAGGCATATAAAACTATTTACAGCTACCCCATAAAAGAGTTCAAAGGTGAGAGTAAATAGCTTGAAACTCCCTCATTCGATTGCTATTAAGGGCGTAGCTTCACGAATTGAGATTACAATAAATTGTTTGACTCAGGAGCTGGAGCATTCATATTAACAAACATGAGACATGATTTCCATACTTTTGAAATTACATTGCTGATGAACTATGGCACACCTAGATCAATAACAAACAACAATAATGCAATATAACCAATCATACCTTGGCAGCAAGTATGAAAACATCGTTTGTCTCTACAATAAAAAAAAATGAGATGGATAAGAAAGAAGGTAAATGATGAGAATGATAACTTGATTTGATGAAAATGCTACTAATTTTTCTATTAGTACAAATGTATAATGTCATTGAAATCCTACCATTAGCATGTTCTATGAAGTTTAAAATTGACTCTATCATGACGGATACTTGAATTCTTCCCCAGTACATAGTAAAGAATGAAACAATTCCCAATTAGCATCAGCACGGGATTTCAACAAGATTAAGGATTTCAGTAGGCCATTCTTGTACATATATCACTTTTGCTCTTCATTTATATACTCTAGTCTTCTTTTTCCATCTCATTTGATTTAGTAAACCCATTCTGTCCTACCAATCTTGCATACAAAATTTCGACTTAAAAGAATCAATATGAAATTTCTAAAAAATCAACTTACCGTAACAACATAGTCACAAAGTGACACCTGGACAAGAAATTTAATCAAATTAAAACTAAACGAATATGCATTTCGCAAGTCATATTGAATTGACAAAAACCAAAATTCAAAAGTTTTATTGACAATATGAAACCATAACAATGAACGAAAATTTAACCTAGAGTAATTGAATATAATTCACCCGAGAAACGTGAGCAGCCCAACCAAATAAATCTTGCAAGAACCACCTTGACGGATGATTCACATTCCAAAACAACAACGTTTTTTGAAAGTGCCTCGTGTCAAATGACACCAATACCATTCTAAATCAAGTTCAAGACTAAAATCTAAATTAAAATTGCATCATGTATTAGCAATTCAAATTCGTAAAGTTGCATTCATAAAATAGACATTATAAGATATTATTATGTAGATTATGACTCAATTGACTAAGAAAATGACATTCAAGAAAAATGGGGTTGTTATTCTTATCGGATCCGAATAGAATCAATCAAAAAAATCAAAACCTAATCGAACTAAGCAAAGTAAGAATGAAGAAAATCTAACTCGATACAACTTCGAATTGACTTCAAATCGATTCAAATTCTTGAGAAACAAAACCAAATTGAACGAATGAAAACCTAACTTAACGCATTTTTTAGAACTAGTCGATACCTAGATTCAAATGAAATTGATTGAATAATTGATTCAGATTTGTAGATTAACTGATTATCATATGTAAATCTATTGAATCAAATCGATTCTCCTTCTTCTTCATCGATCTGAATTCGCTGGAGCCGAGAGCCGGGAAAGAAAGAAAACGGAGAAGAGAGAGAAAGACAATAGAGAAATGAAAATATATTTTGATATTCTTCTGGTATAAATACAAAAGGGTATTGTTGTCATTATCAAAATTCATAATAATTAATTATGGGCCAGATCTGAAGAAAATTTGATATTTTGGGCCTAGTAATATCATTTTCTGAAAGTATGGAGTTGAGAATGTATGATCCATTTAGTGGGGCTTCTATATGTTGAACCCATATAGAAGGGGGTTCTAGTATTTTTCACTTTTGTAAACCTTGTGTTTGGTCTAGAACCCTAACAGAGAAGAAGATTAAGAGAGGTGGAATTCAGTCTGAATTGAGGTGAGTTTAAGTTATGCTTGAATTTTTGTCTTTCATAATCTGATTTCGGAAGTATTAGAGATAATTGAACTTACGACTGTGGTTAGGTTTAAATCAGTAGGCTAGTAGTTTCAGAAGAGCAATTAACTTTCAATTCCATGATTGAGACACTGATTTCCTCTTGTTGGTTATATTTATGGGTTTTGAAGTAGCTTTGGATTGAACCAGAAGAGATGTAGGGATTTTAAACAAGTAATTCAGAATGTTTGTAGTCATTTTCAGTGGAAATTGAATGGAATTAGCTGAATGTGAATCAAATTCTTCCCTAAAGTATCATCTAAAACAACTTGCGTTTTCATTTTAGTTTTGTTCAAATTTCAGTATAACCAGTGATCGTGGGGCGACAACAGGTGAGTGTAGATAAGAAGAAAGCTCATCAAGATGATGGAACTCCTAAACCCAGTAACAAGCCTAAATGTATGTTGTTCATCTTGTCCCTGTCAAGATTATAGAATTAAGATTCAGTATTTTTCATTTTTTTGCCTTTATTCTGAAGATTCTTTCTCTTGCAGATTCCAGGTTGAACTTTTGGCTTTTGTGTATCTAGTGACTATTGATGTAGCCTCAAAAAGGGTAATTCATACATGTGTATCCATTTTGACGGCTCTCATGGCTGCAACTGGAGCAACAATGTGAGCTTTCGCTATTTTTGTTCTCTTGGTTAGAAGTTGAAACCTTTTGTTACTAGTTGAGGAAGTTCTTAACCAATACTATCCACTATGCAGGTCTAGGAATATTAATCTTGTCATTATCTTTGGGACTGTGGGTCTTCTTATTGGATGGTTGATTGAGTACTCTTCAACAATTTGGTCGCTTTTTTGTTCGTCACGTTTGTCTTTGAATATTCTTGGAAGGTAACTTACCTTTACCCTGGGAATTTTGACTGCTATTTCCAGTTACACTTATTAGGCAAACTTAAGGTGCTATTTTTGCATCCATTTCTACAATTCTGTTCAATTTCAGATGGCAAATCACTAAAGAATGGTTGCATTAGCTCTGTCTAGAATAAGCTGGAAAGTGGTAGAACTCCACAAATTAACCCCAAATGAACTCTTTTTTATTAAATTTGATGTATAAAATCCATGGGTTTGTGCAATTTTGTGTCAATAGTTTGAGTTTTAACTGATTCAATAGCAGTACTGAGATTTCATATGAGGTGTGTCAGGGATTCAATTCCTTAGAACTCTGTGACTCTTTTTAATATCCATTAAGTTCATTTCTTCAGGTTTAAGCTCTAGTGGCATGTTTTATAATCTAGATAGCAGACAAATGATGAGTCTCCTCCTAATGTAAGTTCTTGTTGAATCTGTACAAAACTAATTCATAACTGATTTATTGATGTAAAGAAAACTTTAGCGCTCTAACATTCCTGACGCAGTACCCGCATAATTGCTGCTAGTAACCTCCTCTAGAGTTGCTTGCCCTGTTCCATAAAATTGTTGCCTTTCCAATTGACCAGCGCACCACCAACCGAATGCGGCCAATCACTCATCCTACATGCAGCCGTCAAGAAATAAAAGCAAATACCATGCACCACAGGGCATTGAAAAAATAGATGATTGACATTTTCATCATCACAATTACAAATTGACAGTCTGATGCTGCTTTACTTTCACAAGACTGTACATCACTTAACTCCAGCTTGGGATATTTCAGTACCTTGAACTCGCTTACAGTTATATTTATCATTTATGTCAGTCATGGCAATTTTTCAAACCATTGATCATCTCTGAAGATCTCCAATGTATTAACCTATCATTGGCTTTTGCAGGCATTTTTTGAATGGGTGCTCTTTACGACTAGTGGGATTTCAAGTGCATGTGATGTAGGCACCTCGTGTGCTCTATCTTTTCATGTTCTTCAGGTGCAAGGGAGATCTCTATTCCTTTCAGGGCTGCAACTGGAGCAACAATGTGAGCTTTCACTCTTTTTGTTCTCTTGGTTAGAAGTTTAAAGTTGAAACCTTTTGTTACTAGTTGAGGAAGTTCTTAACCAATACTACCACTATGCGGGTCTAGGAATACTATTCTTGTCATTATCTTGGGATTGTGGGTCTTCTTATTGGATGGTTGATTATGTACTCTTCAAAAATTTGGTTCCTTTCTTGTTCGTCATGATTGTCTTTGAATATTCTTGAAAGGTAACTTACCTTCACCCTGGGAATTTTGACTGCTATTTCGAGTTACGCTTATTAGGCAAACTTAAGATGCTATTATAGCTTCCGTTTTTACAATTCTGTTCTTGAGTTTCAGATGGCAAATCATTATATTGTTGCTTCATCTTATTGAAGACAGTTTGTAATTCCTGGCTTTCTTGCATTAGCTCTGGCTAGAATAAGCTGGAAAGTGGTAAAACTCTACAAATTACTGGATTTGGCACAGGTATGTTCAATGGAATTGTCTCTCTCTGCCTCTCGTTCTCACTTCTTCTTATTGGAACTCTCAATTTATGTTTGTGACATGTTTTGCAGTAGTTGGCACGTCAGTATATACACAGCTTCCTTCTTATTCTTATGGTCAAAAGTTATGATAAAGGACAATACCGAAAATCAGACAAGCATGGAGTGGCATGAACAGGGTCAAGGGAAGTCTAACGCTTCAGATAAGTTGAAGTTCTCAGATATGGGCTCAAGGAAGTGAATTAAGAATGTTAAATTATCCACTGAACTGAAGCTCCGCAGCATCTCAAAGCCCAAGCCAAAACTGAAGAGATGATTTACCCTGTAATTTTGAAATTTGTTTAATAAATCGTGTGATAGGTTTGTCATCTTTTACAAAGTAATGGAATTTTGTAATAAGCAACACAAACATCATATTACTGCTATTTTCCCCTTCTTCAATGACAATATCTCCTCAAATGTACTCAAGACCTCCAATGGTCCAAGACAGAATTTTTAAGGTCTATCATTTACAAAAATCCAGCACTGCTAATGGGATGTGCCAGTTTTCGGTACACTCAGTAAACTGGTACCCTCCATTAGCAGAGTAAACTGGTACCCTCCATTAGCAGACATGCATACACATAATCAGAAGAATATATACAGAGAAGTAAAAGGGAAAAAGAGGAAAAGATTGCTTAAAAGAATGATTAAATTAAATTCTGATCATGGTTCAAAAATAAATAAATTACATCCTTATGCTATATGATTCATAAAGATAGTGCAGCTCACTGATACAAGATTACAATAAATATACTTTCAAGCATTTTGCCATAAATAAGAACCAGCAACAGCAGGTCAGAAATGCTACACTGAAACCTTTCCAGCTCCTCCATACTGAACTGTTGTGCAATCGTCAGACACATTTTCCAACTTCAGGTCCATTGTTGACTTTGTTCTATACAGTTTACATAGAAGGAAAACACATAAGTTTCTATATTATTCAAGTAAAACTACAAAAATGATAAGCAATTATCTGTATTTCTTGCTAGATAAGCAAAATAGCAATAAAAATCTGAGGAGATTGCTTAATAGACAGTACAACAGAAGACATGGTTTGAACTACAACTGAATTCATAAAGGGAAATGATGACATGAGGAAATTACAGGTAGGCAGATACGGTGGCTTAGTTGAACAAATTTAGAAGAGTCTAGACATATTTGCTTTTAGGAGGCAGGAACGGAGAATCCTACTTCTAATGGCATTTAGAACAATTGAAATACAGGCTATCAGAAAGTTATTTCACCACGAATACATCAAAATATGATGGCTGTCTGCCTATTCTACGCGGTAACTTCTTTCAACTCAAAAGCTACAGACTAACCATTAACTAGTTCATGTTTTCACCATTTGCCCTACCTAGAGCAGCATAAAAGACAAACTAACTTTGAAACACTATGAAGAAAGGGGTATGATAAATTGAACAGATCGAACATAACTGCAACCACTTATTAACAAAAGAACAGAAAGTAACCTGATGAAAAGTTTGTATAGCATTTATACAAGAAATAATACGAGATTGGAAAATCATGGAGCTAGAAGAACAAAAAGGGGGGAAATATGCTTTCAACAGGGAAGGAAATAGTGAACTTACAGAGACAGGTACTCATGATCTTCCATGCGAAAATCTTTCACATTCACATAACTATATGAGAAATAGTAAACAAAATCATTGCGCCAACCGAGGCAATTTTCTGTCCGCCATACAAGTTCACACTTACGGCTTTCGAGATGATAACTGTATATCCTTCCTTTTAACCCAAGGAAGATTATATCCAAAAGTGGGTGAATACCATAAGGCTCAAATAGATGGCAAGGCCGGGGATGATTTAACTTCAGAGTATGCAAGATAGCTTGATTTTGATCCAACATGTCATATATACAGATGCAATGCTTCAAAATCCAAAAACTTCCACTTGTATTATGATAGTCAAACTGCCACATTGACAATCTACAATCCTTGTTGTAATTTACATAATACAGAACACCTCTACACTGCCCAATCACCCCAGTTCGGCTAGTCCGAGTCTGGCATGGGACTTGTATGACTTGAGCTGACACCACCGAAGATTTAAGGTCAAATATTACAAGGTGCTTTTCCAAAGTCAGCAAATATAACATCCCATCCAAGTATACAGTCTTTCTAGCCCATTTAATCCCCTTATAATAACCAGATTCCACGACAAACAGATGCTTAACCCAATCTCCAGGTACTATGTGCCTAACCCACTTACCAATTTCAGAAGAAAATATGTCTAAGCTTGGAGAATCAAAGTAAGGATGAGGTAGGACGATTTTGTAGTAATTGGATTGGACAGGATCAAAGGCTAGTGCAACAAACATCCTTTTAACATCTTCCAGAGGTTCAGGTATATCAAAATACTGATTTGTCGCTCGGCTAACCACAATGTAACGACAAATATATTTGGCCATATATAAAGACAATCCATGACAACAGTCAATTTCATGATAACAAGTTTTGTTATCTCTATCTTTCGGAATGGGACCACGATAATTCAGCTCAGGCATTTTATCAGAATAACAACGGGCATCATAACATTGAAACAAATCTCCCCTGTATAAGTTTAGGACACAAAAATCTGCTGAAATTCTTGGAATACAGACATGAGAAATAAGTCTGTTCCATGATTTGCATACACACTTGAACACGGTTAAATTCTTTATGGGTAACCGACACAAGATGTCAATTACTAGATCTATTGGCAAATGTTCTGTGATTATCTTGTTAGTTTTTCCTCCCAAGACTATTTCCATTTTGACAGATAACAATTCCTCATGAGAACCTTTTTGAGCAGAAGGCTCAACGGTTCCCATCGCCTTAACAAGTCTTTGAGTTGTGAGAAGTCTAGAATTCAAATCTTGCAGGCTATGATTACCAGTAGATTTGACCTACGCAATAAAAATAAGAAATAAGAAATTACCCGAAGGTGCAACAAGCTCTTGTGGTTGAGATAATAAATATGTTATTGGTGGAAGTTTTCTCACTGGAGTGTTCTTGGCAGTTTTTCTATGCTCTTGTCTTTGCCAGTTGAAGAGACCGTTTTGGCAGTTAGCTAACTCTTCATACAGGACCAAACATGGGCATTATTCCCTATAAAAAAAAGAAGAAAAAAAAAAAACTTCTTTAAGAACCATGAGCAGTAACGCCAACAATTTGGCACTCTTAATAATCTAGATGAAAATATTTAGGCACCAAGACGAGGCCAAAAGCAAAAACATGCATATGGACAAATGACAACAATTGATCTATTTTACTTTCTTTTGCAAGAAAAATCTTTGTTAGCAGCATTGTCACTGCTTAGGCATCCTCTCTAATATCTAGATGTTTGATTTTTGTTAAATTGTGCTGTTTGTGGGTGGAATTACTGAATGAATAAAATTCAGCTTCAACTGAATAGCAGACAAATAGCAAAACACAAACTCCATTGCCTCCCCCAAGTCAATCGAATCATGAACTCAAATAAAAACTGAATCTTTTAGAAATTGAAAGTCAATCTGTAAAAGAATTGTGCAGCCAGTGGAAAACAACCTAATTGTAACTTACGATTAACAAAACTATCCGAACCCCAGTTGAGAGGACATGTTAAAAACCCTAAATCAAAGTCTAACAATTTCACGCAAGAAAATCAAACTAAAATTAAAAAACTTGTCGACAAGCAAGAACCCTAACTGGGAAGAGGAGGAAGAAACAACAAAATCCCAAAACCTGCTTGAAAAAGATAAATACAGACGTTTAAATTCAATTAAGGAACAATCAATCAGAAGAAACAATAAAAAAACTAACTTTCTCTGTTTGAAGACATTAAAATAACAAGCCAAAGAGATGAAAAAGATATCTACTTACAGAATAATTGTGAGCTTGAAACCGTGGATCCAATAAATTAAATCAGAGGAAAAATAACTTGTAAAAGGCAGAGCAAGAGCAAGCTCCCACAGCAAAAAACTTATTTAGGAAAAGGAAACCCATCTTCTATATTCTGATAAGGAAACTCTATGGAATCGCCCACTAATTAGTTTAATAAAATCTATGCTTCAACAAAAAAAAAAAAAAAAAAAAAAGAACTCTATGGAAAAACGGACGGCCAGATTGATCTGCTATGGACGGCCAATATTATGCCTCAAACTCTCCCTCGCACTTTCCCAATTTTAATTTTAAGCAAAAGTTTGAAGAAACTTCTACCTTGCTGATCAGGATGAGTTCACAGCACAAGATCAGGTGGCAGTAGAAAAGAAGTTTATGCGGGGCCTAAGGAGCTACGAGGATTGGCAGTGAGAATCATACATAGGCAATGTCAGCCAAGTGGAATTGGAGTTATATGCAAATGAGCATAAAGGCTACATGGAGGAGACTGGCTCAGCAAAAGAGTAAAGCCTGAAGAGTCTGGACAAAAGAAGTAACATTACCTCATGGAATGGAAGAGGTTTTCTGGAAAGGCATGCAGGAAGAAAGATGGATCATTGAGAAGAATTCATTGCTCAGCTCAGGTGCACAGTAAAAGAAAGTCTGCCAGGTTCTAGTGCGTACAGTTGGTTTGGTGAGTGTAGATACCCCAAAATTGGGACAAGAGTATAATGAGAATTATGTCGCAATGATGGGCAAAGAGTGACGGAGAAAGGAAGGTGAGTGAAGAAAATTAACTATGATAAAGTGACGTGCGCGACAACCTTGTCACTGCGCAAAGGAGTAGCTAGACGAAATGACAGAGTATAAAGAGGGGCGATATTTGACATTACCCAAATCCTCATTTTGCTCTCTCAGGCGGTCGTATGAATTGGTCTTTTAGTCAAATCAAACTATTTCATTAATCCACTCAGGATATTATTTCTAAAATTCAAGGGGATTTCTTGTAGAATCAGGAAGACTTTAGAAGCAAGGGACTCCAAGCAGAAAATGCTCAAAAATCAAACCTAGAGCTGAGGCCTGATAATACCACAGAATTCCTTCCCTCTGTTTTCATTATTTTTAATCCTCGAGACTTTGACTAATTCGAGAGAGGAACCCTCCGAACTTGAATTACACTATATGGTATCGATCCCTATGAAAGTATCCACTATAGTAGTCAAAATGTTAGAAAACTCAGCTCTTGGTGTCCGTCTGCTGTTGTGGTACATTCATTCCTCTTGTTAGCCACATGCCTAGGCGTGCACCCTAGCACGACACTACAACAACATGTATATAACCTAAAAGGAACCTTCATTAATATTTGCCAGCAGTCTATTTATCAACAACCAAATACATACCCTAGTATTATATTTGCTAACATAATAATAATATGATCTGTAAGACTGCAAATAATCGGGAAGAACACACTTCAAAATTGAGAGTAAAGTCGCCACAGAAATTCGGAGTGCAAGTTTTCACCAGGGCACCATGCAGTTTGCAAAAACCAACTAAATGCGCCAAAAATCCAAAAGTGAACACAAGAGAAAATGAAACAGACAAATTCAGAATATAATATACAACCGCAGATTTAGAATGTTTGCAGAATTTCACCATTCAAAAGATAAGTCAGGCTGAGACTCACGCATAAGATGCAGTAGATGGAGCTAGTTTTCAGGACAGACACTACAAGAGCATAGTTCTGAAAGCAAATGTCTCTCAGCTTGCAAAAGGAGAGAAAACATGCTAGATTTTAGTCACTTACTATATCTTCATTCACACAAAACTACAAGGTGACAATATTGATTGTAAAACCCTCTCCAGGCATTCCAGCTTGCAAAAGGGCCATAAATCTTACAGCAAATCTAAACAAAGATGTCCGTTTCTTTGTTAACCAATACATGTACACTGACAGTTAAGATGACATGATAACATCATAAACAAACCTGATGATTCTGTTCACTCCATTTCCACTAATGCAAAACTTCAGAAGAACCAATAACAGGATGCAACATCCATCTCTAAAAGTCTACAAAATTTAAAGACATGGGCAGAAACAAATCTAGCTTAAGGAGGTTCACAACTGTGTTGCTCCTGATGTATAAAAGCATAAAAAAAGTGCTGCCTATTGTATAAAAGGGAAAATCTGTAGAGCCACATATAACCAGATGATTGGTATGAAGAAAATTGAACAAATATGAAGAAACTGCAGTAAAGAGTTTTGACTTACTTATATGTGACCTCAAGTACGTGTAATAGCAGATACTATATATAGCCTGACAAGCTCATTCATGAACTAGGAATATACAACTGAAAACTACGGGAATCAAAGGAGTACTAGTATTCAAAAAGATGCTGACTACCCATTACTAGTTTTATGCTCTTGTATTTAACCTGTTCACAACAACCAATATATCATTTGCGCAATCAGACGACGGTCCTTCGCTTCAACCTGTTAAAAATAACATAAGAAGAGGATAAGAAAACAATAAATGACACCAAATATATCTAATTATTACTAAATAGCAGAAACTTACATCAAGGAGACTTCTTCAGCTGAAGGACGGTCTCTTGGATCCACGGATGTGAGACTAAGAATAAGTTTTCCATCTTCACCTAGTTCTCCATCCTCTTGGTAAAGACATGCTGGCAGTACTCCCTCTTTCGAGAACCCCTCAAAGATCCTAGCCCTCTCGGATGCTGTAGAAATGTTGGATATCAACTCCAGGAGTAATTTTCCAAGGCTGAACATGTCAACCTTTGCATCAATATCTACACCATTGGATCTCTCTGGGGCTTCGTACTGTTGATTCCCTAGACTAGTGGGGTGTAGATCTGTCGTACCAATTTTTGCTGCAATAGAGAGATGCATCATTAGATACGTTAACAGAGAGTATGTGGCTAAAAAAGCAACAGAACGAAAGAGCCTAACAGGGGATAAGGAGAATCACTGCTCAAATTTCAAAGGGACGCTTTAGAGGATGTCTACGCCAGAACAAAGCCAAGTGTATCTTCTAATTACATAAGGTCATTTCAAAGTGACATACATATTAATTCAGTACATATATGATGTTGAGCTTGTTATTTCAAATTTTACATGCTTTCTAAAAAAAAAAGATGAAAAGCTACCGGGGAAGATTACATGAAAGTAGCATTGTTTTCATGTTAAGTTGTATTCTTACAGAAGTCAAAATACTTTACAACTTAACATGAAATTTATTAGATGCACTCAATGAACTTGACAATAATCACAATGAAAACAGGTTATATACTAGGTGCCCTGACCTTCATGTAAGAATAATCACAATGAACTTGACATACAATAATCACAATGAAATTTAAATACTTTACAAATATCCCCGTGATCAAACGAAGGAAGTCCAGTCATAATCAGGGTATATACTAGGTGCCCCGACCTTGACTACTTCTCTTAGTTTCTACGTATTTTGTCCAAAGCTTCAAGGTTGGTACATTCTAGGCTAGCTTAAATAATTTTCCCTTCAAAAACAACTATATAATCACAAACACCCCAACCCTACTTGCAAACAAGTTCATTGAGTGGTTCCACGAACTCATCATATTGCGCTACACTATTTTATAAGCTCTAGTACAAGCAACAGAGAAAATATACTACTGAAGCAAAGAGCTTTTGATATCTAGCGCACAACCTGAGACGGCTTAAAACTCCTTATCTAGCTTGACTGAGGAAGCTGACTTACTTTGAACAAGGTATTACTTTCCCACTTACTCAGGACTGCACTTCATACCCTATGTGCCCTGAAACCAGATGTTCTAGGTCTCCCACTCAGTCTAGTTTATCTCACCATGCATGTCTGTTGAAGTGATACCTAATAAACAATCAGATCTGAGTAGTGGTTTGTATTTGCTCGAAAGATGTCAAACTGAAAGTACTAAGTTCCCATTTCTTGTTTCTGTGTGTTCAACATGGCTAAGAGAAAGTTTTCTTACCTATACCAAAGTCACCTACTTTCACTCTCGAAGAAGATTCGTCAAGAAATACATTGGATGAGCTTAGATCTTTGTGAATGACGTGCTGTCCATGCATGTAGGCAACAGCTTCGATGAGCTGTGCAAAAAACTCAATTCCCCTTTGGTAATCAACCTTGCCCTTTATAATTTCATCGTACAATGAGCTGCAAACAAAAGAAACAATATATCAGTTCTGAGTTTCAAGCAGTTACAAAGGCACTTTTGCCACCAAAGATCACTTTCTATAAGCTACTGAAAGCACAATAGATTGCGTAACAACAGAAGTAACTATCCAGTTAACTCCTACAAGTACATTAACATCTGGACAGAAGTTTACTTACATATATGGAAGCAGATAAAATTCACTGCTCAAGAATAATTAAAGAGACAGTAATAGTCTAAAATAGATTTTGAAAAAGAGGTTAGAGCACTAATTCCTTGCACGTTGCACCAAAAACAGAACAGACAATAGAAAACATCACTGCATGCATATAACAAAACCGCTAACTGTGATTCTACCCTTTGCAAAATGGAAGGAAAAAAAATGACATTACCCTTTGCACAACTCCATTTGAATAAAAAGAGATTGAGGCAATTGTTGGTCCTCTGCACTTTCTCGGAAATCAAAGTATACGGCAACGTCATCATCACTTTCAAAATCTTGCGCTTTCTCAAGAGATACAACCTCAAAAGTCTTTCCGGATTCAATTTGGTCATCCTCTATCCAACAGGTGTGGTATTGTATAATACCTTCATGCTTTAACGATGATAAAGCGTGTACCTCACTTCACAAACACGAAAAAAAAAAAAAAAAAAAAAAAAAGAGTTAAATGGTTATATATCACAAACAACTCCATACGCTCCTCTCCCGAGAATTTCTGCCTCGTCTTCAAATTCCCTAGAAATTCTGGACTGTTTAAGACTTTCAATATACTCTAAACAAGCAATCTCAGCCGAATCAGCCCTCTTGGTTTCCAGCAAGTAGTCATTCCTCAATGACTGAAAATTCACCTCCCAATCCTTACGTCTCTTATTTCCATTGGTTTGAGAGTCAATTATCATCTGTTTCCGCTTCTCCAATGATCCCATTCTTAGAGCAGATAAGAGTAACACAATGAGTCAGAACTATAATCTTTTCACAACAAGAGATCAAACCAAAGATGACCAATAGACCGTAAATAAACCTAAAATCATCACAAATACTTAATAAATATCATAATTACGAACAATCCACTACAAATTAGGTTCACTCGTAACCTAGATTTCTCTTCCTAACTGATTAATCAACCAATTAACATATTAACATACCTAATAGAGTAGAAACTTCATGATTAGTCTCGACAAGAAGGAAATTGGCGTTGGGATTCTATGACAATCACAACAACTCACTTAGAGAAGAAAAGAGAGATAAGGAAAACAAATAAAATTAGGTAAATGAAACTCAGGGTTTGGAATGAAACTTACCGCAAAAAACTTGATCAGAGGGAAAGAGAGATAAGAAAATGTGTAAATGGGGAGAGTTGTTTCCCTCGAGAACTGAGAAGGAAATAGAGGGATAAACAAAGATCTCAAAAATAAAAGATGAGCTTACTTGTTTCCCACACAAGTCCCTCGTATATGTACACGATTACACTCCGATTGAAAAATGACTTTTATTATAGCTAAATATCAAAAAATTATGGCATTAGCCTAAATATGAAAATGCCTGGACTTATCATCAAAACTTCACATTACTAGCACGTTTGGATACACACTTAGAAGTTACCTTTTGACTCTAGAAGTCAAAAAAGCAAGAAGATTAATTTGGATATAGAATTTTAAAATAGACTAGAAGCAAATTTTATCCAAACACGCTATAAGCAAAGAAAATAAAGAAAAAGGGTGTATACAAAATTTTATACATGACATTTTGTATTGTGTAATTTTGCTACAATAAAACATAGTAAGAATTAGTGAATGAATAGTCGGTAGTTTCGGTTTATCGGTGAAAATTGATTTTTTACATATAAATTCATAAGCTAATCTTGGGCAATGAATTTTGAAACTATCAATTTAATGAATCACGAGTTATTGTATGATTTTCGTTTCCCACTTTTTGGATCTTGTTGTTGTCCACAAAGAATTTAAAGTTGAAGATTGGGAAAAAAAATTGTTTGCAAAATAGTGCATTGGATTATTTTATTTTTATATTTTGCACCACTTTTATCCAAAATAGTCCATTCTTGAATGATAAACCGTTTAGCGCCTTAAGCTGGCAAGCAAACGGGTACGCAACTTATACCTCTTTAAAGTGATATGTTTAACCGCTCCTTTCTAGTAGTACTGTCAAGTGTCAATAGGCTCGATGATTCGGTAAAAATATACATCTCTCAGTGAAAGAGATGTTATTTTCCCCAAGGCTGGCTGACTTGAATACATCACAAGTTCTCTCAGTAGATAATATTATTCTTCGGACACATTAATCTTGATTTTCATCGTTGGTTTGTATTTTCCCATTCGCAACTTACTCGATCTTTGACTGCAATACCATTCTTATTATTGACCACATTTTATATACATACTCCTCAATGTAAATATTTACACATTATTCAAATTGCCGTCAATTTTAGGTCCTTGGACAAAACGATTTATTGGATTCATCCTGGCTTAAACTTAAAAAATACAAGTGTATTTTATAAAAATAAAAATAAGAAAAAATATTTCAACTCTCCACGGATAGAGCTCTATTCACCACTCAATGCTAGGTGTCATTTAAAGAGTAGTGGTTCATTGTCCTTTTCACCCGGAATTTTCATTTTGGTAAAATTTTCACCATTTAAAAGATGTAAATATTTAGATGTTATTCTTGTTGTGAGTCAATTTTAGGTCCTTTACGATTTATTCTCGTGAATAGCACATACAAGTGTATTTTATAACCATAGAGTTTTCTTTTTGATTTTTATTAGCAAATGATGCAAAAAAAAGATTACAAGTATAATAAGAAAAAATAAACTAAAATAACAATGATGCATCACTTAAGTGAAAATTACTACTCTGCTCAATATTTTATGCACACAAAATACAGACGTAAGTTGTTGTTACATTTGTTTTATGCATGTCTCATCGCATCATAGATTTGTATTAAACAGAAAAATTAAATGCATCTCACACAAAAACTCGTAGAACTGGGGTATATAAATTAGTTGGGGTATAATAGATAAGATAAATAAGGTCATTTGAAAGTACAATCCAAACCCCCTTATTCATATATCTTTAGTAATGCATAATCTGTAATCTGGTTAACATCTACTGAACTAGTTAATTTAATGATGTTAGATTAAGTTTATTAAGTGATTACTGTTTTTTGTAGATTTAATTTATGAATCTTGTTAGAAAAAAAAATTGGATAAAATTTTGGTTTTTGAGAATTTTGTAACTTATTCTAGTCAAAAACTCCGAACAAGCTTTTGGTTTAATTCTTTAAATGGAAGAAGGGATTTAGAGATTTAGAACTCAAGTTACGAAAACTCATTATGCTCGACTGCACAATAACATGCTGACCAGGCATGGTCGTCATGACCTTATAATAACAAAATTACGACTTTTAATAGTCAATGAGATGTCGTCATGTTGTATTTATTTCAACCATGCCTAGTAATTATTACCGGACGTATTCACGCTTATGGTTTCAAAAACATGACAAATAAAAGTAAAAACGGACATTGGAAAATTGGTTTTCTGGCAGTTGTTAGTCGTTAGGGTCAAAAATTTATCAGAGTGACAACCATATCCTAGTCGGCAAGTTAGGTTTTCAAAACCCTGACGACTAATTACAAATGGAACACAAAAAAAATAAGTTTTCAACGGTATTAGTCGCATGATTTAGATTTTCATAACCTGGCGACTAATCATATCCGTCAACTAGTCGCTAAGGTTTTTAGATGAATATCACGACGACCCTGTGAATGTTGCTTCAAATTCAGAGATGAAAAGTATTCACGATATTCATCCCAAGAAGATGATAACCAAAATAAAACTTGAAGAGTCGTCAAGGTAGATGAAAAGATACATTGACGACTATATAACTGCAAATCAACAACTTCAATTTTTCTTACCTCATCTAACATTCAAACAACAAAATAAAGTAGTGGTCTTTAAGTTAGGAAGGAGATAAATTCATTTGAGTTTGATAAAAACAAGGGGTTATTATTAAACGACGAGTTTTTATCCAGACGAAATGATGGAGAAGAAGGAAAAAACAATGGAGAGGGAGAAGTAGTGGTTGTTAGGTTGGGATGAATAATGAATATGACAAGGGTAGTTAAGTAATTTATCCAATTTTAGCACCTTTTTGCTTTTTAACTAAGTCAACTTAAACTTTTGTGTACCCCAATTAGTTTGGGTATGCCCCAATCCGATGAGTCTACAAAACATATCAATTATTCAAAATGAAAATGATATTCACCTCCCCATTCACCTCCCTACAATCTAAACTACATATCTGGGTTCAGATTTAAGTTTAGGTTCAGGTGAGGTTCACTATTTCACAAATTTGTAGTTTAGATTGTAGGGAGGTGGATAGCATCACCAGATTCAAAAGCACACAATTTGTTTGCTACACATGTTTCCTAAAACGTTTCTTTTTTTTTTGTCATCAAAATTTAGTTAAATGAACAATTTGTTTCCATTTGATCCTTTTTAACTACAAAACAAGTTTCGCAAGTCTACTTCCTTAAACTCATGTAGTTAAACATAGTTTTCTAAGCATGGAATCAGCCTAAAGTTCATCACCCAATCTAGTAATAAATTACAGAGATAGTGTCATGTCTCATTACAAAGTTCAAAAGATATATGCTATATTTTGTATTCTCATATACTAAAGTTGTAACATAACTTGTATATTCATCCTTGACACTTTGATCATAATTTAATGATCAAGTCGCCAATACTAGAGATTCATATATATATATATGTAACTTCGCATGTTATGCTTTCAATATAAACGACTTGAAAGCAATGTATATAGAATATAAACAAGTCAAGTCTTTTATTACTAACCTCAAACGGAAGGATGATGTGTTCGTTGATGTCGATATGTCTACAGGTTCTTCAGAGTAACACGAGTTTGTCTCAACATTTCTAAACTTCCTAGTCTAACCTAACGAAGTTGACTCTAGCAATCTTATCAAGCAGCTCAAGTTTCAGAACTAAAATATGACAACCAAACTTGACATACCAATGCTTGGTAGGTTCAACCGAGCAATACTCTTAAAAAAAAAAAAGTGAAAATGCGGGGTGCCAAAATGCACCACCAACTTTTTCTTAAGCAACTTGTATGGACTAAACTCAAATACAATTCCGAGAGTTACAACTTAGTGAATCTCAATCAGGAATTATATGAAGACTTTATATCTCTTTCTCTCACAATCAATATGTAAACAGGGACAAGTCCGTGAACCTGATTATACCGTGAGAGTACTTGGAAGATACCAAAGATCAATCAAGTCTGAAAAAGCGGGGGTCTAACAACCTCATACAATATTTCGCTTAGCAATCTATATGGACTAACTCCAATATACTTTCAAGAGAATCAACTAGACAGTCAAACTCAATCTTAATAAAAAGCATATCAAAGAGTTATATCTCAATCCGTAATCAAACAAATACAATTTGTGAGCCTGATTGAATATAAGAGAAATAACTTGAACGGTACCAAAGACCAATGTTCAAGGATCAATCAATTTCAATCAACAACCAAAGGTTGGATTTACCAATTGATCGATTCAACGCACAACTTGTGATATTTCAATTATATAACAAAATATAATGCGGAAAAGAAATAAAAAAGACACCAGAAGTTTTGTTAACGAGGAAACCGTAAATGCAGAAAAACCCCGGGACCTAGTCCATATTTGAACACCACACTGTATTAAGCCGTTATAGACACTAGCCTACTACAAAGCTAACTTCGGTCTGGAATGTAGTTGAACCCCAATCAATCTCACACTGATTCAAGGTACAGTTGCGCTCCTTACGTATCTGATCCAAGCAGGATACTACGCACTTGATTCCCTTAGCTGATCTCACCCACAACTAAGAGTTGCTATGACCCAAAGTCAAAGACTTTAATAAACAAATTTGTCTCACACGGAAAAGTCTATAGAAATAGATAAATATGTCTCCCACATAAATACCTTCGAGTTTTGTTCCGTCTTTTGATAAATCAAGGTGAACAGGAACCAATTGATATACCAGACTTATATTCCCGAAGAACATCCTAGAAATATCAATCACCTCATAATAATCTTAATCGACTAGCGAAACAAGATATTGTGGAATCACAAACGATGAGATGAAGGTGTTTGTGACTACTTTTCTATCTTGCCTATCCGAGAAATTAATCTCAAGCCAATCTTACGATTGTAAATACGATAGAAATAGCAAGATCAGATCACGCAACTACAGAGAAAATAGTTGGGTCTGGCTTCACAATCCCAATAAAGTCTTTAAGTCGTTAACCTACAGATTTTCATGAAAAACCTAAGGTTAAAGGAGAATCGACTCTAGCTTATACAACTAGTATCACACAAGAGGTATGGGGATTAGGTTTCCCAGTTGCTAGAGTTCTCCTTTATATAGTCTCCAAATCAGGGTTTGCAATCTAAGTTACCTTGGTAACAAAGCATTCAATATTCACCATTAGATTAAAACCTGATTAGATTCAAGCTAATATCTTTCAACCGTTAGATCGAACTTAGCTTGTTATACACACGTGAAATGTAACTTCATTTAGGTTTGAGTAACCGTACCTAAACGTGTACACTTAGTTTGTTCAACAGTAGTTAACCAATGGTTAGCCATATGAGCACTTTCATAGCAACCTTATTCATCTTCACCATAACTAGTTCAAATGACTCAAAAGAACTAGTTAGAGAGTTGTTCAATTGCTTAGATGTCATAGAAGTATACAAGACACAATCGAAGCAAAAACAGTTTTGATTCACTCGAATCGATTCATGAACATTATAGCCACGGTTTGCAAAGATTGTATTCCTTAATTTATAAATGTCTTAGTTCACGAATAAACTGTTTTCAGAAAATAACCCACTGAAGTACGCATACCTGTACGCATACTTAAGTACCCGGACTGAGCTTGTTTTCAGTTCACAAACTCCAGCAGAAATTCACGGGATGTGAACTTCCGACAGTACGCGTACAGGTACGCGGACTTAGCTCCGGTCATCCTAAACCATTAAAGTACGCTGTTAGAGCATAGCTCGGTTGAACCCACCAAGTGTAAGTATGTCAAGTTTGGTTGTCATATTTTAGTGAATCAAAACTCATTTAAAGAGTCGCTTGATTATTTACTAGAGTTAACTTCATATAGGTTAGCTTAAAAGATTAGGATATGAGACATTACAAGTATTACG
Source organism: Papaver armeniacum (assembly GCA_023531295.1). NCBI lineage: Eukaryota > Viridiplantae > Streptophyta > Magnoliopsida > Ranunculales > Papaveraceae > Papaver > Papaver armeniacum. The sequence continues at coordinate 84,236 of JAJJWW010002806.1, forward strand.
TGAAGACTTGAAGAATGTGAAGAAGTAAGGAGCTACAACGACGACATCATCCTTCTACTTGAGGTTAGTAATATTTGACTTAAACTGTCTCATTCCCTAACGTATCTTTCAAGTCGTGCATATTGAAAACATAACTGCGAAGCTGTGAATGATTATACTCTAGTTAGACATAGTATTAAGGAATACAACATGAAGTATAACGCTTATCTTTTGAACTTCGTATATAATACATCGACATAATCGTATGAATGATATTGTGATTATGTATGGGTATGGGGTGAAGATTTCGTCCTAGGAAACAATGTTTTACATTCATTTAAAGGAATTACATCCATAAACTTGTTTTGTGAATCGAAAGGGAAATCGCTAGGCTTATTGGTATTCGTTATTCATTGCAAATCTTTTGAATTACCAATATGTGTGTTTAGTATAACCGCTCATAACTTGTTTATGTATCTTGGTAAAACTATTCACAAGGCCTGACTTTTGTATTGGTATGAATTTTATTAGTGAAACCGATCTTAAGTAATCACCTGAGATGGTATGATCGATTTATTGTAATTGGTATGACCAACTCTAGACATCGGGGAATCGATCCTAGTAAGAGGTGGAACCGATCACAAAAGGGGAATCGATCCTTTTAATAGGTACAACAAGTTTCTAGTTATTGGGAATCGATCCTATGAACATGTGCAACACGTTTTTAGTTATTGGGAACCGATCCTTTGGACATGTGCACCAAATACAAGTTAGATACCATATATATGTGAGAACCGATCCTAGTACCTAGTCAACCAAGTTTTGGTAACTAGCGTGACTAATTATAATACCCATATGTAGGTAGAACCGAAACTTGTTTTGGTAGAACCGTGAAACTCATGATTGGTGATTTGATAGGATAATCCAAAATGGATGTAATAGGATCTCAAAAACCCATTCAGATTCGTTCTCGACTAGGAATCGGTGGGAAGATCAAGATCAAGGAGTTAACTAAGTCTCAGATAGGGCAAATTGAAGAAATGATAGGCCAAGATCATGTCAATCACATAGTTCTTGGAAGTCAGATGAACCCATGACTAATATTTTTTCTTTAGATGAACCAATTCTAAACTCGTTTGGAAGTGTGGCAAATCGGTTCCAAGATTGTAAATATGAAAAAGGATTTACAAAGTAAAGATGTCGACATTCTTTGAACATGTACAATAACGCTTATCTTTTATTGTTCAAAAATATTCATTAATAGCTAAAGGAGAATCCTGGATCGAAATAAATTGAGAATCTTTTAATTAAGGTTTTTAGTTTTATATGCTTTTAATTTCCAACAATTAAAATGCATATCTTTAGAAAATAAAAATTGGTAATGTGCATTTACTAATTGGAGATTTTCTACTGAGATTTCGGTCAATATTTGGACAAAGCATTTCCAGGAATTATGGAAACCGAATTTGGAAATATATTGCATATCTTGAGAATATTTTCGGTTTTGGAAATTCCTTGGTGTCCAAACTTCCTTGGTCTATAAATATTGAATTTTGCATTTCAAGCAAACAAATCCTCAGAGCCAACAAAACTACCTTGTTGTGTTGTTACTGGTGGAGCCGTCTATTCGGAGAGGAAAGTAACCTAATTAGGCGAAATCTCTTACGACCGCTCGTTTTAAAGACTTCTTTGGGATTGGGAAGCTCTACGAGTACCGTAGGTGGGAAACTAGATAATTGCAGTTTATTATTAGTTTTCGATTGATTTGATTGACTAACGGTTGTTGAACTTTGATTGCACCTAGTTTGTTTATGCTTGAGAATCTTCTCTTCTGATATAAGATTCACTCAAACTAGATCGAATTTTCGACGGGGATCTTTAGACTGTTTGTAGATCTAAAGACGTCTTGTGATAATCCATTGTTAACATACTTTGTTCTGTGTGTGATTGATCACAAGAGATTCAAGTTGATTGTGTGCAGGTGTTTATTGAAGATCTAAGAAGATTTGAAGACGAAGAAAAATTCTGATTTGGGTTCATAATCTTTGGTGTGCACAAAACTTGATCGGCTGGGAAAGGATCCAACTATAATCGGTTTATCTTTGTGATAAATTTGATTGATTAATTGAGTAGATCGGCATCAATACATTTCTTGGTGATTAAAAGTATTGATTGCATAATCTTAATAATTACTTTGGTAGTTGTTGAAAAGATAGATCTAAGGACCTGAAAAAAGAAGTTTATTATGATAAACGGAAGATCCTTTTGTCAAACTCATATCACTTGTTTAAAAAGAGTTGTTACCAAACAGATTTGTTATTCCTTTACTGTTTGGAATACGAACCAAAGGAATTGTTCCAAGTGCGTGACTTATTGCAAGTTGGAGGCGCAGGGATACAAGCGGAACTAGGTGAACTATAGGTTTAGTTGCTTGGTCTCAACTATACGAAGTTGGTTTAGATTTTATATAGCGGCTTAATCCTGAGAGTATTCAATTCTGGACAAGGTCCCGAGGTTTTTCTGCATTTGTGGTTTCCTCGTTAACAAAATCTTGTTGTGTCTTTTACTTTTCTATTTCCGAAATTATAATTGTTTTATTATAATTAGAAGTAAAATACACAAACGTTAATTCCTATTTACTTGATAGCAATTCTATTGTGTTTGGTTAAGTCCGGACCTATTATCAACACTACACCAAATTCAGGGATTAACAACTCAGATTATCAAGAACTTATGAACTTTTGTGAATTTTCAGTTGCTAATTTTAGTTGCAAAAAAGTCGCAACAGTTTGAAATAGTTGCGAAACTCGCAATAGTTTGATTCAGTTGCGATTCGCAACTAAACCCACTTGTACGCGTGCGAAAAACTAGTGTGGTTGGCTACACATTAAAACTGACTCACTATTGAGCTCATTCAGATACTAAAAAGTATGACTCGGTTATCTTATTTCTTTATTGTTATTATCGATCGATAAAATCATTCATTCTTTCTCTACCTCTCCTCTTTCTCGTTCCCCCTATGAAACCAAATTGAAACCCTAATATTGAAGTTGGGTTTTCCCCTTTCTGCTACCACCACCATCATGATCATCAACATCATAAACCCCCAAATCCTTTTCCCTCTATTCTTTCAAGGCCCTAGAGATCTCTTTCTGTCTGCAGAATCCCTAAACTCAAAACCTAATGGTCATCGTCGGGAAGATTGGGTTCGATTAGAGTTTGATATCTACAACAAGGTGGATGAATCAGATGGATTTTGGATAAAAATTGAAATCCAAGAGTTAGGGTTCTGTTTTGGTTCGATTTTGAAGAAAAGAGAAAAGGAGATGTTATGATGGAATTGTAGACGGGTTTGTTGTGATGTCGAGAAATCAAGATGAGAAGATGGCATCGGTGGTGGAGGAGAAATTCTGATGCAAACATAGAAGAATTACAACCTTGCTGGTGTTGATTTTGTAGATCACTGGAAGTGATTGAAGTATGAATGGCAGTTCTAATAGGTTAAGGAGATTGGGGTTTACCCGATTTCAGTACACAGTTAGTTTTACAGGGCTGTGAAGATAATTAAGTTGATCTAGAGTTATAGGAGCAGGAATTGGCGGTATCTGATCTGATTCATGAAGATTATGCTTTACTTTTGTTTTTAATTTTTTCACTTAATTATGTATAGGATCTTTAAGTGATTGTTAATGGTTTTCTTTCTGTTTTTTTTATGCAGGAAAGACACTTACAGTGTATTCTCGGAGCTTATGGATCTAGAAGAGGTGCTTTGATTTCGAACAACGAATACAGTTCTGTTCTTACAATGTTATTTGATTTCTGATGTTTTTGTTTTGTTTCCTTGAACAACAATATGGAGAATGAATAGGGTATGGCTGAGTTATGTTTGAATAAGTTTGTATGGTTGTGACAGGGATACTAGTCGGTTGTCAGCCGACGCAAAAATAACTTTCACTTCACAATTATAAATAATAGTATAGTTATAAGAACATATTCGTTCCACAGGGAGATATGGGTTGTCAAATTGTTTTGATTACTTATAGAAACTGGGGGATTTTGTTTATGATTATAACTAAATAAGAATAAAGCAAATTGAATAATACGAATATTAGAGATAAAAAGTACTGGTTAGAGTTTTCATCTTCCATCTTCCAACATGTTATCAACTGGATCAATCTCAACATTCATTTTTTATTGATATCAATAACCCTAGAGCGTCCTATCGCAGGCTTACTCCGGCAAAACTCCTATTATCATCAAAGGCGCAAGAGCCACTCTTTGGATCCTTTTCACTAAATAACTTGGCACAAAATCCACTCAAGTTTAACCCAATGAAAGCACTTTTAGGAGAAGAATCTCGCAACAACATATTTCTTAGTGCGCGAGATGCATTCATTTCCCTAGCTTGCGAAATTATCAAGAGCCTACGAGAAGGTAACAAGAGCTTGCGAGAATATGAGTTGTATATGAGCTGTCATCCACTATGTAAACACCTATATAAAGAGGAAAGCAGGAGAGAGAAAGGGGGGACATTCTGAGAGAGAAACATATTTAGAGGAGAGAGAAAAAATAAAATTTGGTATTATTATTAATATCTCCTTCTTCTTCATTCACCAACCGAGAGCTCCAAATACTCATTAAATTAATGGAGTCTCAATGTAATACTTATGTAATTTTAACAATCATAGTGAAGAACCTTAACCCCGTGGATGTAGATCACATTGATCGAACCACGTAAATCTTGTGTCTCCATTTATATTTTAGCACTTTAATCTTATTTTTGATTATGAAATAGATTTAGATCTAGAAAATATCATATGGGGTGTGTTGTGGGATTTCCTGCAACTACATTTTTTGCGCTAGAAATAGGGAGGAGTAAAGGATTTATCCTTCCTGTAATTTGTTGGTTCAAGAAGTTTCCATGAAGATTAACTATTGTTCATATTTTTCTAGATCTACAAAGTTTAGGTTCAAAAATGGAAATTTCATGGAAGAAATCACACTTTCAGGGAGTAAACATCATCAACAATTCAAAGACATGAAAAGAGTAAGAGAAAAAAATTAGTTGCTGTGGTGAAATTCAGGGAAGAAAATTAAAGTTTCAATGGAAGATTTCCATGTTCAGGAGAAAAAGCAAGAGGCAAATTGTTGAAGAAAATAAAGAAAGGCGAAGAGAAGATAAGAGGCAGACGCTGTAATTTCTATCACAAACAGAAATTCGCACAAATGGTTTTAGTTGGAGCGAATAAGCAATAGGTCATGGGTTCGAGTTCGCACACATACATATTTTTCATTTTCTTCTCATTTTTAGTGGAGAATAAAAGAATAAAGAAAAAAGTTGTACGTTAATTTCGCAGAGAGTTTCTTGAAAAGTTGGTCAAGAGAATAGTATGTACGTTCGTGGTCGCAAGTTCGAATTCGCATGCGATCATAGTTTTCTTCTTTTTACAGAAGGCGAAAAATTGAATAATTTCGCAATATTGTTTCATTATTTCGCAAACAAGAGGCAGCATAGTTGGTCATCTGCGAAGTTAATGAGTTCATGGTCGCATGTTCAAATCCCAACGAACGTGTATTTTTCGCATGGATATTTCGCAAGGGTATTTCGCACAGAAGAAAATAGGTGATTATTTCGCACAGAAATTTCAAACATAAGACAGCAAAGTTGGTCAGAGGTGAAGACAATGAGCTTGAGGACGCAGGTTCAATTCCCACCTCCCGCGAATTTTTCGCATCTTTTTTGGACTACCAGAGGAAGACAAGTTTTAACAAGTATGCGATAATTTCGCATAGAAGAAGCTTGCACAGTTGGTTAGGAGGCATGAATACAGGCAGCAGGTCGCGGGATCAAATCTTGCTTCTCGCAGTTTGTTTTTGTTATGCGAAATTTATACAGAGTTGGTCCATAATTATTTCGCATAGAAGAGAGTTTCGCAGAGATATTTCGCAAGAAAGGATTAATACAGTTGGTATGGTTTGAGAAAATCCAAGAAGCAGGTCAAGGGTTCAAGTCTCACTTCTAACACTTCTTTTTGCTGCGTGAAGTTCATACATTCCAAGGCATTTATTCACTTCTTTGCCAACAACAGCGACTCACATAAAAGCTAAGTACCACTTTTCTAGAACATTATACTTTTAAAAAAATATAGCGAAACATGAGAAAGCGTGTCATGACAATGGGCATGCCTTTATTCCTTTCGCTTTTGATACATTTGGTTTTTGGCTCCAGAGGCGGTTGGTCTCCTCAAAAGAGTCCAGAGAGTCATGCACAGTAATGTCATGACTCCTGGCTCGAGAGAGTTTGTTTTTCATAGGTTAGGATTTGCAATTCAAAAAGGGCTTGCGGCGCAGCTTGTTGCGCGCTTGCCTGTTTCATCGATGTAATTAGAATAAGCTGCCAAATAAGTAAAAAATAAAAGATTTTTGATTTGATTTACAAAAAGCGATTCAATCGCACAATTACAAAGATTTTAAGAATTCAAGATTTCAAAGATTACTAAGATTTCAAAATTACAAAACACCGAAAAAATCCAATTTATATATTTTCCAGAATATTTCTTTTACAGAAAATAAAATATTTTTTACAATCGCAGAATTACAAAGATTCACAACTACAAAAATTTCAGAACTGCAATGTATTAGAATTTCTCTTGAATATTTACTTTGCTTCAATTGATATGATATTATGAGAATAACAGAATGAATGAAAGAAATGACAGAAATAAGAGAATGAATGAAAGAATAAAGAAACGCGAAAATTTCGCAGAGATTAATGACATATTAGAATGGGACGAACCTTTATGGCGTACACCCTAGTTCGCGAATAAAATTTCACAAGAGGCAAATGTAAGACCTAAAGTACGTCATAGAAGGGGGTATCTGTTACATGTCTCAGCGAAAAGGTTACACCGCCCTTGGAAACTGAGTCATGGAGATTTGGGGTCACTAAAGCCCATCCAGGAGAGGTACCTCGGATTTTCAACCTAAGCTTATGACTTAGGTTGGCCGACTGAGGGTCTCTTCTAAGGAGTCAACATCTGATCAAGGCGCCGAGGTACACGGTTGAGCCAAGAGTGCCTGGGGCGTTTGAAGCGTCTCGGCCATTCTTGGCAAGTCTTGGATTATGCTGCACTCGGCCCGAAGAAAACTCCACTTAGGGTGCAGTCTCGTAACCATAAGCCCTATAGGCAAAAGGGATAAGAGGCTGCGAAAACAACTGGTTGTTGTCAAGACCGGATGGGAGGAGCTCGCCTTGTATGGCAGAAGTACATCTCCTTGAAGGGGCAACCAGGGGGAAGATAAGGGCGGCACCCTCCATTAGGGAGCTGATAAGTGTCTTAAGACGCAAATGTCATGAGGCTTTATGTTCGCAAGAATATTTAGGCTTTTTTATATTTGTGCGGCAATCTTGAAGAGGCAATAATACAAAAGAGAAAGATAAGATGAGATCAATGGGTCTGTACATGAAAGTGTAAGGACGTCCTGCGATTTCGTCGCAAGACGGCAATGTCATGGGGCTTTATGTTCGCAAGAATATTTAGGCCTGTCATATTGTCGCATGAAAAACATCTGCAGAGGCAATAATACTAGAGAAATGATAAGACAAGATCAATGGGTCATTACATGAAAGTGTAAAGATGGCCTGCGATTTTGTCGCAATGACAAGAGGTGGAAAAATAAGACCTTTAACTAGGAAGGCAAAATAAGACCACATAAGAGAGTACGCAAATAAACTTGCGAAGATGATTATATGTAAGCAAACAAGCTTGCGAACATGTATAAAGAAATGATGCACCTTAGATATTTTGATTATATTATATTATGCGATACTAATAGTGCAGGAATAAACAGTGGAGACAGTAAAACAATGAGATACAATGAGCTAAAGATGGACAAAGAATAAAAGCAAGAAAAATGAAGCAAAAGCAAAAGAACATGGGAGGAACAATAAATACGCAAAGGGGAATGCATATACTAGAGACAAAGTCAGAGAAATGAAGAATGGAAGCGATTTAAAGCTACATCAATTTTAGAGCGGCAAAATGAGCTAAGTAACACAAACATTAGCTATACATTACAATAGATAAGCATTCTCATTATACAAGCATCATACTCGCATCATGAAAGCATCACATAAGCATTTCATGGCATAAACATCGCATACACATTTCATAACATAATCAGTACATAAGCATTATATTCGCACAAGTATTTTACAAAACTTTCTGAGAATTATTCAAGGAATTTATTTGGATTATTCGAGAATTCGCGCAGATTCTTGAGTAATTTCGCAGATTCTTGAGAATTTGCAGATTCTTGAGAATATGATTATTTCGCAGGATGTGATTATTTCGCTCAATTATTTCACACAATTATAAGCAACTTGAAGAGATTATACTATCACATGAGCACAAAGCATAAGACAGAGGCAAGATAAGAATGAAGAAACAACTCGCTCATTCAACATTTTCTCAAGGATTCTACCCTCATAGATAAAGAACTGAGGCAACTATGGATTACCGAGAAAACATTTTATGTTCTTTATCTTCTCGGCAAGAATCATTTCCAAAATGGACGTTCACTAATAAACAACAAGAATCCTCATCAAAAATGGAGTAATAATTTCGCATGAATAGAGGCAATACTTATTACTCGCATTCAAGGATGGATACTTCTTATATTTCGAGGATTAATACTTCTTATACTTCTTCAAGGATACTTCATACTTCATTCTTCTTATACTTCTTCAAAGATACTTCATACTTCGTATACTTCAGGATAATACTTCTAATTACTTCTTAATGCTTCGGAACTTCACAAAAGAATAGAGGCAAGTACGTACTTTTCAAGAAAAGTATTCTTTCGCTCGTTCCTTCATCAACAAAGATCAAAGACTACTACAACAACGGATTTTTTCTTAAAGATCGCTCTTCAAGCAATATTCAAGAAAAAAGAGGCAAAATGTAGGAGCAGAATCTCGCAACAACATATTTTCTTAGTGCGCGAGATGCATTCATTTCCCTAGCTTGCGAAATTATCAAGAGCCTGCGAGAAGGTAACAAGAGCTTGCGAGAATATGAGCTGTATATGAGCTGTCATCCACTATGTAAACACCTATATAAAGAGGAGAGTAGGAGAGAGAAAGGGGGAGACATTCTGAGAGAGAAACATATTTAGAGGAGAGAGAAAAAATAAAATTTGGTATTATTATTATTATCTCCTTCTTCTTCATTCACCAACCGAGAGCTCCAAATACTCATTAATGGAGTCTCAATGTAATACTTATGTAATTTTAACAATCATAGTGAAGAACCTTAACCCCGTGGATGTAGATCACATTGATCGAACCACGTAAATCTTGTGTCTCCATTTATATTTTAGCACTTTAATCTTATTTTTGATTATGAAATAGATTTAGATCTAGAAAATATCATATGGGGTGTGTTGTGGGATTTCCTGCAACTACAACACTAATATTTAAGAGTTGAGGTTATTCTAAGAAATCCGGCGCAAGAGCGACACGAATTTAACCTAGGTTACGCTTCTACATATAATTGTATGGAAACATCCCATCGTTAACAACTAAATTATGCTACTTTTAATAAGGATTATTCGACAATTCCGTATCTCAAACCCTAGTTTAGCAATAGATATGAATGCATGCTCATTTAATTTGCAACTTAAACAAACTAGCAATCAATCATACATGGAGTTATAAACGGTGGAACATAAGCGATACTAACAAATTATGAATGAATGAGAATGATGTAGGATCCAAATATCGCAACAACGACACCCCAGCGAAAATCTCATCAACAACGATTGCGAGGACGTCGTAAATTAATTACGGAAGTGACGTAATATACAACGACATCATAAAACACGAGAAAGATGTGAAGATTTTGTGGTTGTTATAGAGAAAGCTCGCAAGAATGTAGCAGATCCTGAGAGAACATAGCAGAGCTTGAGAGTTTATGAGCTGTACTTCACTATATGTGAGCTGTCATCCACTATGTGAACACCTATATAAAGGAAAAGGCAGGAGAGAGAAGGGGGGGACACATTTAGTAAGGGAGAGATATTTTTAGATAGACATTATTTTTCTTTATCATCTTCTTCCCCAAAAAACTAGATCTAGAGCTCTACAAAATATCCATTAATGGAGATTCTAAATGTAATATTAATGTAACCTCAACAATCATAGTGAAAAACCATGGATGTAGATCACATTGATCGAACCATGTAAAAAATCCTTGTGTCCATCTTTATAATTTTAGCACTTTAATCCTTATTTTGATTATGAAATAGGTTTAGATCTACAAAATATTATAGGGGGTGTGTTGTGGGAAATCCTACAACTACATTTTTGGCGCTAGAAACAGGGACCTATTATTTTTAGATTGAAGAAGATTCAAAGAAATTAGCTATTGTTAGTGATGAATTCAATTATCTTCGGCAACAAACGTCATCTGCAATACAGAGAAATCAAGAGAGAAATAGAGATATGTTAAAGCTACATCAAGACCAAAGACGAAGAAAGAGGGGCAGAATGAAATTAAAACGAAACTGCATCATCAATTACTCCAAAATGACAAATTCCCTTCTTATTTCTTTAACTTTCTTTTCAAATTTTCATATCTGTTGGTTTACAAATAAAATTTTCGGAGAACTTTTATATAATTTTACAGTTTTGAACCTACTAAATTTTTCATTACAAACCGATTCAATGGATTTCCAAAACGTCAAGTGACAGAATTTTTAGTAGATTGGGTTTTTAACTTTTTGAGAATAACATCAAACGAGCCTCCCTTATAGATTTGGTTCTTTAAATGACAAATTCATCTTCAAACCTTGTAGATTGATCACCAAACTGACTGTTTACTTGCAGCGATGTATGGATGAATAATTTTGCGAACACCCATCTGTTAAGTATGAAGTGACTTGCGAGATAACTAGCGAGCAACAAGAATAGTTGGTAGGTAATTGGCTGGTGACAAAGGAAATCCAAAAGAAATCATAAAGCGATTGAAAAGCTTCTCAAAACTAGCAGTGAACTTGCGATATCATCGCAAAGGAGAAAATAAATTCATTGCTCGATTAGTGGCACCAGTTTAGGTAAAGACAAACTCATCCGGCAACAATAACAGGCGAAGGTTAAAGATTGAAGAGCAAAAACCAAACAAAAGAAACTACATCTCAGTTCACCGCAACCATCAATCAAACAGCGAGAATGAAACCTACAGATTCTGAACAGATTCCATCCAAGTTAACTTAGCTAGCAGTCCAGTTTCACTTCAGTCCTTTCAGTATACAAGAAAGCAAATAAGGTCATGAGCCATCAGCAAGGGAGATTACTGCGAAGAGCTCGCTATTACTTCTGTAAACCACAAATAAGGTCACAAGTATTGGCGAAGTTACGTTACAAAGAGATACGGAAATGTCAAAGTTACATCTTCGTCCACAGTTCCGGCAAGTATAAAGAAGGATGTCCAGTTCAAAGAGCCGCGAGCAACGACGCCAAAAGGGAGTATTTGAATCTCAAGTTTCAATCACTACTGAGCAAACACAATCATCGCAGCAAAGAAATATCATTAGAGAGGTTCCATGAAGCGCTATTAAAGATGAGTATCTTCAACGAATAACAGCAAGAAAGAAAAAGAGATGAAGAAGATGCGGTAGAATGAAAAAGAGAAGTATAATCGTAGTAGAGAAAATTTAGTAGCAGAGATATCTTCGCAATAGCCAGCGAGATACACAAACTAATTCGCGAATAGCACAAGGGATCACATGGAATTTTATAGAGTAATTTGGAAATGGAGGCACTACTTAGCCGGACCAACAACACTTCAAAGCGAAACGAACATAACGATTCAAACGGAGTACTCTTTTCTTTTCATTTTTGATTTTCAAATTATTACAGGGAGTAGTAACAATCAGTAAAACTCTTAAAAGAGTTTGATTAAAGTAATTTATTAAAAAAAAAAAAAAAAGTTTTCATACCACTGAGTACAATAACACTAATATAGTTCGTAATCATAGACGAATAGAAAGTAATATTATAAGTTTGTACTCCGATTTCATGATATGATTTTAACAAAACTGAGCAGTTATTAACCGATAAATTAAATTCCCAGGGAGCAATATGAATCTCTACCAGGATAAAGCGATAGCTAACTTCGCCGGTGCATCGCTAGCTAATGAAAGGAACGAAGAAGAACCAAGCAAATTATAACCAAAGTTACCAGATTAGAATATTGTTGTCATGCGTATCAGGACTTTCATCTCTGCTTCGGTAAAGCCACAAGGAACGAAGAATAAATAATCAAGTCTAGTGAAGATAAATAACATACATACATAAGTTTCATTACTACTAATGGGAGCAACTACATTTTTGGCGCTACATTTTGGAGCAACTATATTGGCAAAGGTTCGCATCCAGTTAATTATAAATGGACACAACGTACAGTTCAGTTCGTACAAACACAAGGCAATCCAGTTTGCAATGATAGAACAACTCGTGTGATTTCCAAAGATAAAGCTCGCACCATCATTCGTCAGTTGCATCATTGGCCATCGTTGCACGTCAACTCAAACAGATGGAATGATCACAAGCAAAGAAAGGTGGAGATTAAAGGACGGACGTGAAGAAGAAAGACAAAAAGAAATGATGTACAAGTTCCTTCATTGGAGGGAAATTAACTTAGCAATAAGAAGACTCAGAATAATCACTAGTTTGTTTGTTTACTTGCAGCAAAGAAAGAAACCGATAGTGATTTCCCATATGCGAAATAAATACAAGTTAACCAGCGAGAAATGTTAGAAGCATGAGACAACTTCGCAAGAGAAGAAAAGAATAAAAGGCAGCGTCACACAGCTTTTTCAAAACGAGAAGTTGGCACGAGATGGTGAAGTCACAGAGTATGCGTTCATGTTCGCAGGATCGAATCCCAACTTTCGCAGATTTTTGCATGTTTTTACTAGAAATGCTAGAGCCAAAGATCACATTTAAAGAACGATAGTGGTCACATTCTTTCGCAAACAGAATTCAGAACTGATGGTCGCGGGAGAAGAGTACAAAATGGAGTTCGCGGAAAAGCAAGGAGAGAATATAAGTTAACTTTCAGTATGGTGCGTTCATTTCACACAAGATGGTCAGAAAAGAAGTGTTGTGAACTAGAGGGCATGGGTTCAATTTTCCCTGCTACCAAATGATTTTTGCGTCGCAGATATTCATCTTGCAGAGTTGGTCTTTGATTATTTCGCAAAAGAATAGAGGCAAGTACGAAATAAGAAAAGAGTTGATGATTATTTCGCAGAGATATCTCGCAAAGAAATGACAGAAATGACATAAATGAAAGAATAAATGAAAGAATAAATAAACGCGAAAATATCGCAAGAAACGCGAATAAAATTTCGCAGAGACATAAGAATGGGACGAACCTTTATGGCGTATACCCTAGTTCGCGAATAAAATTTCGCAAGAGGCAAATGTAAGACCTAAAGTGCGTCATATAAGGGGGTATCTATTTTCATGGCTCAGGGAAAAGGTTACACCGCCCCTGGAACTTGAGTCATGGAGATTTGGGGTCAATAAAGCTCATCCAGGAGAGATACCTTGGATTTCCAACTATATATATAAGGTTATAACCTGGTTGGACGACCGAGGGTCTCTTCTAAGGAGTTAGCATATGATCAAGGCGCCGAGGTACACGGTTGAACCAAGAGTGCCTGGGGCATTTGAAGTGTCTCGGCCATTCTTGGCAAGTCTTGGCATACGTTGCACTCGGCCCGAAGAAAACTCCACTTAGGGTGCAGTCTCGTAACCATAAGCCCTATAGGTAAAAGGGATAAGAGGCTGCGAAAACAACTGGTTGTTGTTAAGACCGGATGGGAGGAGCTAGTCTTGTATGGCCGATGTACGCCTCCTTGAAGGGGCAACCAGGGAGATGATAAGGGCGGCACCCTCCATTAGGGAGCTGATAAGTGTCTTAAGACGCAAATGACATGAGGCTTTAGTTTCGCAAGAAAATTTAGGCTTGTCATATTTGTGCGACAATCCTGAAGAGGCAATAATACAAAAGACAAAGATAAGACGAGATCAATGGGTCAGTACATGAAAGTGTAAGGACGTCCTGCGATTTCATCGCAAGACGGCAATGTCATGGGGCTTTATTTTCGCAAGAAAGTTTAGGCCTGTCATATTGTCGCAATAAAATTATCCTGCAGAGGAAACAATACTAAAGAAATGATAAGGCAAGATCAATGGGTCATTGCATGAAAGTGTAAAGACGTTCTGCGATTTTGTCGCAATGACAAGAGGTGGCACAGTAAGACCTTTAATTAGGAAGGCAAAATAAGACCACATAAGAAAATGAGTAAGCAAATAAGCTTGCAAAAATGATTATATGTAAACAAATAAGTTTACGAATATATACACGGAAATGAGTTTGAGGCAATGAAAATAACAACGAAGTATTATTAGAATCTCTCGAAGTATTATTAGAATCTCTCAAAGAATACTATTTAGAATCTCTCAGGAGTATTATTCAGAATCTCTCAGCAATACTATTTAGAATCTCTCAGAAGTGTTATTCAGAATCTCTCAGCGGTATTATTTAGAATCACTCAGGAGCAGCGGTATTATTTAGAATCTCTCAGGGTATTATTCAAAATTTCGCAGAGGTATTCATAATTTCGCAGAAGTATTCAGAATTTCGCAGAAGTATTCATAATTTCGCAAGAGTATTCATAATTTCGCAGAATGAGTCAGAATTTCTAAGAATGTGATTATTTTGCAAATGTGGTTATTTCACACAATTATTTCGCAAAATTAAAAGCAACTCGAAGAGATTATACTATCTCATGAGCACAAAACATGAGACAGAGGCAAGATAAGAATGAAGAAACAACTCGCTCATTCAACATTTTCTCAAGGATTCTACCCTCATAGATAAAGAACAGAGGCAACTATGGATTACCGAGAAAATACTTTATGTTCTTTATCTTCTCGCCAAGAATCATTTCCAAAATGGACGCTCACTAATGAAAAACAAGAATCCTCATCAAAAATGGAGTAATAATTTCGCATGAATAGAGGCAATATTTCTTATTCACATTCAAGGACGGATACTTCTTATATTTCTTAGATTGAATACTTCGTATATTTCAAGGATACTTCATACTTCTTATACTTCATACTTCTTATACTTCAAGGATACTTCATACTTCTTATACTTCAAGGATGCTTCATACTTCTTATACTTTAATGGTTGATACTTCTTATTTATTTCGCAAAGCTTCGGAACTTCGCAAAAGAATAGAGGCAAGTACGTACTTTTCAAGTCCAGTATTCTTTCGCTCGTCCCTTCATCAACAAAGATCAAATACTACTACAACAACGGATTTTTTCTTAAAGATCGCTCTTCAAGCAATATTCAAGAAAAAAGAGGCAAGATGTAGGATCCAAATATCGCAACAACAACACCCCAGCGAAAATCTCATCAACAACGATTGCGAGGACGTCGTAAATTAATTACGTAAGTGACGTAATAGACAACGACATCATAAAACACGAGAAAGATGTGAAGATTTTGTGGTTGTTATAGAGAAAGCTCGCGAGAATGTAGCAGATCCCGAGAGAACATAGCAGAGCTTGAGAGTTTATGAGCTGTACTCCACTATATGTGAGCTGTCATCCACTATGTGAACACCTATATAAAGGAAAAGGCAGGAGAGAGAAAGGGGGGACACATTTAGTAAGGGAGAGATATTTTTAGAGAGACATTATTTTCTTTATCATCTTCTTCCCCAAAAAACTAGATCTAGAGCTCTAGAAAATATCCATTAATGGAGATTCTAAATGTAATATTAATGTAACCTCAACAATCATAGTGAAGAACCATGGATGTGGATCACATTGATCGAACCATGTAAAAAATCCTTGTGTTCATCTTTATAATTTTAGCACTTTAATCCTTATTTTGATTATGAAATAGGTTTAGATCTACAAAATATTATAGGGGGTGTGTTGTGGGAAATCCTGCAACTACAAATGAATACTTCAATTGAATAACATGCTTTCCAACTTAGGACTACATCTCTAACCAATAAGAAAGGTTTAGTTACTCATGGATTTCTTAAAACCCATGAAAAATAATAAAGAAGAAAATAAATCAAACCCCAGGTTGTAGAAAATCTCGAACTCCAAAGCTCTCCTCTTCTCTCCTCTTTTATGTCAAAACAAATGATAAAAGATATTGAATAGTATCTTTCTTAAATCATATTAAGCTCTAAAAAACCAAGGTGATACTCTTTGAGTTACAAAAACTCCAACCATATTGTTTTTAATAAACAAAAACCATTTGATTAAAAAATGGCACAAAAACCTCATTTCTATTTAAAATGTTTAAATTTAGTTTTTATTACTTTTAAAAAAACCAAACATACCCTTTTTACCTTGACTTTATCCTCCTCTTCTTCTTTCCTTTCTTTTTTCTTGTTTCTTCCGCCTCCTTCTCCCCATAACCATCACGACCAGCAGCAACAATAGCTGCGCCAACACCACCTCCATCTCCTTCTCTTTTTCTCGTCTTTTTTCTCGAAATCTAGGGTTTGAAGTTTCGCACTCAGGATCTCCTTCTCTTTTTCTCGTCTCTTTTAGTTTGTCTCTTTGATGCCTTTTATTATCTAGATCTTGGTTGTATATCAGCGAAAATTATGAGAGGAAAGGTAATTTTTTAGGGGATCGTGTTATATGAAAGCCGATCAAGGTGGAATTTGGGAATTTATGAGATTTGGAAACGAAATATAGGTGGTTTTACGAGATTAGGTTGAAATTTGGGTGGACTTTCTGTTTTTAATTGGTTTTGGTATTTGATTGAGTAAGAATTAGGTCGAAATTGGGGATTTCTTGTATTTGATTTATTTTGAATTATGTTGAAATTTTTGGGGGATTTCTTGTTTCTAATTGAGACATTGAGTGAAAATTAGGTTGAATTTGTTTTAAATTGGGATGAAATTTTGGGATTTGTTGTTTTTTAATTGGTGGTTGTAAATTAGCAGGTTTCTTCAGAAAATTGTGATGATACATCTTCATCGTCGAAATCAATATTGTGTTGGGGAAATGACAGATTTATGTTGAAACTGAAATTGGTTTCATCAAATTCTGACAGTTTTGGTTAGTGAAAACAAAGATTTTAATGATGAAAAATTAATTTTATGATGAAACCAAATTTTGGTTTCACCTAATTTTTCCCTAGTTTATTCGGCCTGACTTGGAAGACGGCGTTTTTGGTTTCATCATTGATGTTATGTTGGTGAAATGACAATATGTGGGAAAATGATGAAACCCAATTAGGTTTCATCGTATTTTTTTTTCATTTTGTTGAATATTCAATCGCACAATTACAAAGATTTTAAGAATTCAAGATTTCAAAGATTACTAATATTTCAAAATTACAAAACACCAAGAAAATCCAATTTATATATTTTTCCAGAATATTTATTTTACAGAAAATAAAGATTTTTTACAATCGCAGAATTACAAAGATTCACAACTACAAAAATTTCAGAACTGCAATGTATTAGAATTTCTCTTGAATATTTACTTTGCTTCAATTGATATGATATTATAAGAATGATAGAATGAATGAAAGAAATGACAGAAATAAGAGAATGAATAAAGAAACGCGAAAATTTCGCAGAGATTAATGACATATTAGAATGAGACGAACCTTTATGGCGTACACCCTAGTTCGCGAATAAAATTTCACAAGAGGCAAATGTAAGACCTAAAGTACGTCATAGAAGGGGGTATCTTTTACATGGCTCAGTGAAAAGGTTACACCGCCCATGGAGCCTGGGTCATGGATATTTGGGGTCACTAAAGCCCATCCAGGAGAGGTACCTCGGATTTTCAACCTAAGCTTATGACTTAGGTTGGACGACTGAGGGTCTCTTCTAAGGAGTCGGCATCTGATCAAGGCGCCGAGGTACACAATTGAGCCAAGAGTGCAGGGCGTTTGAAGCGTCTCGGCCATTCTTGGCAAGTCTTGGCTTATCCGCACTCGGCCCGAAGAAAACTCCACTTAGGGTGCAGTCTCGTAACCATAAGCCCTATAGGCAAAAGGCATAAGAGGCTGCGAAAACAACTGGTTGTTGTCAAGACCAGATGGGAGGAGCTCGCCTTGTATGGCAGAAGTACATATCCTTGAAAGGGCAACCAGGGGGAAGATAAGAGCGGCACCCTCCATTAGGGAGCTGATAAGTGTCTTAAGATGCAAATGTCATGAGGCTTTATGTTCGCAAGAATATTTAGGATTTTTTATATTTGTGCGGCAATCCTGAAAAGGGAATAATACAAAAGAGAAAGATAAGACGAGATCAATGATTCTGTACATGAAAGTGTAAGGACGTCCTGCGATTTCGTCGCAAGACGGCAATGTCATGGGGATTTATGTTCGCAAGAATATTTAGGCTGTCATATTATCGCATGAAAAACATCAGAGGCAATAATACTAGAGAAATGATAAGACAAGATCAATGGGTCATTACATGAAAGTGTAAAGATGGCCTGCGATTTTGTCGCAATGACAAGAGGTGGCAAAATAAAACCTTTAACTAGGAAGGCAAAATAAGACCACATAAGAGAGTACGCAAATAAACTTGCGAAGATGGTTATATGTAAGCAAACAAGCTTGCGAACATGTATAAAGAAATGATGCACCTTAGATATTTTGATTATATTATATTATGCGATACTAATAGTGCAGGGAATAAACGGTGGAGACAGGTAAAACAATGAGATACAATGAGCTAAAGATGGACAAAGAATAAAAGCAAGAAAAATGAAGCAAAAGCAAAAGAACATGGGAGGAACAATAAATACGCAAAGGGGAATGCATATACTAGAGACAAAGTCAGAGAAATGAAGAATGGAAGCGATTTAAAGCTACATCAATTTTAGAGCGGCAAAATGAGCTAAGTAACACAAACATTAGTTATACATTACAATAGATAAGCATTCTCATTTTACAAGCATCATACTCGCATCATGAAAGCATCACATAAGCATTTCATGGCATAAACATCGCATACACATTTCATAACATAATCAGTACATAAGCATTATATTCGCACAAGTATTTTACAAAACTTTACAGAATTATTCAGAATTTCGCAGGATTATTCAGGATTTCGCAGAATTATTCAGAATTTCGCAGGATTCTTCAGAATTTCGCAGAATATGATTATTTCGCAGGATGTGATTATTTCGCTCAATTATTTCACACAATTATAAGCAACTTGAAGAGATTATAATATCAAATGAGCACAAAGCATAAGATAGAGGCAAGATAAGAATGAAGAAACAACTCGCTCATTCAACATTTTCTCAAGGATTCCACCCTCATAGATAAAGAACAGAGGCAACTATGGATTACCGAGAAAACATTTTATGTTCTTTATCTTCTCGGCAAGAATTATTTCCAAAATGGACGTTCACTAATAAACAACAAGAATCCTCATCAAAAATGGAGTAATAATTTCGCATGAATAGAGGCAATACTTATTACTCGCATTCAAGGATGGATACTTCTTATATTTCGAGGATTAATACTTCTTATACTTCTTCAAGGATACTTCATACTTCTTATACTTCTTCAAAGATACTTCATACTTCGTATACTTCAGGATAATACTTCTTATACTTCTTCAAAGATACTTCATACTTCGTATACTTCAGGATAATACTTCTAATTACTTCTTAATGCTTCGGAACTTCACAAAAGAATAGAGGCAAGTACGTACTTTTCAAGAAAAGTATTCATTCGCTCGTTCCTTCATCAACAAAGATCAAAGACTACTACAACAACGGATTTTTCTTAAAGATCGCTCTTCAAGCAATATTCAAGAAAAAAGAGGCAAAATGTAGGAGCAGAATATCGCAACAACATATTTTCTTAGTGCCCGAGATGCATTCATTTCCTTAGCTTGCGAAATTATCAAGAGCCTGTGAGAAGGTAACAAGAGCTTGCGAGAATATGAAGCGATATATGTTTGTCATCCACTATGTAAACACCTATATAAAGAGGAGAGTAGGAGAGAGAAAGGGGGAGACATTCGAGAGAGAAACATATTTAGAGGAGAGAGAAAAAAATAAAATTTGGTATTATTATTTTTATTTCCTTCTTTTCATTCACCAACTGAGAGCTCCAAATACTCATTAATGGAGTCTCAATGTAATACTTATGTAATTTTAACAATCATAGTGAAGAACCTTAACCCCGTGGATGTAGATCACATTGATCGAACCACGTAAATCTTGTGTCTCCATTTATATTTTTGCACTTTAATCTTATTTTTGATTTTGAAATAGATTTAGATCTAGAAAATATCATATGGGGTGTGTTGTGGGATTTCCTGCAACTACAACACTAATAGAGTTGAGGTTATTCTAAGAAATCCGGCGCAAGAGCGACACGAATTTAACCTAGGTTACGCTTCTACATATAATTGTATGGCAACATCCCGTAGTTAACTACTAAATTATGCTACTTTTAATAAGGATTATTCGACAATTCCGTATCTCAAACCCTAGTTTAGCAATAGATATGAATGCATGCTCATTTAATTTGCAACTTAAACAAACTAGCAATCAATCATACATGGAGTTATAAACGGTGGAACATAAGCGATACTAACAAATTATGAATGAATGAGAATGATGTAGGATCCAAATATCGCAACAACGACACCCCAGCGAAAATCTCATCAACAACGATTGCGAGGACGTCGTAAATTAATTACGGAAGTGACGTAATATACAACGACATCATAAAACACGAGAAAGATGTGAAGATTTTGTGGTTGTTATAGAGAAAGCTCGGGAGAATGTAGCAGATCCTGAGAGAACATAGCAGAGCTTGAGAGTTTATGAGCTGTACTCCACTATATGTGAGATGTCATCCACTATGTGAACACCTATATAAAGGAAAAGGCGGGGAGAGAGAAGGGGGGGGGACACATTTAGTAAGGGAGAGATATTTTTAGAGAGACATTATTTTTCTTTATCATCTTCTTCCCTAAAAAACTAGATCTAGAGCTCTACAAAATATCCATTAATGGAGATTCTAAATGTAATATTAATGTAACCTCAACAATCATAGTGAAAAACCATGGATGTAGATCACATTGATCGAACCATGTAAAAAAATCCTTGTGTCCATCTTTATAATTTTAGCACTTTAATCCTTATTTTGATTATGAAATAGGTTTAGATCTACAAAATATTATAGGGGGTGTGTTGTGGGAAATCCTGCAACTACATTTTTGGCGCTAGAAACAGGGACCTATTATTTTTAGATTGAAGAAGATTCAAAGAAATTAGCTATTGTTAGTGATGAATTCAATTGTATTCGGCAACAAACGTCATCTGCAATACAGAGAAATCAAGAGAGAAATAAAGAGATGTTAAAGCTACATCAAGACCAAAGACGGAGAAAGATGGGCAGAATGAAATTAAAACGAAACTACATCATCAATTACTCCAAAAGGACAAATTCCCTTCTTATTTCTTTAACTTTCTTTTCAAATTCTCATATCTGTTGGTTTACAAATAAAATTTTCGGAGAACTTTTATATAATTTTACAGTTTTGAACCTACTAAATTTTTCATTACAAACCGATTCAATGGATTTCCAAAACGTCAAGTGCCAGAATTTTTAGTAGATTGGGTTTTTAACTTTTTGAGAATAACATCAAACGAGCCTCCCTTATAGATTTGGTTCTTTGAATGACAAATTCATCTTCAAACCTTGTAGATTGCTCACCAAACTGTCTGTTTACTTGCAGCGATGTATGGATGAATAATTTCGGAACACCCAGCTGTTAAGTATGAAGTGACTTGCGAGATAACCAGCGAGCAACTAGATAAACAGCGAGCAACAAGAATAGTTGGTAGGTAATTGGCTGGTGACAAAGGAAATCCAAAAGAAATCATAAAGCGATTGAAAAGCTTCTCAAAACTAGCAAGTGAACTTGCGATATCATCGCAAAGGAGAAAATAAATTCATTGCTCGATTAGTGGCACCGGTTTAGGTAAAGACAAACTCATCCTAACAACAATAACGAGGCGAAGGTTAAAGCTTGAAGAGCAAAAAACCAAACAAAAGAAACTACATCTCGATTCACCGCAACCATCAATCAAACAGCGAGAATGAAACCTACATATTCCGAACCAGATTCCATCCAAGTTAACTTAGCTAGCAGTCCAGTTTCACTTGATCCTTTCGGTATACAAGAAAGCAAATAAGGTCATGAGCCATCGTGAGGGAGATTACTGCGAAGAGCTCGCTATTACTTCTGTAAACCACAAATAAGGTCACAAGTATTGGCGAAGTTACGTTACAAAGAGATACGGAAATGTCAAAGTTACATCTTCGTCCATAGTTTCGGCAATTATAAAGAAGGATGTCCGGTTCAAAGAGCCGCGAGCAACGACGCCAAAAGGGAGTATTTGAATCTCAAGTTTCAATCACTACGAGCAAACACAATCATTGCAGCAAAGAAATATCATTAGAGAGGTTCCATGAAGCGCTATTAAAGATGAGTATCTTCAACGAATAACATCAAGAAAGAAAAAGAGACGAAGAAGATGCGGTAGAATGAAAAAGAGAAGTATAATCGTGATGAGAGAGAAAATTTAGTAGCAGAGATATCTTCGCAATAGCCAGCGAGATACACAAACTAATTCGCGAATAGCACAAGGGAGCACATGGAATTTTATAGAGTAATTTGGGAATGGAGGCACTACTTAAGCCGGACCAACAAAGACTTCAAAGCGAAACGAACATAACGATTCAAACGGAGTACTCTTTTCTTTTCATTTTTGATTTTCAAATTATTACAGGGAGTAGTAACAATCAGTAGAACTCTTAAAAGAGTTTGATTAAAGGAATTTATTAAAAAAAAAAAAAAAAAAAAAAAAATCATACAATAACACTAATATAGTTCGTAATCGTAGACGAATAGAAAGTAATATTATAAGTTTGTACTCCGATTTCATGATATGATTTTAACAAAATCGAGCGAGTTATTAACCGATAAATTAAATTCCCGGGGAGCAATATGAATCTCTACCAGGATAAAGCGATAGCTAACTTCGCCGGTGCATCGCTAGCTAATGAAAGGAACGAAGAAGAACCAGGCAAATTATAACCAAAGTTACCAGATTAGAATATTGTTGTCATGCGTATCAGGACTTTCATCTCTGCTTCGGTAAAGCCACAAGGAACGAAGAATAAATAATCAAGTCTAGTGAAGATAAAGAACATCCATACATAAGTTTCATCACTACTAATGGGAGCAACTACATTTTTGGCGCTACATTTTGGAGCAACTATATTGGCAAAGGTTCGCATCCAGTTAATTATAAATGGACACAACGTACAGTTCAGTTCGTACAAACCCAAGGCAATCCAGTTTGCAATGATAGAACAACTCGTGTGATTTCCAAAGACAAAGCTCGCACCATCATTCGTCAGTTGCATCATTGGCCATCGTTGCACGTCAACTCAAACAGATGGAATGATCACAAGCAAAGAAAGGTGGAGATTAAAGGACGGACGTGAAGAAGAAAGACAAAAAGAAATGATGGACAAGTTCCTTCATTGGAGGGAAATTAACTTAGCAATAAGAAGACTCAGAATAATCACTAGTTTGTTTGTTTACTTGCAGCAAGAAAGAAACCGATAGTGATTTCCCATAGCGAAATAAATACAAGTTAACCAGCGAGAAATGTTAGAAGCATGAGACAACTTCGCAAGAGAAGAAAAGAATAAGAAGGCGACGTCACCGACTTTTTCAAAAACAGAAGTTGGCACAGATGGTGAAGTCGGCAGAGTATGCGTTCATATTCGCAGGATCGAATCCCAACTTTCGCAGATTTTTTGCATGTTTTTACTAGAAATGCTAGAGCCAAAGATCACATTTAAAGAACGATAGTGGTCACACATTCTTTCGCAAACAGAATTCAGAACTGATGGTCGCGGGCGAAGAGTACAACATGGAGTTCGCGGAAAAGCAAGGAGAGAATATAAGTTAACTTTCAGTATGGTGCGTTCATTTCACACAAGATGGTCAGAAAAGAAGTGTTGTGAACTAGAGGGCATGGGTTCAATTTTCCCTGCTACCAAATGATTTTTGCGTCGCAGATATTCATCTTGCAGAGTTGGTCTTTGATTATTTCGCAAAAGAATAGAGGCAAGTACGAAATAAGAAAAGAGTTGATGATTATTTCGCAGAGATATCTCGCAAAGAAATGACAGAAATGACATAAATGAAAGAATAAATGAAAGAATAAATAAACACGAAAATATCGCAAGAAACGCGAATAAAATTTCGCAGAGACATAAGAATGGGACGAACCTTTACGGGCGTATACCCTAGTTCCATGAATAAAATTTCACAAGAGGCAAATGTAAGATCTAAAGTGCGTCATATAAGGGGGTATGTCTTTGCATGGCTCAGGGAAAAGGTTACACCGCCCCGGAACTGTGAGTCATGGAGATTTGGGGTCAATAAAGCCCATCCAGGAGAGATACCTTGGATTTCCAACTATATATATAAGGTTATACCCTGGTTGGACGACCGAGGGTCTCTTCTAAGGAGTCATCATATGATCAAGGCGCCGAGGTACATGGTTGAACCAAGAGTGCCTGGGGCATTTTAAGTGTCTCGGCCATTCTTGGCAAGTCTTGGCATATGTTGCACTCGGCCCGAAGAAAACTCCACTTAGGGTGCAGTCTCGTAACCATAAGCCCTATAGGTAAAAGGGATAAGAGGCTGCGAAAACAACTGGTTGTTGTTAACACCGGATGGGAGGAGCTAGTCTTGTATGGCCGATGTACGCCTCCTTGAAGGGGCAACCAGGGAGATGATAAGGGCGGCACCCTCCATTAGGGAGCTGATAAGTGTCTTAAGATGCAAATGTCATGAGGCTTTATTTTCGCAAGAAAATTTAGGCTTGTCATATTTGTGCGACAATCCTGAAGAGGCAATAATACAAAATACAAAGATAAGACGAGATCAATGGGTCAGTACATGAAAGTGTAAGGACGTACTGCGATTTCGTCGCAAGACGGCAATGTCATGGGGCTTTATTTTCGCAAGAAAGTTTAGGCCTGTCATATTATCGCAATAAAATTATCCTACGGAGGAAACAATACTAAAGAAATGATAAGGCAATATCAATGGGTCATTGCATGAAAGTGTAAAGACGTCCTGCGATTTTGTCGCAATGACAAGAGGTGGCACAGTAAGACCTTTAATTAGGAAGGCAAAATAAGACCACATAAGAAAATGAGTAAGCAAATAAGCTTGCAAAAATGATTATATGTAAACAAATAAGTTTACGAATATATACATGGAAATGAGTTTGAGACAGCGAAAATAACAACGAAGTATTATTCAGAATCTCTCAGAAGTATTATTCAGAATCTCTCAGCAATACTATTTAGAATCTCTCAGGAGTATTATTCAGAATCTCTCAGCAATACTATTTAGAATCTCTCAGAAGTGTTATTCAGAATCTCTCAGCGGTATTATTTAGAATCTCTCAGGAGTATTATTCAGAATCTCTCGGGGTATTATTCAAAATTTCGCGAGAGGTATTCATAATTTCATGAGAAGTATTGAGAATTTTGTGAAGTATTCATAATTTCGCAAGAGTATTCATAATTTCGCAGAATGAGTCAGAATTTCTCAGAATGTGATTATTTTGCAAATGTGGTTATTTCACACAATTATTTCGCAAAATTAAAAGCAACTCGAAGAGATTATACTATCTCATGAGCACAAAACAAGAGACAGAGGCAAGATAAGAATGAAGAAATAACTCGCTCATTCAACATTTTCTCAAGGATTCTACCCTCATAGATAAAGAACAGAGGCAACTATGGATTACCGAGAAAATACTTTATGTTCTTTATCTTCTCGCCAAGAATCATTTCCAAAATGGACGCTCACTAATGAAAAACAAGAATCCTCATCAAAAATGGAGTAATAATTTCGCATGAATAGAGGCAATATTTCTTATTCACATTCAAGGACGGATACTTCTTATATTTCTAAGATTGAATACTTCGTATATTTCAAGGATACTTCATACTTCTTATACTTCAAGGATACTTCATACTTCTTATACTTCAAGGATGCTTCATACTTCTTATACTTCAATGGTTGATACTTCTTATTTATTTCGCAAAGCTTCGGAATTTCGCAAAAGAATAGATGCAAGTACGTACTTTTCAAGTCCAGTATTCTTTCGCTCGTCCCTTCATCAACAAAGATCAAAGACTACTACAACAACGGATTTTTTCTTAAAGATCGCTCTTCAAGCAATATTCAAGAAAAAAGAGGCAAGATGTAGGATCCAAATATCCCAACAACAACACCCCAGCGAAAATATCATCAACAACGATTGCGAGGACGTCGTAAATTAATTACGGAAGTGACGTAATAGACAACGACATCATAAAACACGAGAAAGATGTGAAGATTCTGTGGTTGTTATAGATAAATCTCGCGAGAATGTAGCAGATCCTGAGAGAACATAGCAGAGCTTGAGAGTTTATGAGCTGTACTTCACTATATGTGAGCTGTCATCCACTATGTGAACACCTATATAAAGGAAAAGGCAGGAGAGAGAAAGGGGGGGACACATTTAGTAAGGGAGAGATATTTTTAGAGAGACATTATTTTTCTTTATCATCTTCTTCCCCAAAAAACTAGATCTAGAGCTCTACAAAATATCCATTAATGGAGATTCTAAATGTAATATTAATGTAACCTCAACAATCATAGTGAAGAACCATGGATGTAGATCACATTGATCGAACCACGTAAAAAATCCTTGTGTCCATCTTTATAATTTTAGCACTTTAATCCTTATATTTTGATTATGAAATAGGTTTAGATCTACAAAATATTATAGGGGGTGTGTTGTGGGAAATCCTGCAACTACAAATGAATACTTCAATTGAATAACATGTTTTCCAACTTAGGACTACATCTCTAACCAATAAGAAAGGTTTATTTACTCATGGATTTCTTAAAACCCATGAAAAATAATAAATAAGAAAATAAATCAAACCCTAGGTTGTAGAAAATCTCGAACTCCAAAGCTCCCCTCTTCTCTCATCTTTTATGTAAAAACGAATGATAAAAGATATTGAATAGTATCTTTTTTAAATCATTGTAGTTGCAGGAAATCCCACACTACACCCCTCACTAGAATTTGCTTAACTAATCCATTTGAAGATGAGTAACAATATATTTTATTGATTATTTTCTTGAAACCTTTACAAAGAAAGATAGAACAGAGCTAAAGAAATTACAATCACTCTTAATTTTCTCTCTCCTAATGACTTGCTTAACAATTCAAAAAGAACTCTCTACACCGGACTAACTCAGCCCTTTATATAGGGTAATACATAGTGGATGACAGCTAGGTTCCCCTTTATTTTCGGGATAACTCGCGAAGTATCGCGAGTGTTATAAACATTTTTCTTCGCGACACTCCTAGATCTCGCCAAGTCTTCACACTTTTCTCATGTTTTGGCTGTCGTCATCCATTGCGTCATTTATATTACTTCCCTGCGACGCCTTCGCAATGTAATCGCTTATTAATCTCGCGAAGTATTGATGTCGCGGTATTCTGCTCCTACATCTTGCCTCTTCTCATGTTTTCTCTGCGAAGAAGAGAATGTCATGAGAACCAATATTTTTAAATGCCGCAACTACTCATCTTTATCTCGCGATTGTTCACTTTTACTCGTTTTATTCATGTACTGGAATTTATTACAGGTGTTTCTTCTTCCATTCTTTTCTTGACACGTCTCTTTCAACCACTTATTCTTGACCATTCACGTCCCATCTCGCATTAAATGCATTTGTTTTCTCGAGGATTCTCTTCTCTATATATAATTTTCTTCCCCTTCTCTTTTTCTCTTTTATTTTCTCTCTGCAACTTTCCTTTAACTTTCTTCCTCCGCAATTTACGCTTCTGCTACTGTAATCCTCCCCTTCAATCCTCTCAATCTTCAATTCTCCATTCATTCCCATACTATATCAATGGCTTCACTTGGTCGTATATATAAACCCCTTTTTGAAGATACTCAAAAGAAATTACAAGAGAAAGGTTTCATCTTATCAACCCTTCCTGATCAAAAATTTTCGTCTATTCTCTCTGCAAAACTGTTTTCTGATCATCAATGTGATGATCAGAAAATCATAGTCTCGCTAGGTCAACTCCTCGCAGGCCTTCCCATTCCTCTGTACAATCCCGAGATACCACTATTCTATGAAATTCTTGCTCACGAGAAATTCTCGCGGGCTGTTTGTCAACTGAGCGGCGACTGTATCCGTCTAATGCTTGAATTCGCCAATCGTGGCGCTGGTAAAGGATCTTTATATCCTGATGATGTCAGAGATCCTAAATTCACAAATTTACAAATAGTCGCTGAGAAGTATACCATGGACAACTTTTTTGAAAATTATAAAGTAATAAATATGAGAAATGACAAATCTCGCTGGGGTGCTCGGTTGAAAAGAAAGGATAATATTTCCGATGACAAGCTTCTTATCCAAGATATTGATTGGCACTCGGGCAACAATAGTACTCCTCGTCATTCCAAAGATGAAAAATGGTGGGTTGTTCCTTTATTTTTGAGTGGACCTTACATCGCAGGTTCGCATGTTCTCCCTGCACACCTCGCGAATTATCATCCTTGGGAATTTAAGTGGCCTGATGAGGCAAAAGAGGTATATTTCCTTTTTCAATTTTGCTTTGCGACATTTTCTTCCTCTTTTACTTATTAAACTTTCAAAAAATTTTAGATTGCCAGAATGAGAAAGAAGTATAAAGAAGATCCAAAGGCGAGTACCCTGGCGATACTCCGATCGCTCACGGATGAAGTAAGAAACATTTTCTTTTGTTATTTTAAACAATATTGTTGCCTCTGTTTCTTATCTTCATGCGTATGCGAAGGTTAACGTTGAAGAAGCTGAAGCTGCGAAAGTTAAAGGCAAGGATAAAATTACTTCTCGCAAGGACAAGTCTTCTGCTCCGCTTTCTAAAAAACGGAAAACCCATCTCTCTTCTCATTGTAGTTCTCAAACCAATGAAAATTCTGATGAGGGTGAAAATGAGGTTGGTACTTCCTCTACGAAAGAGAATCACTCGACTACTTCTGCTATGGCGCAATTGTCCAGTGTCTTCTCCGATTCTATGCAAGGATTAGGAGATGATCATCTAACTGCTACTTGCGGAGCTCTCGCTAAAATTTGCGATGCCGCTATTAGAGGATAATGAATCTTTTCGCGGAGTTTCCGAACGTTGACCTCCAGTCACTTAAATGCTCTCATTTTGCTTTGGTATGTTCATATTCCTTTGTTTCTTTTTAATTTCGATTACAAACTTTATCTTAACAATTTCTTTTTTTCCTTTATAGTACGGGAGAGCTTCCTTTGTTGTTGCCTCAGATCTTGAGAAATGACGCGACAACCTTGAAAGAAAATCTCAACTCAAAGAGAAGATCAGAGAACTAGAAACCGGTTGCGATGTCTCGCAAGAAAGATGAAAGAATTCAACGGTTGGAAACTGAATCCACTTCTCAAAAGACTAAAATATCTACTCTTGAAAGCGCAAATCAGCAACTTTATGGTACGAAATTTTTGATCTTTAAATCATCTTTACTTTGTCATCTACTATCTTTT
This sequence comes from Papaver armeniacum, assembly GCA_023531295.1. Taxonomy (NCBI): domain Eukaryota; kingdom Viridiplantae; phylum Streptophyta; class Magnoliopsida; order Ranunculales; family Papaveraceae; genus Papaver; species Papaver armeniacum. The sequence continues at coordinate 113,987 of JAJJWW010002806.1, forward strand.
GCCTGATTTATTATTTCCGCTGACATATACAATCTCTCTGAAGAAGCCATTCTTCTCCATTCATTTCCCAAGCCTATGGATAATGATGTTCTTCTCACCCATCTCAATGAGTCTTTAAGTAATTCGTCAAACAAAGTTGATTCCTTTTCATTAAATGAACTTCAAACCAAATATCGTCTCTTAGAGATTAAGCATAGATCTAGATTAGGTTTAGCTAACCGATTTAAACAAATGTATCTTGATTCCCATAAGAAAACCAAAGCTTTAAGGAAGAAAATTAGTGGCCTCATAGATGACAAAGATCGCATTGCTAATAAAGGTGCACAGGCATTAGCAATATTTCAAAAGTCTCTTCTTGAAGTACAAATTGAACGAGATGAATCTCTTCGTCGGAATGCTATACTTAATGAGCGAGAAGATCAAATTCGTTCGCTTCTTGTTATAAATAATGATGATGAATTTGCTTGGGCTGCGAAGGTTCTAGATAATGCCAGGAATAACTTAGGTGTTGATGTTAGTCTTCATGCCGAGCATACTGTCTTGGTTAAAGACATGATTTCTGACAGAGAAGGTTGTTTATTATACTTTACTGCTCCTTACTTCTGTAGTATTGTAATTGAATTGTTAATTCATTATCATATGTTTTGTAGAATCCGAGAAGAGATTTCAGGCAAGGATTGAAGAACTTGAGTCTGAAAAAGGGGGACTCGTGAGAAGGTCTTTCTCTTCGCAATAACAAGTATTCTAAGTTGAAGAGACAAGCGCAAGCTACAGTGGCGAATTTCAACAATAATGCTTAGTCGTTTCGCAATCAAACGATCGAAACGGTTTGCAATGATCACCGCATTCCTCTTAGTTCATATCCTTGTCTTCGCGATGATATTCCTGAAGATATGCCTTTCTCGGATGTCTCTGATAGTGAAGTTAGCGAAGAAGAAGAATCTGGCGAAAAGAACGATAGAATTGAAGAGTCTGACCAAGAAGAAGAATCCTCAAAGAAATAACTTCTTTTTCTTCTTTCACTTCTTGTAATATCTGTACATATACTCTTTTAATCTTCTTGGATTTCTAAATATAAATTCAATCTTTGTTTTCTTTACTTGTGCATATTAATCAAGCAATTCTTCTTTATAATTCAACTGACCAGCATAATAAATACATAAATCCATCATGTGGAAATGAATAACAAGATTTTATCCTATTCATTCCCATACTTGCCTCTGTTATTCATTTTCAAATGAGAGATTTGATCAATTATCTTTGAGTAATGAAATCTCTGACTTTGACCTTTATATATGCCTTTATCTTTATTTATGTTGAATTTCATCGTTGCGACAAGATCGCAGGATGCCTTCATAAATGAAGAAATCTATTGATCTTGTCTTATCATTGATTGTGTGGTCTTATTTTGCCTTCCTAATTAAAGGTCTTATTTTGCCACCCCTCATTGCGACAAAGTCACAGGACATCTTTACACTTTCATGTAATGACCCATTGACCTTGTCTTATCATGTCTTAAGTATTTTTTGCCTCTGCAGGATATTTTATTTGCGACAATATGATAAGTTTAAATACTCTTGCTGAGTAAAGAATCCCATGACATTGTAGGTCTTCGCGACGAAATCGCAGGCGTCTTTACATTTTCATGCAAAAACCCATTGATCTCGCCTTATCCTCGCGTTAGTATTATTGCCTCTACAGGATCATCGCACAAATATGACAAGCCTAAATTCTCTTGCGAAAATAAAGCCTTTGACACTTATCAGCTCCCTAATGGAGGGTGCCGCCCTTATCTTCTCCCCTGGTTGCCCCTTGAGGAGGCGTACATCAGCCATACAAGACTAGCTCCTCCCATCCGGTCTTAACAACAACCAGTTGTTTCGCATCCTCTTATCCCTTATACCTATATGGTTTATGGTTACGAGACTGCACCCTAAGTGGATTTTTCTTCGGGCGAGAAAAGCATATACCAAGACTTGCCAAGAATGGCCGAGACACTTCAAATGCCCTAGGCACTCTTGGCTCAACCGTGTACCCCGGCTCCTTGAGCATACACGACTCCTTAGAAGAGACCCTCGGGCGTCCAACCAGGGTATAACCTTATATATATAGTTGGAAATCCAAGGTATCTCCCAGGATAGGCTTTCATGGGCCCCAAATCTCCATGACTCGGGTTCCAAGAGCGGTGTAACCTTTCCCCGAGCCATGTCAAGAGATACCCCTTATATGACGCACTTTAGGTCTTACATTTGCCTCTTGCGAAATATCATTCGCGAACTAGGGTGTACGCCATAAAGTTTCGTCCCATTCACTCACTCTTTCATTTTTGTTAATTCATTCAATCATTCATTTTGTATGCGAAGCTATCGCACAATCTTACATTGTTTAATCATTTTTGTTTTTCAATTCTTCAATCGAATTGTCATACATTTTTGATGGCGAGATCTCGCATATTTCTTCTTCAATTATTGTTTCTTCCTCTTACCTTTAACAAGCTTTTGTTGTTGCTGTTTGATGATTATTCGCTTCTCACCACCTTTTTGTTCCTGCTACTCTCTGCCTCTATACCATTCAAATCTCTTAATGATTCCTTTCCATCATAATTTCCATTTGTTTTCATGCACTTGTTTGAAATGTATCTTCTCCTCTTACATCAATGGCATCCACCATTAATCTTTCTCTTCTTTGCTCATCTTTTGCATGTTGCTTCCAACCCTTTCTTTTCTCACTCTCTCTTGCAGTTCTCGCATCGATCTCATAAGCATTTTTGTTCTTAGTCCAATCTCCTTTTATAATTCGACACCGCTAGGATGAGGAAATTTTATACAACGATGATATGTTGACGCTACACCTTAATTTCATGCAACCATGGTCTTCCGATCAATGCATTATAAGGGGATTCCACATCGACCACACGAGAACAAAATATCGGTAGATAACCCTTGCAAAGGTATTCTCATGTGAACTTCACCTTTAGGCTTGTTTGTTGTGCCATTGAAACCATATATTTTATATGTTGAAGGTATCAATTACGCATCCTTTCCCCCATAGTCTTGTAAGTATGGTAGAAGAGGATGTTTGCGAGCTTCCAAAGTATCAATTAATATTCTATTGATTGCCCAAAGAATTTTCTCGCTTCATCATCTTCGCCATCAATGAGTTTTGGATTAATTTCCAGTTTTACAACCAATGGGCTATCATGTATTTCTTTTCCTTTAGGTATTTCTTTGCGAGAGAAAGAGATAATTTGCGATTTGCCACTCTTTTAATTGCGATGTCCTCGCAATGTTCAACACTTCTTTATCATCAACATCCCTCGCAAAAACTCTACTGAGTATGTTATCATGAAAATCTTCAATTGTACGATATGAGTGAACAATGGAGTTGCAAAATAAATTTTTAGCTTTTGCTCCAACTTCTATTACGAACGTTTCTTTCCCTTTTGATGGTGGTGGCGGCAATGGTTGAACTTTCTCTTCACCTTTTTAGAAAGTGACTCGGCTTTCCTTGGTCAATCATTCTGAGGATGATTCTTTTTATGTTTCTGCAATCATTTGTTAAGTGTCCATGAAAGCGATGGTAAGAACAGAACTCGTGACTTCTATCACTTGGTGGTGGTTCATTCCCCATGTTCCAAGCGCGAGGTATGTTTTCCATTAAGAGTATAGCTTCCCATATTTTTTTCAACACTAGCATTTAATGGTGGCATTTTGATTTCTTCCCATCTTGCTCTCTGTGACGTCCTGACCTCCATGATAGTCTCGCCTTTGACTTCCATAAGTCTCTTGCGAATGATCAAGTCTTTGAATTTTGTTATTCTGCCACGGTTGTAGTAGTTTCTTTCTCTTTCAAACTCTTCTTGATCTCGACTTCCCATAGCTACTAACTTTGGTTGTTCATCATTTATCACTCTTTCTTGCTGCCCTTGCGAAGTACTCGCCACTGTGTGTATTAATTTGGGTAATAAACTTGCATTCGCAGCATTTGAACTTGTATTCGCAACCGGGTACGACTCCACCTCATTTTTCCTTTCTTCCAAAGCAATATATTCCTCTTGCAATTCTCGCAGCTCCGTCATCGTGATCGTATTCTTGACTCTAAAAATTTGAATATATAGCAAATTGGTTGCGAACATAGCGTTTATAAATGATAAAATGAGATATCTTTCATCCACTCTTCCCGCCCATCTCGCTACACATCGTCTTCCATATCACGGTTAGGTGTCTTAAACTTTCACCAATTCTTTGTTTCAGCCCAAATACATCTTCAATTCCTGGTCGCGAAGAGTTGTTACTTATGTATGCCCCTAAAAATATAGCTTGTAGATGGTTGAATGACGTGACGGTATTTCTTGGTAAACCTTCAAACCATTTCAGTGCTTCTCCTGTTAAACTTGATGCGAAATATTTGCACAATATAGCGTCATGATTTTCCCACGTAACATACATCTTACATACGCTTTGATGTGTTGTATTGCGCAAGTTGTTCCATCAAAAATGCTGGTTAATGCAGGTAAATTGCACTTTGGGGGTATTCCTCCTAACTGCACCTCTAGGGTAAAGGGGGTTTTCGCAGCTTCTTCGATTGCCTCATCCAATTGTCTTCTTCCTCCTCCTCTTCTATTGTTCAACATTCCTCTCATTTTACAACTCTTTTTAAGATTTGTTCGTTTACATCGTGGTTAAATTTATTGGTCTTTTAGTTCCGTTTCTCTCCTTCTTCGTTCATGTCTACCTTGATTTTCTTGTTCAGCATTTTCTTCCCTTCCTTCTCTGCGACTTTCTTCTCCATTTCGTTCTCGGATTTGCACACCATTATAACCATCATTTTCTCTTCTCGGTTGTCTATCAACTCTCCTTTGTATTCTTTCATACTCTTCATTAATATTCCCGTTGTTGCGATTTTTCTCGCGCCTTCTTTCTCGATTGTCATGATTATTCTGCCGGATTGCTTCCTCCAATTCTCGTTCTTCCATTTCTACTCTTAATCTTTCCCTTTCGCGATCTAGACGCGCTTGTTCAATATAATGCCTTTCGATGTCATCTTCAATCTCCTTTTGCTTCCTCTGTGTTTCTCTTCCATGCAATATTCTTCTTCCTTCTTCCGGATTTTCTTCATCAATTGGATTATTCTGCTGCTTATTTCCTTGATTTCCATTATTTTGATCATTCTGTAAAATCTCAGGACGTGGAATACACACCATTTCCCTTCTTTCGCAGCATCCTTCACCGAGATTTGACTTTCTTCTCAGGTTCTCTTCATTAATGTTTTCTACAGGGGATATTCTTCTCATATCATCTCTAACCGATCCTGATCTTGATCTGGTGTTACTTCTCGACCTTCTATTTTGCAACCTTATATTTTCCATTCTTAACTCATGGTTTTTCCTTGTTAAATTTGCGCGTTCTTCCGCTTCTAATCTCCTTTATTCATATATTGTTTGTCTCAACGTTTCTAATGCTGCGATTTCTTCATTTCTATGAGCTGTTTCTCCCATTTCTTCTCGATTTCTCTCCTCTTGTCCATTATTCATCAATTGTTGCACTTCTTCTCTTTTTTCCATAGAATCTGATCTCCATGTATGCACGCTCACTCTATCATAATCTATTACTCTATTCGGTGCTGGTTGAATTGGTGGTTGAATTGGTGGTTGAATTTGACCTTCTTCTCTATCTCTTGCATTTATCCTTGATGGTTCACCTACTTCATTTCTCCTTTCTCCAGCTAATCTCCCACTTCTCCTTACTATTGTTGGTTGTTCTGATGCATTCCTTCTTCTATCCATTTCTCAATTTTAGTAAATTGTTGAGAATTATTCGAAATTTATTTCTTATTACTCCTGATTCTTTCAATTCACAAGGTTGATCTTCTACTACCCTCCCTGTTTCTAGCGCATATGTAGTTGCAGGAAATCCCACACTACACCCCTCACTAGAATTTGCTTAACTAATCCATTTGAATATGAGTAACAATATATTTTATTGATTATTTTCTTGAAACCTTTACAAAGAAAGATAGAACGGAGCTAAAGAAATTACAATCACTCTTAATTTTCTCTCTCCTAATGACTTGCTTAACAATTCAAAAAGAACTCTCCTACAACAGACTAACTCAGCCCTTTATATAGGGTAATACATAGTGGATGACAACTAGGTTCCCCTTTATTTTCGGGATAACTCATGAAGTATCGCGAGTGTTATAAACATTTTCTTTCGACACTCCTAGATCTCGCCAAGTATTCACACTTTTCTCATGTTTTGGCTGTCGTCATCCATTGCGTCATTTATATTACTTCCATGCGATGCCTTCGCAATGTAATCGCTTATTAATCTCGCGAAGTATTGATGTCGCGGTATTCTGCTCCTACAATCATATTAAGCTCTAAAAAACCAAGGTGATACTCTTTGAGTTACAAAAACTCCAACCATATTGTTTTTAATAAACAAAAACCATTTGATTAAAAAATGGCACAAAAACCCCATTTCTATTTAAAATGTTTAAATTTAGTTTTTATTACTTTTAAAAAAGCCAAACATACCCTTTTTACCTTGACTTTATCCTCCTCTTCTTCTTTCCTTTGTTTTTTCTTGTTTCTTCCGCCTCCTTCTCCCCATAACCATCACGACCCCGGCAACAATAGCTGCGCCAACAACATCTCCATCTCCTTCTCTTTTCGTCTTTTTCTCGGAATCTAGGGTTTGAAGTTTCGCACTCAGGATCTCCTTCTCTTTTTCTCGTCTCTTTTAGTTTGTCTCTTTGATGCCTTTTATTATCTAGATCTTGGTTGTATATCAGCGAAAATTATGAGAGGAAAGGTAATTTTGTTAGGGGATCGTGTTATATGAAAGCCGATCAAGGTGGAATTTGGGAATTTATGAGATTTGGAAATGAAATATAGGTGGTTTTACGAGATTAGGTTGAAATTTGGGTGGACTTTCTTGTTTTTAATTGGTTTTGGTATTTGATTGAGTAAGAATTAGGTCGAAATTGGGGATTTCTCGTATTTGATTTATTTTGAATTACGTTGAAATTTTTGGGGGATTTCTTGTTTCTAATTGAGACATTGAGTGAAAATTAGGTTGAATTTGTTTTAAATTGGGATGAAATTTTGGGATTTTTTGTTTTTTAATTGGTGGTTGTAAATTAGCAGGTTTCTTCAGAAAATTATGATGATACATCTTCATCGTCGAAATCAATATTGTGTTGGGGAAATGACAGATTTATGTTGAAACTGAAATTGGTTTCATCAAATTCTGACAGTTTTGGTTAGTGAAACCAAAGATTTTAATGATGAAAAATTAAGTTTATGATGAAACCAAATTTTGGTTTCACCTAATTTTTGCCTAGTTTATTCGGCCTGACTTGGAAGACGGCGTTTTTGGTTTCATCTGTAGGATCATAATATCGCGACATCAATACTTCGCGAGATTAATAAACGACGACGTTGCGAGGGAGTCGCAGGGAAGTAAAATAAATGACGCAATGAATGACGACATCCAGAACACGAGGAAGATATGAAAATATGGCGAAGTTTAATAGTGTCGCGAGATTGTATGCTTGTACGCTTGCGACATTTTCGCAAGCCATTCCGAAAATAAAGGGGAAGCTTTAGCTGTCATCATTTCGTGTACTACCCTATATAAAGGGTTGAGTAAGTTTGCTGAAAGGAGAGTTCTTTTTGAATTGTTGAACAAGTCTTGAGGAGAGAAAATTTTAGAGTGATTGTAATTCTTTAACTCATTTCTTTTTCATATTGTAAAGATTCAAGCATTCGATCAATAGAAATCATAATCATTCATCTTAAAATGTCTTAATTGTGTATATTCTAGTGAGGGGTGTAGTGTAGGATTTCCTGCAACTACATCATCATTGAAGTTATGTTGGTGAAATGACAATATGTGGGAAAATGATGAAACCCAATTAGGTTTCATCGTATTTTTTTTTCATTTTGTTGAATATTCAATCGCACAATTACAAAGATTTTAAGAATTCAATATTTCAAAGATTACTAAGATTTCAAAATTACAAAACACCAAAAAAATCCAATTTATATATTTTTCCAAAATATTTCTTTTACAGAAAATAAAGATTTTTTACAATCGCAGAATTACAAAGATTCACAACTACAAAAATTTCAGAACTGCAATGTATTAGAATTTCTTTTGAATATTTACTTTGCTTCAATTGATATGATATTATAAGAATGACAGAATGAATGAAAGAAATGACAAAAATAAGAGAATGAATAAAGAAACACGAAAATTTCGCAGAGATTAATGACATATTAGAATGGGACGAACCTTTATGGCGTACACCCTAGTTCGCGAATAAAATTTCACAAGAGGCAAATGTAAGACCTAAAGTACGTCATAGAAGGGGGTATCTTTTACATGGCTCAGCGAAAAGGTTACACCGCCCCTGGAGCCTGAGTCATGGAGATTTGGGGTCACTAAAGCCCATCCAGGAGAGGTACCTCGGATTTTCAACCTAAGCTTATGACTTAGGTTGGACGACTGAGGTCTCTTCTAAGGAGTCGACATCCGATCAAGGCGCCGAGGTACACGGTTGAGCCAAGAGTGCCAGGGCGTTTGGAAACGTCTCGGCCATTCTTGGCAAGTCTTGGCTTATCGCACTCGACCGAAGAAAACTCCACTTAGGTGCAGTCTCGTAACCATAAGCCCTATAGGCAAAAGGGATAAGAGGCTGCGAAAACAACTGGTTGTTGTCAAGACCGGATGGGAGGAGCTCGCCTTGTATGGCAGAAGTACATCTCCTTGAAAGGGCAACCAGGGGGAAGATAAGAGCGGCACCCTCCATTAGGGAGCTGATAAGTGTCTTAAGACGCAAATGTCATGAGGCTTTATGTTCGCAAGAATATTTAGGCTTTTTTATATTTGTGCGGCAATCCTGAAGAGGCAATAATACAAAAGAGAAAGATAAGACGAGATCAATGGGTCTGTACATGAAAGTGTAAGGACGTCCTGCGATTTCGTCGCAAGACGGCAATGTCATGGGGCTTTATGTTCGCAAGAATATTTAGGCCTGTCATTTTGTCGCATGAAAAACATCCTGCAGAGGCAATAATACTATAGAAATGATAAGACAAGATCAATGGGTCATTACATGAAAGTGTAAAGATGGCCTGCGATTTTGTCGCAATGACAAGAGGTGGCAAAATAAGACCTTTAACTAGGAAGGCAAAATAAGACCACATAAAAGAGTACGCAAATAAACTTGCGAAGATGATTATATGTAAGCAAACAAGCTTGCGAACATGTATAAAGAAATGATGCACCTTATCTATTTTGATTATATTATATTATGCGATACTAATAGTGCAAAGAATAAGCAGTGGAGCTGAGACAAAAACAATGAGATACTATGAGCTAAAGATGGACAAAGAATAAAAGCAAGAAAAATGAAGCAAAATCAAAAGAACATGGGAGGAACAATAAATACGCAAAGGGGAATGCATATACTAGAGACAAAGTCAGAGAAATGAAGAATGGAAGCGATTTAAAGCTACATCAATTTTAGAGCGGCAAAATGAGCTAAGTAACACAAACATTAGCTATACATTACAATAGATAAGCATTCTCATTATACAAGCATCATATTCGCATCATGATAGCATCACATAAGCATTTCATGGCATAAACATCGCATACATTTCATAACATAATCAGTACATAAGCATTATATTCGCACAAGTATTTTACAAAACTTTTCTGAGAATTATTCGAAGAATTTCAGCAGATTATTCGGAAATTCTCGAGAATATTCGAATTTCATGAGAATATGATTATTTCGTAGGATGTGATTATTTCGCTCAATTATTTCACACAATTATAAGCAACTTGAAGAGATTATACTATCACATGAGCACAAAGCATAAGACAGAGGCAAGATAAGAATGAAGAAACAACTCGCTCTTTCAACATTTTCTCAAGGATTCTACCCTCATAGATAAAGAACAGAGGCAACTATGGATTACCGAGAAAAGATTTTATGTTCTTTATCTTCTCGGCAAGAATCATTTCCAAAATGGACGTTCACTAATAAACAACAAGAATCCTCATCAAAAATGGAGTAATAATTTCGCATGAATAGAGGCAATACTTATTACTCGCATTCAAGGATGGATACTTCTTATATTTCGAGGATTAATACTTCTTATACTTCTTCAAGGATACTTCATACTTCATACTTCTTATACTTCTTCAAAGATACTTCATACTTCGTATACTTAGGATAATACTTCTAATTACTTCTTAATGCTTCGAACTTCACAAAAGAATAGAGGCAAGTACGTACTTTTCAAGAAAAGTATTCTTTCGCTCGTTCCTTCATCAACAAAGATCAAAGACTACTACAACTCAGGATTTTTCTTAAAGATCGCTCTTCAAGCAATATTCAAGAAAAAAGAGGCTAAATGTAGGAACGGAATCTCATAACAACATATTTTCTTAGTGCGAGATGCATTCATTCCCTAGCTTGCGAAATTATCAAGAGCCTCGCGAGAAGGTAACAAGAGCTTGCGAGAATATTTTGTCATCCACTATGTAAACACCTATATAAAGAGGAGAGTATGAGAGAGAAAGGGGGAGACATTCTGAGAGAGAAACATATTTAGAGGAGAGAAAAAAATAAAATTTGGTATTATTATTATTATCTCCTTCTTCTTCATTCACCAACCGAGAGCTCCAAATACTCATTAAATTAATGGAGTCTCAATGTAATACTTATGTAATTTTAACAATCATAGTGAAGAACCTTAACCCCGTGGATGTAGATCACATTGATCGAACCACGTAAATCTTGTGTCTCCATTTATATTTTAGCACTTTAATCTTATTTTTGATTATGAAATAGATTTAGATCTAGAAAATATCATATGGGGTGTGTTGTGGGATTTCCTACAACTACAAAGACTAATATTTAAGAGTTGAGGTTATTCTAAGAAATCCAGTACAAGAGCATACGAATTTAACCTAGGTTACGCTTCTACATATAATTGTATGGCAACATCCCGTCGTTAACAACTAAATTATGCTACTTTTAATAAGGATTATTCGACAATTCCGTATCTCAAACCATAGTTTAGCAATAGATATGAATGCATGCTCATTTAATTTGCAACTTAAACAAACTAGCAATCAATCATACATGGAGTTATAAACGGTGGAACATAAGCGATACTAAAAAATTATGAATGAATGAGAATGATGTAGGATCCAAATATCGCGAACAACGACACCTGTGAAAATCTCATCAACGATTGCGAGGACGTCGTAAATTAATTACGGAAGTGACGTAATATACAACGACATCATAAACACGAGAAAGATGTGAAGATTTTGTGGGTACATGTACTGGGTACGTAATATACGAAAAAGTTGTTACCGAATTATAGCTATGCCGATACGTGTACTAAGTACATGTACTACAGTTCCGGACCTATAACATTTGTCCCAATATGTAAGATGGTACTTGTATTGTCATGTATCCAAATTTACAATAGTTCTATATCTCTTTAGCTAATAATCAATTTGAAACATTTCGAATAACATCAATGACACATATCATTGTTCTGGATATTTTCAAATGATTAATTTGAATCATGATTTAGGTCAGTAAATAATAAATTGTTCTTAACCAAATTCATCAAGTTTTGAACAAATGTTCATAAGCTTAGTCATACATATTTTGAGAGTAATTAACAAGATAAACTTGACTCAAAATTTCTGTTGTGCATGTAATAGTCTATTTAGTCATGAGACATAGTCTCGTAGGTAGAAAGGTAAAAAAATTGAGTAATAGGTGGTTCAGTCTTCACTTAACTTTTGTTAATGAAGTTCTCCAAAGATTCAATTGATCTTTGCCTTCAAACAGTAGATTGCAGTGATGTGTGGTACTTAACTACACATTTCTATCCTATTCCGAGACTTGACTAAATATAGAAGAAAAATCAAGATATAGTTTTGATCAACTAAATTTGACAACAAGATTGAGATAGCAACACTTGTGAGTTCGACCGAGCGATGCTCTAACAAAAAGGATATCTCCTTATTTAGTAAGTTTCATCTACGCTCTCCTAATATTGGGAGTACTCATAATAAAACGCTAAAACTAAACGATTCATTTACCGCATGACCACCATCAACTAACAAATGAGAAGACATCATATCATTTAGAATTTGTGAAACGTCACAATATTACATATCAGTACAAGTACATGATTCCTAATATGCGCAAGTATATACATTTAGGTTTGTTGTGAAAATTAAGTAACACAAAACCAGAAAACAAAATGCGACTACAACTATCATCTTGCAACTCAGTCAAGCCAAACGTAGTATATATTATCTTTTCCTTACCTAGCCTTCCCTTGCAATATTTTCACCTGAAACTAAAAAAAAAATCAGTAATGAGCATAACTAAATGGAAGTTTACGAAATAAAAACAATAATGAAGACATGATAAATAGTGAAAGCATTTGTAACATAAACTTTATCGGGGCATCTTTAGTCCGGGTTCACTTTAAAGAAACAAACATATAAATTGCTCATCCGATTGTAACTCACGAACACTAGCACATCAAAGAATTATATAATATGGTGTACTAAGAATAATTTTTTCCAAAACGCCTCAAATATAATATTTACCAGTGCTATTTAAAACTCAAATACCATATTAAATATAAAGTAATGATATCGTACCTTGTGGTGCTAATTATAGTATGTCTACTTACCGTCTTTGAGTAATAGTATCGTACTTCTCATGCTAATCAACTTAGTAAGGATCCGTGGGGAAAACCAAAGACTCTCCTCACGGGAAAAATTAGACATATACACCACAATACATACCCCATAACAAATAGCATACAAATAATACAATTGATGCAATACTTCCACCAATTCTCAAATTACTTAACGAATCATAAAACAATCAAAGAAAAACTATGGTACATAACTAACTTACATCGTTTAATGACTATAATAAAATCTGTGAAATATCCTACCTTTAATCTGTTACTTTCCTTTATGTTCTCTAGTCCAATTAAGACCTGAACTCACCTCACTCATATCCAAGAACTCACCTTAACCATATCCACAAGTTATAAAAAAAAACCTAGAGCTAAATCATAATGTGGATGAATGAAAAACTACTGAACAATGGTCGGAACACTACATGATGACACAACTTAAATTAGGCATAAGCAATAGCCTAGTTATCAAAAAGAAACAATTTAATATCATTTTGAAATCGTTGCTCAGAGACCTTTATAGGTTCAGAAAGAAAACACAACTAATTTTACCAAACAAATCATACGGACATCTTATCGTTTAAGATAGCCAAACAATTACGTATCATTATTTGGGTATGAAACCTAGAAGTTAAAAAAAATAGAATTCAGGCTTCCTTGTTTTAAATAATTGATAAATTCTAAGGGTTTAGTTCTTATCTTGATTAGTTATTGGAACCCAGATCAAATCCTACTTGTTATCAAGCTTTGAAATCATTGATTTCCTCATTTCTCTCCTATGTTCCTAATTTCTCATCCTGAATTTTTTTTCCTTCTATGTTTTGTTTTCAATTTCCCTCTTTTTGGTTTCTTCCTCCTATAAGAAAAACCAAGAAAAAACTTAGTGTGTTCAAAAGAAGAATAAACCTATTTCTCTAGTGGTTAGGTGGTGTTGTCGAGGAGATTAAAAGAAAATGAAAAATAAAGCTAAATTATTCCTTCTAATCATATCCATCAAAACTATATTTTAGTATAGTTCCCCAAGAAGTCCTAATGATAGGCCCAAACAATTAACCAAGACTTTAAATTAACAACTAAAGATATGAATTTTAAACAATGTTAAGTTATTTGCATTTGACAAATTTACGGTACTAGTCAAATGAAAGGTTATCACAACATGAATCACATAATGGTATATTTTTAAACATATAAAAGTATCACATGAATCACATATGAGAAACAATAAATTATAAGAGATTTATATTCGTAAGATGTTTGTTATGTTGCACATACAAGATGTTTATTGTCAATAATACTAAATTAAAAGCTACGATAGCAATCGATAATAGTACCAAAAATCTAAAAAAAAGAAAAAAATTAATCGTTGTACTTTCTCATGTTAAAGTTTCACTTTTCTTCAAATTTAAAGAGACAAAACTGCATAAATATAAAAAGAGCGAAAGGAAAAAAATAATTCTTCCTTTTATGGGCTTAGGGCGGTCAACCATCCCGCCTTACCTCAAACACGGCTCCCATCAGAGCCACTTCGATTTATCGTCGTTTGACTATAAGGCGCAATAATTCGAAGAAGGAAGAAGGAGATTCTTCATCATCTATCACTATGAATAAACCTAAATGTATGTCTCTATCTTGTATATTTGATATTACTAATGAAACGCTTATTTGATGTTGTTTCATATCATCAAAGTAATTCAATTATTGATTTCATTCATAACATGTATATCGCAGATTCTGACCGGTTGTCAGCCGACACAAATATAAATTACACTTTCTTACTACTCAAAATATATAATGAAGCAAAGGCAACAAATGATCGTTCCCACAGAGAGGTCTTGGTTGTCAAATTGATTCGGTTCCTTATGAATAACACCGGGGGTCTTGTGATTTTAATATAATAAACTAAATAAAAGCAAAGAATAAAAAGTAAACACGCAAATCAAGGATGAGAAAGTATTGGTCGTGGATTTCGTTTTCATTCACAAACATGTTTTCAACACAATAACTAGAATTGATATTTTAATCTCAACTTTTATCAAAGACCCTAAGATACCTTGATCGCAAGAATACCCCGCTAATCTCCTCTTGTCATCAACAAACACATTAAAGATGCGAATATGAATTCTATCTAAAAGAACAACCTAACGTGTAAAAGCACTAATCAAGTTTAATTCCTAGATGCATTAGGTTCTATGAAATCAGGCCAACCAAAGCAATCGAACGTGTAAAAGCACTAATCCGATTTAACAAAGGTTATGGTTCACATATGATCATAAGAATATATCACTACAAACTATAATCATAATTATGCTACTTCAAATCAGGAATTATCACTTTTGCGTATAATAACCCTAATCTAGCAAAAGACATGCATGTGAGTTCTACCAATTTGCAACTTGACAAAATAAACATTCAATCATATGAGATTATTAATGGTGAATCATAAACGATAATATGAGAGAAAACTAATTTATTGAACAAAAAAACTCATGTTTGGAAATCCAACTAATCCATAACCAAAAGAAAACTCTAGCTCATATTCATGGAGTTCATAACAAGAAGAAAGAGAAAAGATTTCATGTTGTAAACCCTAGAACACAAAGTAGAGGCAAAGATAAAAAAAATAAAGATATATGATATTTTATAATTGTAAAAGTCTTTCCTTTAAATAGCTCTCTTGTTTCTAAAATTAGGTCTTCTCAAAACCCATCTCCAAGTGGTCCACCGACACAAAGAAGACCAAGTGATGATGAAGCTAAGAATCACGTGCGGTGATCTCCTTCGCATGTACTTAGATATAATTACAAGAGTCAACCCTTGAATTTGATGGGAACTGGAATTAAAGTAGGTAATTGCAATACTTATGATGCCAAGTGACAGTGTTTTTGTGGAGAAATCTTTGGTTGTTCTATTATACCTATAGAAAATGAATTCACATATATATTTGTTCGAGTCAATTCACAAGCCATACATTCTGATGATCAGGGCCGGCCCTGAGCCAAAGCGACCGAAGCACTGCTTTGGGCAGCAGATTTGTGGGGGCATCAAAAAAAAAAATTAAACGGTTTTCTTTGTAAAAACACGTTGGACAGTTGGACTTTGAAAAACAAAGTCAAAGCCTGTTAATTTAGTTCGTAGGTAATACTAGTAATATTGAACGATTACAAGGGCATCCAAAATGAAAAGAGAGACTTTTCACGATTTGTAACCTATTTCCGTTTTTTTAGTTCTGCATTCATTTTCTTTATGGCAAGTGTTTTGTTTTTGTTACCCTTCATGATTTTTTACCAGTCATGTTAAACTTTTGTTAAATCGGCACAAGATAGATTCATTTTGGACGTACACCCAGTCACACACACTTGCGCCCCAGGGGAAACACACTTTCCTGTTGACTTGACAAGCTATTAAGCTTCTTAATTTTGCTTATGCACGTACTCATGGTAAACAGGTGGTTCTATTTCTATCGTTTTGGATGTGGTCAAGTACTCAAGTAGTTTCATTTCTATTGACTATCACAAATGACTAATAACTATATTAACATCTACCATCACTAAGAGCTATACATATATATGTATGCAGTAATGGTCTAGTATATCTACTGCGCCATTGCAACAGAGGAATTACGTGGAAAAATAATAAAGAAGCTGAACTTGTGGTCAAACTGTGTTGACTTGGTATAATGGTCAGAGGGGCAGTACTTTTATTGTCTGCTTTGGGCATATTCTGTGTCAGGCCCGGCCCTGCTGATGATTCAGTCGAGTATTGCGTTAATGGTTTCCGGCGTCCCACTAAAGAATCCAGTGCAGGTGTTTCAGTTGGTATGTCTAGTGAAGTTCACCCCAATGATGGAAAGATGAACAATGACAGATTTATCAAGTTTGGAAGACCATCTAGTGGACATGAACTTCATGGTTGCAGGCTCACGAGATGGCATCACTGCAACTCGATTGGATGTAAATGTAGAACAATATTGAAACTGTTGTTGGGAATGAGGTTGCAGGCTGAGAGCTACATGAAAATGAGGTGAACAAAATAAAGAGGGTCGTGGAAATACCATTTGAGAAGGTTGACCAACTCCCGGGTAAATTATATACAGCTCGCGATCAAGTAGTGACTTGTGGCGGTGGAGAAGATCATCGTGGCTGCCATGTAATTTTTGACTTGCAGTTAAAAACCTATGACTGTAATTTAGAGGTACGTACTATCTGATTCCTATCTTAGCTTTTAATCTAGAAGAGAGACTGATGAGTAAAATCTGTATCAAGAAAAAAAAATCTTTGTTGCATTCCACTGGTAAAAATAGCTTTGTTGGTTCAAGGGGTACCACAAGTTGAGACTATGAATTAAGGTGTTCTCAATGGATGAGAAACACAAAAGAGAACTTGTATATTTATATATTAAAGATTACAAAAGATATTCCTTTGAACACAAGGAATATAAAAGATACAAAATATACAAGACTTAATTACAAGAGATTTTCTACAAACATATCTAAGGAAACCAGAAACATACGTGACTTAACTAGCCACGTCTCGTTATATGTCCAACACTCCCCCTCGATCTAAGCGGGTTGTCAATGACATTGAGCTTAGAGCGTAGACGATAGAAATGATCCTTTGGAGTAGACTTCGTAAAGATATCCGCGACTTGATCCTTAGATGAAACAAAACGAACAACAAGCTGACCACTATGAACTCTCTCACGAACAAAATGATAGTCAATTTCTATGTGTTTGGTGCGACCATGAAAAACTGGATTCATTGTGAGATAGGTAGCTCCTAAGTTGTCACACCAAAGAGTGGGAGGAAATTGAATAGAAGCCCTTAGTTCACGAAGAAGAGACTCAATCCACATTAATTCGGCGGTTGCAATAGCCAAACCACGATACTCGAATTGATCGGACTGAGACGGTGACGTTGCTTACGAGAACTCCAAGAAATAAGATTAGAACCAAGGTAAACACAATATCCACTGTAGAACGACGATCAAGATGATCACCCGCCCAATCAGCATCGGTATAATGAAAAACTAAGTTTGCGATTGTGTTCGGGACGAAGAAGTATGCCAAAGGTAGAAGTATGGTGCAAATAGCGAAGTATACGCTTAACAAGAACTAAATGAGCTTCTGTAGGTTTATGCATAAACTGACATACCTTATTAACAGCAAAAGCAATGTCCGGGTCTTGTCATAGACAAACACGAAGACCACCAACCAAAACTCCGTATAACGTAACATCAGACATTAAAGGACTGTCGACCGGGTGGAGCTCAGTAGAGGTACTAAAAGGAGTAGTGACAGGTTTCGCTCCTTGCATGTTAGCACGAACTAGGAGATCTTCAATGTAACGACGTTGTGAAAGAAACAACCCACCGGAAGCTTGTGTGACCTCTATGCCAAGAAAATAAGAAAGAGAGCCAAGATCTTTGAGAGCAAACTCGTTGTGAAGAGTACTCATAAGTGATTGTATACATGCCATAGAAGACCCCGTTAAAATTATGTCATCCACATACACCAAAAGAAACACAATACCCTCAGCTGATCGTCGAATGAATAAAGAAGAATCAGAAACAGAGATAATAAAGCCAAGTTTTCGAAGGAAGGAGCTCGAGCACGAGTATACCATGCACGAGGCGCTGTTTAAGACCATAAATAGACTTATGCAATTTGCAAACATAATCTGGAAACTGAGGGTCTGTATAACCTGGGGGTTGCTTCATGTAGACTTCCTCAGTGAGAATGCCATTGAGAAAAGCATTTTGAACATCAAGTTGACGAATAGGCCATTGATAAGACAAGGCTAGCGTCAATATGATACGAATAGTGCATGGCTTAATAACCGGACTAAAAGTCTCACCATAATCAATACCTTCTTGCTGATTAAAGCCCTTGGCAACTAGACGAGCTTTACGACGCTCAATGGTACCATCAGCTCGCCTTTTAACCCGATAAACCCATTTGCAACCAATAATATTTTGGTTTGGAGGTGGTGGCACTAAGGAATAAGTCCCATTCTTCCGAAGCGCGTAAATTTCCAAATCCATAGGAGGACGCCATTTGGGATCCTTCTTAGCCTGAGAATAACACGAAGGCTCAAACATATCGTCAGTAAGTTTAACATGTCTCGAAGCTAAAAGCACTTTCTTTTTAAAAATACCATCCTTCCCACGAGTCACCATAGGATGGTCATTAGTAATCTTTGGTTGCAGAGCTGAATGATCTGGCTGTTCATTAGAAGCGTCTGGTGTATGTTGCTGCGAAGGGATGGTCTCCAGCGTGCTAGAATGGACAGGTGTGCAGGCAACAGAGGGGGACATTTCTGCAGGTGTGCTGTCAACTGTTGACACTGTAGAAGACAGGCCTGGCCATATCTGCGAAACGGACAAATTGTTGTCAGGAGGAGCCATCGTCTGTGGGGAAATGAGAGCGGGAGGTGGCATCAGTAGGTGAGACTGCTGCAGTGTGACATCATCAGGAGGTGGGGCTGTAGAAAGCATTCTGCAAGACCTCGAAGTTTCAGACAAAGAATTGTCAGAGGCTGTTCGTTGTACTTGGGGCGAAGTAGAAGTAAGTGGTGAAATGTGTTGTCGCTCAGTTGGCAGCAGTTGACGTTGCTGTGCGTGAGCAGGTGCTGTAGTGGCATGAGGCGTAGTATCAGCTGGCAGTATGAAGGCGGAAGCTGGTGTACGTACATCACTCTGCTGTGCTGAATTCAATGTTGCAGCCGGAGTTTGTATCCCGAACAACTCAAGTGGATTTGAACCATTAATAGTAGATTCCAAATGAGATAAGACAGTGGGAAATATATTGGAGGAAGATGGAGAGGAAAATACCTGTAAGGGCGACGGAGATGAAGGTAGCACAGCGGGGGTAGTAGCAAAGGGAAATTTGTCTTCAACAAAGACAACATCACGAGACCAATAAACACGACCAGTGGGTAAATGAAGGCATTTATATCCTTTGTGATGAGCACTATAGCCTAGGAAAACACAAGGAGAGGAACGCGGATCCAATTTTGTGCGACCATAGGGTCTAAGATGTGGAAAACAGAGACAACCAAAAGTGCGTAATGATAAATAATCAGGCACACGATGAAAAAGCAATTCATAAGGAGATTTCGAACCAGTTGGAGCTGAGGAAACTCTATTCATAAGAAAAGTAGATGTAAAGAATGCATCATACCAAAAATATAATGGAACAGACGCTAGAGACAATAAAGTAAGACCACTTTCAACAACATGACGATGTCTACGTTCTACTAAGCCATTTTGTGCGGAAGTGTGAGGGCAAGAGAAACGATGATGACTGCCATTGGCTTGTAAAACTTTAGTAAACTTTTTATATTCACCGCCATTATCGGACTGAAACACCTTAATCTTAGTGTTAAAGATATTTTCAACATGTTTAGAGAATGTAATAAAAATTTGCAACGCATCAGATTTAGCATGCATAGGGAATATCCATGTGTATCGACTAAAAGCATCAACAAATAAAATATAATAACGATAACCTTCATTGGATAAAATAGGAGCAGGTCCCCAAACATCTGACACAATCAAATCTAAAGGATGATCATAAACCATAGTACTAGATTGAAAAGGCAATTTATGACTCTTATTCTCTAAACATGAGGAGCAAACGAAAATTTAGAACTCGAAAGCTGGAAGACAATGACGACGAATAACCGATTGAACAAAGACGAAGCATTGGATGACCTAAACGTTGATGCCAAGTTTGAATAGAGGCACGTTCACCGACTAGAGCTTTTGGAGTGACATGATGAAAAGTGTATAAACCATCACGGAGCTGTCCCCGAAGTGCTACCTCCCCCGTAAGTCGATCCTTGACAAGGCAAAAATCATCACAAAATTCAAAAACCACATCATTGTCATGACAAAATTGAGATACTGAGAGAAGATTGTGAGACAAATGTGGAACATGAAGCACATTAGAGAGTACAAACTTACGGGTGGGAGTTTGTAAAACAAAGATACTCTGTGGTATGGGATATAGAAAGATTTGCACCACTAGCAGTTTTAACCTGATCAGGACCGGTATACTCGTAATGAGTTTGGAGATTACCCAGATTATTTGTCATGTGATTTGTTGCACCACTATCAGGAAGCCAATCATAGATATTGATAGGATTGTGGGTAGCAGTATATGCAGCACGAGGTCCATACGATGAAGAGTGACTTTTACCACCTCTTTTAGGACCATTCTTTGGTTGTGGACGACGCGGGGGATAATAGTTCTCATCGTAACGCTTCCAACAATTTCTTGCATCATGATAGGGTTGTATGCAAATCTGGCAGATGGTAGCTGGGGTGCCATTCTTTGTGAGAGGTGCATCACTGGGACGATTAGTACGTACAATATTTGCTTCATGTGGAGTAGGAAGCAATTTGTTTTGAGCATTAACACGAAGATCATAAGACAAAAGTATGGATTCAAACTGATCAGTGGTAATCAAACTCATAGTTGTAATCAAAGAACTAACAATACTCTCATAGGCTGAATCAAGGCCTTTGAGAACATAGTGACAAAATTCGGTACTAGAAATTTCATGACCGCTAGCCGCAAGAGAATCAACAATGTTGCGAACCGATTGTATGTAGTCAGCCATAGATAAGTTTCCTTTGGTAATAGTTTGAAGAGAAGACTTTAAGTGAATAAGTGTTGCATCAGTTTTAGAGGCAAAAAATTCCTCGAGTTTAGTCCAAACCTGAGAAGACGTCTGGCAGGACTTCACTTTGGCTAAAATAGGAGATGTCAACGATGATAAGATCCATCCAAGTAGAAGCTTGTCGGTTCGAGTCCAAGAGAGAAACTTAGGGTTTGAAGAAGAGTTTTCAGTTTGAGCCGGTGGACACTTGATAGAACCATTAACAAAACCTTCAAGACCATAACCTTGCAAATAGGGTAAGAACTGGGCTTTCCAAAGAAGAAAATTGTTACCATTGAGCTTTTCAGAAATAGCTCCATGGAGTCTAGCAAAACGGATGTTGATCCAAGAAGAAGAATCCTCGTCTGAAATGGTGGGTTGAGGGGTTTTAGTAGGTTCTGGAGTCATGATGACCTAAAAAAAAAGGTTGATTCAAAAAGAAGATCGAAAAAGAGATAGAAACACAGGCCCTTGGAGGAAAACCAAGGTGATACCAAGTTGAGACTATGAATTAAGGTGTTCTCAATGGATGAGAAACACAAAAGAGAACTTGTATATTTATATATTAAAGATTACAAAAGATATTCCTTTGAACACAAGGAATATAAAAGATACAAAATATACAAGACTTAATTACAAGAGATTTTCTACAAACATATCTAAGGAAACCAGAAACATACGTGACTTAACTAGCCACGTCTGTTATATGTCCAACACCACATACCAACTAGTAGATATTCTCTCTATCGCAGTATTGCTCATGTCAGTATGAGTTGCAAACATTACCATGCACTTTGTTACTCCATGGTGGCATACTGATATTGAATCTGACATGACGAAATTGTTTAAGAGCACTGGTCACTGAATTCACCATCTCTTTTGTCTGATGGGGTAAACCCAGATATAACTAAAAGCTACTGCATAAGCAGAAGTTACATGGATTGCTTATGCAATTTAAGGAGTATGACGGAAAGATATCTTTTTATGCAACTACATGAGGCCCAACACTAAAAACAGATGCAGGAGATTTATCGAGTTTCCAAGTGGTCGAGTAAGAGTTGACAAGTTGCACCCACTTTTATGGTGCACACTCTCTTACATTGACATCCATTCTCTTGCAGAATGCACATTCGAAAATTAACAAGCTAATAACAATATCGATCTGATTTTGTCGGGCTTAGTTTCTGTCGCCTACCTAATCAAACTTATCTAGTACAACAAGCAACAAGCAAGACACCCATCTTGGCATGTCTTTTTATATTATGACTACAGAGGAATTCATAATAACAAAACCATAAGAGATAGAGACTGGCTGATATGAATAAAGATGTTGCGTTTCCATGTTGTTTCTCTGAAGATTCAAGTTACTCGAAATGGGGTTTGAAAAATGCACACAGACGCAACTTGCGTTTGTTTTGTGCCGCAAAACTGCTCTTGTGCTGCACGCACTAGTTTATACTAACATTTTTGGGTATATATTTATGACAGACGTGTGTAGGTTCTAGGTTGGACCTTTGTATCAAACCGTCCTCTTAAAAGTTCAGTGGAGTTTCGAATTAGTAGCTAGCTAACCTTTCTTATATATTTGGACTTTAGTATATTGGACTTTGGTACAGACATCAACAAAATTTTGGTGGAATAATATTAATTCCTTCGAGCTAACCACCGTGGTAGACATGATTCCCCCATAACAAAACCTCAGTAAAGAGGAATTCATAATAAAAATAGATACGCCAAATGGCTACAACTAGAAAGGAGTCCAAAGACTACACAGGAATTCATAATAACGAAAACCATCAGAGACAAGAAAGCAATGCTGTGACTAATAATGAAACAGAAATGGTTATGATTTCCTTTAAACCGAAAGTCTTACTAGCAGAGTTTGATTGTTTCAGAGAATCAATATCAAAATCTGGGTTTGAGCCGTAGAGAATCTGAGCACCGTACGCATCGTCCAAAGTTAGCTCTACGTTTGTCGTTCCAGGGGATGAATAAGGCCACATGACAGCTTCCGGAGAAGACGAATGACCCAAGCCTAAGACATGACCAATTTCATGTAGCGCGATAGATTCAAATCATATGCCATATCTGATTGATCCTCTGAATTGAAATCAACTGCAAAAATAAATGCCGCGTTAAAATGTATATGTGCGCCTCTTCCCGGATGGTTTGCATGTGCAATCACCGTATTATCAAATGGACTGCCATCTCCATGGTCTCCATAGAAAAAACCGATGGTGATGTTGGCGTTCTCATAGTCTCGAGTTTCAGTGAACTTCACTGGAATTGCAGAAGACCATACAGCGAAAGCACGCCGAAGAGCACGACGAACGTCGGAAAATTTGATGTAACTGACGGTATGATTCCGAGATATTGCATAGTTCAAGATCAAAGTTGAATTGTTCCAAGAGTGTCTTCCATTAGTGTAGGAGAAGTGTTGAGTGATATGCAACTTATGATCATGCACCCCGCATCTAACTGGCATAACTTGATCAGATAGAGTAGTGAAGTTCTTGTTTCGATTCTCGGACAAAACTGTATTTCTTGCTGGAACAGAAGTGATGAAGAGGAAAAAGAAGAAGGAGACATAAAGATAGAAAGACTGCTGATAATGCATCATTGAACTATTTCTTCTCTGAAAGATTGAACTGCAAGAGATATAATAATTGAACCCTGAACTGAACTCACTCAAAACCCTCACACCAGATATCTCTCTGAATTACTTTCCCAACTGCTCACCTCCTCTCAATTTCTTCAACACAAACATATGAACAAACCCTCTTCATTTAGAGTCTCACCAGTAAGAATTACGCGTCTTGGAAGGGGAAAAATGGCTTTAATCCCGATTTCCACATTGAGCAAATTAGGAGTTTCGTAGTGCTGAGAATGTAGATGTATTAGCCCATTACTTCAAACTAAAAATGGGTTTCTGATGCACCTGCTGGCTTTTTCGCACATGTAAGTCAGTTCACTAGAAATGCCAAGTTGTGGTAAAAATAAATCAGTTTCCTTTGTATGATGTAGACACCCATTACGAACAAAGTCTTTCACATTGTTTTTGAAGTTGTGTGATACTAAAATATTGATGTTTTTACAAACTGGTACACTGAGACTGTGAAAATTTTAGCATCATAAAAAAAAGTAATAAAACAAATGAAAAATTACCTACATTGTGGTACAAAAAGTCTATGAACAATTAATACTTGACAGTGCCTTCCACCCATGGTAAAATCATTTTTAGAGCAATGTAAGATAAATCCAAAGTAACACGCACCCAAGGTCAATTATGGAATCACCTTTTAGCCGTTTTTGGCCATAAAGTTGATGGCGATTTTATAATTGCAATAAATAGTTTGGGATTGGTGCTGTGGGTTGTGATAGTTATGGGGAATTTCTAGGTTGTTCCGAAGTAAAGGGTATGCACATTCGTGAATGTTGATGAGGTTGAACTCTTGGCTCTGGGGGGTTTTATTTAGCCAATGCCAAGACCCATAAGGGCCATAACCATCTTTTTATATGGTGATCCATAAGAATAATCATGCATTTTTTTTTTTTTAAAGCATTGCATTTTGTTCTTGAAAATCAAAAGAAAAAGGCCTCCATTCAATGGGAGTTAGAAAATATCACTTGTGAAAATGTTTTGTTTTTGAACTGTATGCATCAAATATGTGTATACGGTCAATTTTTTCCTAATCAACTGGCTTCGTCGAGAAAACATATACTACTAGGCTAACAAGTTGGTAACGGGATTGCAAATCAACTCATGGGTGTTAGTGAACTAATTTTAATGTATTTATGAACTGGACCAACTGGAAATCGGCGTATGTGTTTGAGTCAACTTCTGACTCGCACCGAATCAACGGTCAGACTGTTTGTTTTCAATTTTTAGTCAGAATTGACTAGACCTCTGATTCAGACCTAACCCCTAATTTGGACCCGTTTGAGTCAGGTAACAAAATACCCCTGACTCATCATGGGACAAACCACCGACTCACATGTTTTTGAGTTAGATGAATCAAATCTGACTCAAAACAAACATGTCGAGTCCGATCTGAAATCACATGTACTCTTTTTGTTCTTCTTCTATATAAGGTATATCCTATTGCTGGTTAGAAGGTGCGTAGTTTATCACATTTTTTGGTATATATTTATGACAGAAGTGTGTAGTTTTTTTTGCTAAGTCCAAATGACAGACGTGTGTAGGTTCTAGGTTGGACCTTTGTATGAAACTATCCTCTTAAAAGTTTTGTTATGTTTGGTACAGACATCAAAACTTTGGTGGAATAATATAAAGTCCCCAATTGAGCTAACAAAAACAGCAAGGTTTGAGACTTTTTGTTTGGTGGTTCTTTTTTTTTTTTTTTTTGGTACATTCAGAAAGTGTTTCTCTCTCTTCTCTGAAATAGTGTTTCTCTTCAGAGAGTTCTCGGTAGGGCGTTGACTAAGGTCAAAATTAGGTTTTCGAGTTGATTTTCTTCGTGATTTATGCTAGAAGGTTTGGATCTGTGGATTGTCTCTGGGATTAGATTTGGGTTTCAGGGTTACTGGGTTGTTGAGGAGGAGAGGTGCTAATTTGAACAGGTAAGGGATACATCTCTTTGTGATTTTTAAACTTAATGGTTTGGTAGAGTGGTTGGTTGTGTGATTTACAGGTTGATGTGAGGTATCATTAAAGATATCATTTGGGGGATTGTCTTTCCATATCTGTGTTTTGGCCTCTCTCGACTTCTTTTCTCTTGATTTGGTTTTATTTCCTTTAGTGTGTCTTTGTTGGGTTTCAACTGGTTTCCTTATTTGCATTTCTCAACTAGGTTAAAGTGGGTCTTTGGTTGCCTTGTTCCTCTCTTTTCTTTTTTATTTCTCGGTTTGGTTTTCTTTATGTTCGACCATGCCTTTAGATTCCATAATAGATTTCCAGGTCATAACTAAATTTCACCTGATCCTGATCTTATTCCAATGGTTGTGTCTCAATATAGTTGGTATCTTAGTTGTTTGGGTTACAAATTTTTTCAAGTATAAATATCAGTTAAATCTTAAGAAAAATCACAACTTTCAATTCTTGCTTATGGCTTCTAGCTCTGATACTTTTAAAAATCTCAATCAAATTCCTGAGTCCTCTCTGATCTTGTGGAAACCTTAGCTGTTAATATGAAGAATAATCTCAACCTAGAAAGTGCAATAGAACCAATTGTCTACTTAGATAAGCATATGGTGTTAGAAAAAGAAAAAGAAGATTATAGTTTGAGTATGCTTGGTAGAATCTGTTGTCCTTTTACTATCTCTACAAGAAGAGTGAAGAAATTAGTGAGAGATACTTGGCCAATGTTCAGAGAAGTTGTCATTAACAAGTTTTGAGCTAGGTTAAATGTTCATCTATACAAATTTGGGTCGGAAATTGATATTATGAGAATCAAAGATGATGTGCCATGGGTGTTGGATGGGTATCTGGTGGTGTTAATCGAAATTCCGAGTTGGGTTTTCAATTTGGCATTGCTATCAATATGGACTATGAGTTATTCATCCGCATGTGTAGAATCCCTACACAATTCTTAACTACAAAGACTTACGAGTTATGGCTTCCTTGAGTTGGTGAATTATGTGGGTTTGCCAGGCCAATGGGTCTTTCCTCGAGTATAAAATAGTGAAAATCCGATAAATATTAATGTTAATGGGTTCTCTACCAAGGAGGGTGTTGGTGAGGGATCAAGAAGAGGAAGCTTGGGTTGCGAAGAAATTATAATGTCATGCCTTGGAGAATTTGTGACTTATGCGGAGTCTTGGATCATAGAATGAGAACCTTGTGTAGAAGGTCAGGTAATCATTGTGGAAGATACTCCGACTGGAAGTGAAGGTAGAACTGAGGTTTTAATGGATGAGGAATTGGTAGAGCATAGTGGTCATGTTTACATGAGTAAGCATGGTGTTATCAAAGCTACAATTTCAGCTTTGGTTCTTGAGGAGGCTAGGGGTTCAATAGAAGGTATGGAGCAAGGTAGTCAATATCGGTTGTACAGGCCGATATTAAAGTTTTTTATAGGATATCGGAAAAAACTTTACGATATTGAAAATATCGGCGATACGAATGAGAAACGATAAAAACGCGTGTATTGTCATGTACGAACCGATATATCGGTTTCACTTGTACACTGATAATATAGGTTTCACTTGTACACTGATATATCACTAATGTATTTTATCTTTTAATTAGGATTTCTTGAAATTTTAGTTCAAGAAAGTAACTCCACTAATTTTGGTAATTTCATATATGATTATAGTGGATGTAATTACTATAAATGTGATGTTAATGGGCTAACAAACATTCAATGTTTGGTTTCGTTGTTGATATTATAAGGCTCTAATCCACCACCTCTTATTTTGTAAGGTTGAAGTATGTTTAATGTAATTATTATTTTTTATTATGGTTGAATCAATATATATTTTTGTTTGATAAATAATAAATACTAAAAAAAATCCTAATGATGTGTCGCCTGTAAAAACAGATATTATCATTTGTATAGGTGTATAGGACCCGGCCGATACGATACCGATACACGATATTAACTACCTTGGTATGGAGGAGGAGTGTTTGGTAGCTGAGCAAGATATTAACATAGCAGGGGAACTAAATTTGGTTGCTGAGCAAATTGTATCGGATGTTAATAGAAGAAGGGAGGATGAAAGAATGGTGGAGGAGAGGAATAGAATCAAAGGGAAAGCAAAAGTGGGTGAAGCCTCAGTGGGTATCACGGTAAATCCAACTTCGAAAGATGGTATCTCAACAAGCACTCTAGTTATAAGGGAAGGTGGTCAAACAGTGGACTTGGAAGAGGCGATTAAGCGTCTTGATGAAGCTAAAGAGTACCAATTAAAAGTGGATAATCTTCTTGACTTATCTGTCAATATGGTGGAACCTGAAAGAAAGAAGAGGAAGTACAAGAGAAAGGCAGCAGTGGTTGATGAAAATCCTAAGAAATCTAAGGTGGATTAGAGGTGTGAGATTTCTGGTGAGACAATATTAGGAAAATCTATTTGCAAAAATGATTTTATTTCAACTCCCTTTTCTGTCAATGTTATCTCTGACTCCATTCTAAAAATGTTTTTTCCTACTCCCTCTTTGTGCTGCTCTGGAGTAGGTGCTACAAATATAATTCTGGATAATCCTCAAATGATTAGTACTCCTGCTGAGATGCATGACGACCCATATGATATGTTTAATGACTACATCATTGATACGCCTGTTGGTACATGCCCGAACCAAGCTGCTAGAATCGTTAGTAAAGTCTGTTCAACCAGATGTCATATTTCTTAGTGAAACTAAACACGATCCGGTATTAACTCGTGGCACAAAATAGCTTCACGTTCCGCCATTATAATGATTCTTCTATTGATGATTTTTTTCTTAATGTTACGCAGAATAAAGAAGTAACTGAAGCTATTCAGAAGTTTATTGCTGCCTATGACTGAAGATCATTGAAGGATGCAAAATCATCGGTTACTATGATTGTGAATTGTTGAAGGGTGCAAGATCCGATGCTTGTGAATTAATGCTTATGTTTTTCTTTGCATTGGTGTTACTTTGTACCAGATGGTTGGAAATTCTTTGCATTTAGGCAAGTACCATACTCTTGCCTACCTTGACCAAAGAGAGTTTAAAGTTCGCAAGTTATGTGTCTTTTGTGACCATGGAAGCTGGTTCCTGGGGTCATAATGTTGAAATTGATTATATAATCCCCGTAAATTGATTTAGTTATTTTATTTAGGACTTGTAGCACGTCTCATTAGGACATGAATCCTTTTTGTATTATTTTAAACTAAATTTACAGTTTATGAATGGAATAGGTATTTGGTATGAAATAAATTCATATTTGTATTTCATATGAATTTGAATTTCATTTGAATTGCCATTTGAGTTTCAATTTAGTGTAATTTGAGTCAGAATAAATTATTTCTTGATCAGATTTGGTCGTTGATTTCAAAGAAATCTAAATTGTATTTTCTTAAATTAAATAAACTAAATAAACGACGTAACCCGGGTGTCGTTCTTAGCGACATCTTGAAAGTATCGTAATTTAGAGGCAACTTGAAAGTGTCGTTCCAGAAAAAGACATTAAATCTACGACACTTTAAGCAGCAGTCTGAAAGTGTCGTTTAACTCGTTGGAATGACACTATCTGACAATCTTAAATCAGCTGTTTTCCACTAGTGTTCAATACTGAAAGAAGAAATCAAATTGAGATGATGGGCAACATCCTCAAGTTCCCCATTCTAAGATTCTGCCAAAAGAAAAGTTTCAATTATTTCCTTGGTTAATTTGTAACATATCACGTATTAAAGCCTCGTGCAATCTGCTAATCTGGTAGAGAGAAGGGAATAAATCCATTAAAGCTTGTCCATTAATAATCCAAGGGTCCTTCCAAAAAAGGCATATGTCTCCATTGTTAACCTGAATCACTTAATTCTGCTGACTTATGTTATGTTCTTCATAATACCATCTCATAAACTCCTCCCAATAGGTTTATTAGAAGTATTTGGCTAAAAAAAAAAAGGAATTCAGGTTAAAACTGTAAAGAAAGAATTAGCTTCAATATCATACTCCAACCATGTCATCATTACCTTTATCTGAAGAAAATCATCAGATATCTCCACTGTGATCAACATGTTTAATCCTTTGAGCGATTCCCAAAGCCATCACCAACGTGGCATATTAATTATTTACCACCATCATATACAACATACTCGCTTAGAATATATACCTTGTGAATGCCATATTACTGTGGTACATGCTTATGAGATCAGGCATATTCTTGACATTATATTCAAGCCATCAAGAATCTTTAAAACATATATTTAAAGACATAAATATATAACATCTCGTGCATAAATTTGAAGCTTTGATAGACTTGCTTCTACATGAAACCTCATGCTCATCCTTTCTTCAAACTTTGTAACCCATTCTTTATAATGTATGGTTACTAACACCCTTCATGAATTACATATATATTCCACCTCATTCAGCCTTATACTACATTATAAAAAACAAACAAAGAAAATTCACTTCTCCCAAGTTGAACCTCTGATTATCAATCATATTACAAATCCATCTTTGTGTACATATCGTTTGAAACATTATTTTTTTTAATAAGAAAGGAATTATATTGCTGAGAATAATAACCTACATATTGATTTTATCTAATTGGACCATATCATTAATCCAATTAGGAAAAATATCTGAAAAAACAAAATTACTATGTTCCGACCTTGCATATTTTGCAAGTTCATTAGCTAAATGGTTTGCCTCTCTTTTAACATGGGAGCATTCCCAAAACTCAAACTCTCTTAAAATTATTAAAGCATCGGAAATAATATTATAGGTAGTCCAATTCATATCCTTTGAGTTTCCTTTTAGAGCATTGATCACATTCTTTGCAGTCTCCTCATGTGAATTTTTGTTTTCCCTCTCCTTTAGCCCACAACACGCTTCTAAAAGAGCTTTTGCCTCGAAACATTCCCGCATTTAGTGCTCTTCCCGCTCCTCCTTTTGATCCATTGCAGTCCATTGCAGTCCCCTGAAACAGATCTACATATCAGTCCATATCCGTATATTCCAGAATTCTTAATTTATGACGCATTAAAGTTAATTTTATCAACCAAACATTCAGATGGAAACCATTTATGAATTGTGTATAGAGTATCATTAAGATTGATGACCACAAATATGTTACTCAATTTCCATTCTCTCATTTCCGACAAGATGGTTGAAATAATTCCAGACTCACATACTCGAACCTTGTCAAATAGTTTATCACACCTAGATTTCCAGATGTACTAAGATATAGAACTTACTATTTCAAATGTCGTTTTGTCAACCTGCAAATGAGAGTTAGTAGTACATTACACAAGTATGACATATCATAAATGTTCTATTAGCCAATATTTGATATTGGTTTCATTTTTCCCACTACCGCAGCCATCACATACTTCTGTACTTCCCTCTACCGCCACCTTCGATAATGTACCAATATGAGAAAAATTTTGATGGGGGCAAAATCCGAAGGGGGTATGGGGGACCAATAAGAAGTAGGCATTTTTCTTTCCTTTTTCGCCAGTTTCCAACAATCCCATTCTACCCTTCTCCAAATCTTGTTAGTTATCTAAAAATGTTAATTGACTTAAATTAACGCCAACAAATTCGCCTATTACAGGGAAGGAAAAATATATGATCTTAAGAAAAATCTTAATCGCCTATTAAGGGAAATATCCTTTTCTTTCATTAAATATTTCGCTAACTTTTAAAACCCAAACTCTTTTTCCTATTTTTTATGCGAGACATTTCTTATCTAAAACTCTAAAATTAATTAAACTTTAAACTTTGATGATTGTAAGTGAAACCGTTTAATTTTGATGCTTTACCATTCTTTTTTTTTTTTGAAGGAACATGAGCAAATGCTCCCAATTTCATATATTAATAAGAATGTTTACAACGATCCAATACATCATAACTGAAACACATGAACAGGTAAAAAATCTATGTATTTTAAAATACAACAAAAGTACTAAATCCATGTAATTCGTTGAGGAAATCGATGCTATTTGAGGGATGGTGTGAAGTTTCTGATTCCACCATTTGAATTGTTGTTCTTCATCAAGAACAAATTTATCTTCTTCTTTAAGATTTGATGCTCCTACAACAGAGGAGTAATATTCGCATTATATCGAAAACACGATCATATCCGGTAGCCATGGATCTTCACAGTAATGCCGATCAACGTCAAACCAATGTGATTCGCCCTCGAAGATGTATTTAAAACGATTGAAACAATCGATAGAATCGCCTTGAAGGCTATATGAAATTGTTATACAAACATATAATAAGAAATCAAGATACCATACATAAGCTATCTGATTGATAAAAAAAAAAAAAAAAGGAACCCTAAAAATTGTTGGAACAACAATTTGTTTTATTGAAAGTGTACAAACTAAGTAAATTAACCTTGATCTGCCCAAAAGATCTGAAAAATCAGATCAAATCTGGGCAAATCAAGAGAAAGGCAAAGAAGATCGGGGAGTTTTTTTTTTTTTTTTTTCGGTTACTACTGGGAGAGGGAGAGAAGAGCCAAAAAACTGTGTGATGCTTTACCATTCGTGAATAATGATGAATGTTTCTCACACCAAAATAAATAAATATGTAGGCCTAATCATACACCTGAAGAGGGTGGGTTTGATAATCAAATGGAACTATTAGCTATCATCTAGAAAAACAACATATGCCCCAGTAGGCTGATGCCGCAATGGATTGGACATAGCTGACAACGATGCATTCTTCCCTGCAAATCTATCCTTCTCTTAAGTCTGTTTTGTGGAAGTGGTCTTGGTTAAATGAGAAAGAGTTCTGGACTGATTGGTTGGGCAAGAGCTGATGAATGTTCAAATAAGACAAATGGCTTATATAGATAAATGGCTTGATATAGTTTCGTTTCCTAGATCGTACATATCCTAATTCGATAACATCATACATCATAACATCCCGAGGATATTATTCAAATAAGACATACACAAAATGATACCTATATTCAACTTCCCTTTGCAAGGACCATCTAAGTATTGCTTATTCTTAGAGTAAACTTCTGATGGACGTTATATTTTTTGGTTAAAATAAGAACGTGAAACTTCTCAATAACAAATTTTAAAATAGAGTAAACCACTATAACGAAAGGAGTATAAAACTTCAATGCCACACTTAGAATTCAAAGAGACGAAGAATAGTGAAGACATACATTCTCATTTTTGATGTACTACCATGTATTTGCATACCATTCCTTTAGTACCAATTTAAATGTTTTCATCATCTAAGTTGTTTTCGGTCTAAATGTCTAACCAAACAAACCCCAACGAATAATAAAAAGCAAACAACAAACCAACTCTCCAGAAACCCAATCTTATTAATAAAAATCAAGAATATTTCTTATTAATTAGATATAGCTATCAACATTCACACCTTATCATTGATCATTGCTGGTGTACATATTCTACAAACAAAAAACAGTTCAATTGAGTGTTTGCAAGAGGATCAATTGTCGAAGCTCCTACACAGTCAACTGTACATTGAACCTACCAATTTAAGAACCCAAATGATAAAAAACCAAAGTACTTAGGTGTAGTTCTAGAGACCACTGATCTAATCTATCAAAATGATAAGAAACCAAAGAAATCCTCCTTAAAAAAATAAAAATAAATCAAATAATCATTAATCAAATAACAAAAACAAAAAAAAGTCGCGCAAAAGAAAGCTATCTTACCCTGCAACCCTCCTCAGTGGTAATCGTAATGCATAAACTGCATTAACATATGTGGAATATAAACTCGACACGCCAATCCAACAGCCCAAAACTACAAAGATTTTTAACTTTTTAACTTAAATACACCCACAATTCATAGAAAATTGGCTAAAAAATAAAAAGTCATTGATCCAAAACAACAAACCCAACCTGAAGCTATTCAAGGACCAACAATATCCAATCTTGTATAGCCTTAGCCACCAAATACTGGTGTAATTCTACCGACCAAAATTCCTAGGTAAGAGCTTCCTTGCACGTATATTCATGAAACTAAATAAAAATGCATCTCAATTACGTCACCTTTTTTCATAACCCATGACTAAATCCTCACCCACAACAACTCTGAATCAATTACCTGGTGCAAGTCCAATGAGTGTAACTCAATGAAAGACAAATAAGAGAGTCAATCGAGTGTAACTTAATGACAGACGAATAAGAGAAGGACGACCAAAATATCGTGATTGGATGCAAAAATCGATAGTCTTGTATAGTTAGTATACATCCATTAGAGGAGAAAAAAATACTCACATTCGATCAATAATATGAAGCTCAAGACTCCATACTTTCCCACCGATCATATCGTAGGCGTCAAAAATAAATTACACTTTCTTACTACTCAAAATATATAATGAAGCAAGGGCAAGAAAGGATCGTTCCCACAAGAGAGGTCTTGGTTGTCAATATGTTTCGATTTCTTATAATAACACCTGGGGTTTTCTGATTTTTATAAACGAAAATAAAATAAAAGCAAAACAATAAAAAGTAAACATGCAAATCAAATCAAAGATGAGAAAGTATTGGTCATGGATTTCGTCTTCAATCACAAACATGTTTTCAACACAATAACTAGAATTGATATTTTAATCTCAACTTTTATCAAAGGCCCTAGAATACCTTGATCGCAAGAATATCCCGCTAATCTCCTCTTGTCATCAACAAACACATTAAAAGATGCGAATATGAATTCTATCTAAAAGAACAACCCAACGTGTAAAAGCACTAATCAAGTTTAATTCCCTAGATGCAATAGGTTCTATGAAATCAGGCCAATCAAAGCAATCGAACGTGTAAAAGCACTAATCCGATTTAACAAAAGTTATGGTTCACATATGATCATAAGAATATATCACTACAAACTATAATCATATTTATGCTACTTTAAATCGGGAATTATCACTTTTGCGTATAATAACCCTAATCTAGCAAAGACATGCATGTGAGTTCTACCAATTTGCAACTTGACAAAACAAACATTCAATCATATGACAATATTAATGGTGAATCATAAACGATAATATGAGAGAAAACTAATTTATTGAACAAAAACTCATGTTTGGAAATCCAACTAATCCATAACCAATAATAAAAACTAGGTACTCATATTCATGGAGTTCATAACAAGAAGGAAGAGAAAACCTATCATGTTTCTAAACCCTAGAAAACAAAGTAGAGGCAAAAGATATTTCTCCCTATTTTTTTTGTATTCTTCTCTCCACCAAAAGTTGTCTATCTCCTCCGAAAATCGTATATCTTGGCTCTTGGCAAGTCACGGCTATTTATATAGGTTTCAATCGAAACCTAACTTCACTCACAAGTCCGCCTAAGATAAGTATTACCCGTAGTTGGTACATATCCCAAATATTTGCACCGCGTACCCATATCCCCTTCTTTTTTCGTTGAGTCTTTGGATCCTTTTCTTTCTCAAATGAAATATTTATCACAATCAACCGCAAACTCGGACTCCAATTCTCTTTCGGTCTTCAATATCTTTGCCATGAACCACCATCGAACCCGGTTCAAATCCAACACGAGCCTCATTCTCTTATCGTCTTCATCACTACGCCATTGGTATCATCACATCAACAACTCGATAAAACTTCAACTTCTCGATTTCATTTTCGAGCTTGATACTTGAGTTCCATCTCAGGCTAACGACGGATGCAAAAGGCGTCATCACTTGCCATCTCTCTAAGCCATCCATCATAGCTTTGAACTCCTCTCCATCTCTTGTTGTTGTCAACACCATTAAACCATTCTCTAGCCTTCATTCTCAGCAGCCGCCAGCATCATCATTGCATGTGCCATCAATGGCAGAACCCAGACTCAACTCGGTCCATCTTCATGCCTCTGCCAAGCTCGACCATCTTCTCTGTTTTGTAAATCGAGCTCTCCATCCACAATAGTAGCAACGTTCAAACCCAGTTCTTCATTGACAGCAGCCATCTCGTCGTCCTTCACGCATCATGCAGTCTTCTTTGTCACTTCATGGATGAATCCATCAAACTCCACCGCCCCCTAACCGAGTTTCATCTTCCCACGACCAACAACCTCCACCATCACGAGCTCTTCACCACGGCCATCAATGGCAAAGCAACACCGAACTCCACTATACGCCATCGCCATCACCGTTTTCTGTCGAGCCTGACAATATTCAAGCATCAAACACTCTCATCGTACTTCCATCATCATTAGCGGCACTCTGAAACCGCTCGAGCTTCTTTATCCATTACAACCATCACCGATCTGCAACAACTAATGATCACAGCACTGACTTCTCTATTGACCATGAACACCGATCAACCCATCTTCATCTCGCTTTGTATAAACGAAAACCATGGTTCTCGGTTTGAACAGAAAACTTCATTGAAACTTATTAAGAAGAAGACGCAGTGCCCCTAAGTAAATAGGACGGGTGCCTTTAATAGCCTTTGAATTCCGGCTTCCTCCTTTGTAAAATACATATTTGTGTTTAGAAGTCCCTTTGAAACAGGACATCCTTTTACTTGGATGACTTCCCCTTAACGTACAATTGGGGTGTCAATAACACTTGCCCTTTTATGCTTCAAGTTCTTGTTTTGCTCATAACTTTTTCATACGAACTCGGAATGACTCCATTCTTTCGGCATTGTCTTCATCTTCTCGTCCTCTACACAATGAAAAGTAGAAATCTTGTATTTGAACGAGTTCCAATTGGTCTTTTTTCTCCAAATGACTCCATTGCACCTAATAAACTCAAAAGCACACATAAGATACACAATTCACAAGAAACTCGCAAAGAAAGCATAAACTATAGATATAAAATTAGGTGTTTTACAACACCTATCACCCACTCTTCTTGTTTTCGAATTTCCACACCTTCCATACCAATGCTTTCACAACTTTATTAGTTGTCTTGTCTGGCTCAAGATTGATGAATGGTGTGTAAACAGTCCCTGCAGATTTGTTAACTGTTGCAAGTCCATAAAGAAACGGCAAAACGATCAATAACCAATAAAATCGAATATGTAAACACCGTTGCTTATTCGGTCTGTGGAATTGGTAATGTATTCCCAATTACGTTAACATACAATCAACATTAAACCGGCAGCTAATAATTTAACCCAAAAAAAAAAAATAAAAAAAAAAATACAAAGTGCTACTAACCTTGTTTATGGATCTGTTTCCATTCGATCTGTGAAAATTATTGCTTGACTCTTTTAGGAAAAAAAAAAGAGATGATATTCCGTCTGAACGCAAAAATCCATGAGCTTTGTGTAGTATATATATATATATATATATCCCTCTAACCTAAACTACACGAATGCCTTTTTTGTTTTGATTGAACAGACGTGCAACAATACCATATTTGGAATCCCCCAAACTTATATTCTACGAAACTTCCATCCTTACCCATTAAATGCCAAAATCACTCGTCTGCTAAAAAAAAGAAAACTCTATGAAAGAATCTCCAAATATAGCATAAAATCCCTAAATAGAAATGTTCGATGGAGTATATGTTTTGTTGCATGGAAATTTTCCGATTTCCCAAAGATTTTTTTTTTTTTTTTTTTGCGTTATTTTCCCAAAGATTTTCCTTGATTATTTAGCATGCTCCATATATGGCATTTTATTTGCACCTAATCCGAAGGCCTGGATTTTATTAAAATCATGTAAACTGGGTGTAAGAAATTTTCAACCTACCAACCAATCTGGAGCGTCAGATCGAGCCAATTCTATTAAAAATTATCGGCCACGAAATATAAGGGGCTAACTTTGATTTCGGTCAATCAGAAACAAGGGTTCCGTTGACCGGCCAATGGGAGGGAAGGTTTTCGCAACTCTCGACGTGGTGCGAGAAATAAGATATGTGATTGGGTGTTTAAGTAGTTGATTTAAGTATTTCGTATAAAAAGTATATACATTTTTTGTCGGTTAAAGCTATCCGGAGCTTGACTGCACAACTTTCTGGGTCTATTATCCGTAATTTCCGGGTCTTGAAGAATCCAGTCCACAAGTTATAAATATAATCACAAATTTTCTACTGCTCGTTTCGAAATGAGTTGGGTAGAATTATGTCCGGTTGGCGGGAAGAATTGGGCTCCCCCCTTTTGTCCACTATCTGCCGAGATCAATTTGATTACTGTCAACAGTTTTAGTCTACATTAGGATGGTTCCTATGGGGTGGCTAACCCACCCACTGTAAAACTTCCATAAATTAATAGCATTGGAACCAAAGAAAATTATTATTTTAGCGAAGGTATTAATTTGTCAAGTTAAAGTTTAGCTTGTACAAATCTAGGTCTCAAGGGCAAGGATATGTGTTTCAAATGTATCCATCGATCCATACATGTCGTAATTGTCTGAGAAGAATCGAACCGATCGATCCAGGTCTAAATGTTTTGAGGAGTTGGTTAATAAACATGTCATTATCCTCGAATCTTTTGATATTGTGTATGTAAGTCATACAACCCTTTGGGACAAACATAGTTAACTGTTAGAGCAAATCCTATGGGTAACAGAACATTACTTCATCCACTACTTCAAAAAAATATCATCAAAGGCCATTCACCAAACTGGTTACAAAATAAAAAACACCTAAAATTACTTTAAAATCAATTAGATTAATCTTGCAAAATCTGTTAGCATTATAATTTAATTTTTCTCTTTGATATAAATTGCTGCGTTCCCAATTTACATAGATTTGTGTTTATTCATTTTCCTAAAATTTATAATAATATTAATTCTTGATCCATTTCTTTTCTTGTCTCTTTACCTATTATCATGAACTATTTCTCAAGCATACATAATTACACGAAGTTGGGGAGAAATGACAAAAAAGAAATCATGACAAAAAAGGGGAATAAAGAGAGATGTGAGAAAATGAATCGATTACAATTAATTCACGCGTAGCCTTGCATAATCCCATGAAGTAGGGGACAGAAACAAAAACCATATTTTGAATAGTTAGGCCTGTTGACCTAACATCCCATAGTACCGCTGGAGGATAGTTGTGACCGGGCTAATTGTTATGTCATTATAACTCCAAATGACATGACATCATCTGCAAACATGTGGGTAATGAAAGGTGCCCATGAATTCAATCGATACCCTGAATATAAGTCACTCATGGACTAATCTATTGAGGATGATAGTCAGGAAATGCGAGCACAAGATGAATAAATAGGGTGAAAAGAGATATCTTTGTTTAATGCCTCTTCCACCAACAAAATAACCTGCATGATACCCATTAACAAGTATAAAAAAAGATGATGTTTTAACACAATAAATTATCAAATTATGCACATTGCGACATATATACTAAATTTATTCAACACTAGACTTTAGAAATCCAAATATACTATCGTAAGCCGTACTCATGTTGAGTAAGTGAAAAAGACCCAATAATAGAGATGGAACTACCCTAGAGTAAAATAGATCATTCGCAATAACAATGTTATCTAAAAAATTTCTTTCGACGATGAAGGAAGATTAGGTTTTTTTCAAGGAGAGAATCAAGAATGGGGTTTAGTCTAGTTGTAATGATCTTTTTTTATCACCTTATAAACCACATTGAAGAGTGCAATGGGTTAATCCAATAGGGTAGATGGATTATTTTTTTTTTTTTGTCTTGGGGTTAGAGTGGTCACGAGTGATTCAGGCCGGCGAGTAAAAAAACGAACCTAAGATAATTTTGAATTAAATCAGTAACCTCACTGCCCACAATAAGCCAGCATTTCTTGTAGAAAAGAACTGGCTAACCGTCAGGTCCCAATGCCTTTAGAGAGGCCACTTCCTTCACGGTGTTGAATATCTCCTAAGCAGTGGGGACAACACCAAGTATCATGCGTTCAACTTACGAGAGTTGATTATAATTGTCTACAAAAAAAATATAAAGGGTCACATTGTTATCTCTTGAGAACAATATTACTCAGTCGATATAAAGTTTGACTTTTGGTTAAACTTTATTTTGTGCAAGTTGTTCCTAAAGTTTAAAAACTTTGGGTCTAAGTTAGGGAAACTTGTTCCTAAAGTAAGGGTTTCTTAAATACCATGTTTGTGTTCTCTATCTACAGGACTAAAGTTGTGAGTATGTGGTACTCTAACCTAGAAGAGTATTTAGGTCTGTTTGAGAGTCGAGTATTACCGTGAAGGTCAATATGGATGTGAGAGAAAAACATGTAAATAGAGGATTTTGGTTTTCTTGTGTTTAGGGTTTAGGGTTTTCCCCAAACCAAGTTTTTAGATTGTTTCTGTGTTTCACCTCCTCTTACTAGAAACTGTGAAGAAGATACGGAAGAGAAGACATGAGGCTGGTTGAAGAATGGTTTAGAGATTTGATTTTTAAGGTTTCTCAATGGTGTTCTAGGGTATGTCTTGTTAACCTTTTTGTTTAGATCTTCTTATGTGGGTTGAAGAAAGGGCATGTAATGATCTTCACAAAATAAAGTTTCTCTGGTGGGTGTTTAATTTCCGTCGATGTAGCCTTTAAATGTGAATCATGTATATCTTATATTATGGTTGCATTCTTGTTTATCTCTTGTCTCTCTAATTATTTCTCCATGTTTAGTTCAAATTACCAATTACACGTTGTGATCATGTGTTCCACTGTGGTTGGGGTGCCAATTTTCTCAAAAAATGGAATCAGAGCTTTAGATGCGATGATATAATTGGACTTGGTATTGAGTAATAGTTTCGAGTGGAGAAATATGTTTTGAAGATAATGTTTCAAACTAAGGTATCCATCTTTGCATCTTTTTTGTCCTTTAAATTGTTTGCTGATTTTAAAACTTGCCTGCATTATTGTCGCTTTACTTTTTCCTTTAAAAATAGTTTTGATTTCTTATGCTCCAAAATGAAAATCTTGAGACGGAATGTGTGTGGATTTGGAAATAATACTACTAGAAACCATCTCCAAATGCTTATTAGGTCGCATAATCCTGATATCATATTTCTCTCGGAAACAAAGAATAAGCTAAAAAGAATGCAATACTTAATTGCTAGGTTTAAATTTCCAAATGTTATTTTATGTGAGCATGTGGGTTTGTCTGGTGGTTTATGTTTTATGTGGAAGGATCGAATAGACCTTCAAGTTCTAGATATTAATTACAACATCATTAACTGCCTTGTCAGATTAGATAACATATGTGAGAAAATATTTCTTACTTGTATTTATTGTGCCCTTAATAATGATAATATAGAAAGGAAATGGAATTACCTTAGGGATATGAGACACCATAATGTTGAGTCTTGGGTTGTTATAAGTGATTTAAATTTTATATTATCTAACCGGGAAAAAGAGGGAGGAAATATTGTCCCTGTCCAGAGCTAGATCAATATAATGCTATCCTTAGCAATAATGACCTTCATAGTTTTCCTTACATAAGTGATAGACGCATTTATGTGTCTATTTTGATCTCAATTTTCTATATTGTTAGTACCCATTTTTGTACGTATTTTGGTATTTTATGTTTTTGTAGGTGTTTTTGGAGAAATAAGCTTTTGCAGGAAAATTGGCTCGAAAAGTGGTATTTGCGCTCGTGGGAGAAAATTACTATTCGGACTCTCATTTTGGATAATGGGTACCCTTGTGTTAAGGGGCATCCACCGTTATTTGCACCCATGAGATACTATTTCCACCCCACGGCTAAGTGCACCCCTACTCTGGTTAAGGGGCGCACCTTCTTCATTTTTCAGAAAACCAGGTTTTGGCGGGGAATGTTCTTACCTGTCGAATTTCGGGATTGTATTCTGAAGAGATTTAGTGAGATATTTTCGTGGATATGGGTTAGAATTAACCTGTACTGACGTAACAGGGCTAGTAAGAGGATCAGAATTGGTTGAAAACAATAAGTTTCGACAAAACAGGGGACTTAGAATATTCCATGATTCTATGGTTTTTGTTTTGGAAACAACGTGTATTTGGAAGATATATCCTCTGAGATTCTTCTTTGCTCGATCGAGAGAGTTTTACAGCTCATATACACGTAAAGGGATAAGGAAAAGTATTTTTTATCTAGGGTGTTTGATTTGGATAGGAATATGATGTTGAAAGTACGTGGGCTTCTGAGAAAGATATGGACGAAGTTATTGGTGATTATTCGCGGATTCGGGTTGGATTTGATTTCTTTCATCCATCCAGTGTTAGTAATAGAACTGGTCGCGTCAAAAAGTGAAGAGAATACGGATTTTGATTCGTTATAAATGAGGAAAGTGAGAAGATAACGGGATTGCAGGGAGTTGGTTTTGGAAGTGCGTGCAGTGAAAGAAGATATATTGTTCTGGAAATCATATCTGTCGAGTTAAGGAAAATATTGAGACAAAAACAGAACCGCGTAAAGAGATTTGACGAGATATAATCGTGACTTCCGGTGAAACAAAAGTCGAGACTTTGGGAGGAAGAAAATAGAGATTCTCTCGTGATATTTTGCATCTGCTGGGTATAAAAGAAGTTGAGGGGACTCACAGAGAGGGAATCGGGAGTTGGGTGACCGAACGGAGGTGATTGGGTAGCTGCAGGTGGAGTTGCAGAGTCGTAGCAGCAGCAGGAGGAAGAAGAAGAGCTGAAGAACATAAGACCCTGTTGGACAGTCGCAGAAGCAGTCTTATTTAAACAGCATAACATAAGTATCGTTTTTCAGCAATAATAGATCACATATATTATCGCCTTGTCATCTTTTTCTCCGTAATAGTTCAACACCCGTTTGTAAGAGTTTGTTTAACGCCAATACGGCGTGCAAGCTAAATACGCTTTATTAGTTTTCTCTTGTTTTTCACCTATTTGAGCTATGAACAATTATTTTGAGCACGTGAATAATATGAGGAGCCAACCCCCAACACTGGGATGACGGAGGAATCCATATTTCATGCGTGTGGTAATTATATTTAATTCTTTCATGACTTTTTGCATGGATTGTTAATTATTTTATGGTTTTATTGAATGGTTGTGATTTCAATTGATGGGTTATACTTAGGTTAAGTCTTTTGATATCCCATGCTTTAGATATACAAATCGTTGCTTTTCAAAAATCTACCTTGGCAAAGAAAGCAGAGTCAATATTTTATTTGAGCTATAATTGTTTGGAATAAATATATGAATCGCATGAATGAGTTTATGGTGGAATCCCGAGTCTCAGTATCTCTCGAAATTGTGACAAACCTTGTATATATATTTTCTTTGTTTTTAGTATTTTCTTAAATCAAACCTTTACAAGCCCGAGTTGAACGAACTTTTACTACCACTTTCTACAACTTGTTAAAACCACATCAATAAGGAACCCTTACACCTGGTCAAATATAAGAGAAGGGGAGGAATTGATTCTAGAGAGGTTAGATAGAGCAGTAGTGACTCTTGATTGGCTCGATAAATTTCCAAATGATGGCTTATATCATTTGACTGTCATGGGTAGTGACCATTGTCCCATTATTTTAGCGACTTCCAAGAAATATAATACTACTAAAAAGCCATTTAGAGTTAATAAAGCTTGGTTTAGGGACACTACTTGTGCTGAGGTAACTAAGAATATTTGGAACTGTAATATGCCAAGTTTTTATGCCTTTAAATTTACTAAAGGTATTAGTATTACTAAACAAAGAGGTAAAGAAGAGGCTAGGAAGTTTGATGATAGGAACACTAGTTATTTCTATCATAAGGCTAATTTTAGGAGAAGGGGAAACCAAATAGACTCTCTACAAAATAGTATGGGAATTTGGTTAACTGAAAGAGAAGAAATATCTGAAGAACTTAAAAGGCATTTTTTTTAATATGAGTAAAACCACAAACCCACCTGTTGCTTCATATTTGAATAATGTTAGTTCTTGTATTACTTCTGTTGATATAAAATGATCAGTTTATATTAACTTCTTACATAGAAGTAGGTGCTACAAATATAATT
>JAJJWW010002807.1:0-55804 GCA_023531295.1 Papaver armeniacum
GAGGTTATTGTTCCTACCGATTGTTATAGTAGCCGATG
Source organism: Papaver armeniacum (assembly GCA_023531295.1). Taxonomy (NCBI): domain Eukaryota; kingdom Viridiplantae; phylum Streptophyta; class Magnoliopsida; order Ranunculales; family Papaveraceae; genus Papaver; species Papaver armeniacum. The sequence continues at coordinate 39 of JAJJWW010002807.1, forward strand.
CATTTAAGCACAAATTTCATATCAATCGGTAGTATCTTTCCTCATACTTAACTCCCGATTTAGTATTAACAATCGGACACAAAAAGCTTCCGATTATGTAAGGGCATTAACGTATTCTCCGCATGCTGGACATCCCTTAACGGTGTATATGGGTTGGGAATAAAAATCGCCCTAATTCGTTGGGTCGCCTCAAAAATGCCATGGAAAACTTAAACATTTTTAACTTTCAAGAATTTCCTTTTCATTAAAAATAAAATAAAATAATAAAGAGAATCTCAAAATTAATTTGGGAATGAATGTAAAAGATATCACATAAAACGTTAATATTTTTAACTTTCAAGAATTTCCTTTTTCATTAAAAATTAATATCATGCTTTGGGAGTTCAAGGTGCATGTTCAATCGACTTCCACGCATTACTTTTATATTTCTAAGATCTGCGTTTGGCACGGAAGGAGTTTGAGTTCCAATTACATAGAATTTAAACTACCTTGAAAAATGAATATCGTCCATCCAAATAGATTAAGATTTTCTTTTTTTTGTGAAAAAATATGATTTTTGTTAAAGGAGAGCAAAAGTGATCCGAGGAGTGCAAAAATCGTTGCTAACTCACTAACAAGGGCCTAATCAATATTTTCTTCAAACTCGGAAAAATATATCCCTACCGTGTAGGAAAAAAACCAACACAAAACTCACATCATCTCAAAATTTAGGAGGAGAATGGAGGTGGAGTGCGACGTTTGATTAATGGATTTACCGTTTCCCGTAATTCAACTTTGTGCATGTTGATTGATTCACATAGCTCCTAAATTATGAACTAAATTATCACCCCACCAAGGTTCCCTATTTCGGATCTAAAACCTAGAGATGCTTGAATTAAGAGAACACATTTTTAAGATCTCAGTGATTAGAATATTATTATCAAAGATAGAAGAAACAATTGAAAATTTTGGCTACTCTTATCATTTAAAATTCATTTAATTAGGTTGTTTTAGTTTTCTTTCTTATAATTGTTCCGTGTCATTCTCTGTACAAAGTTGATTGTGGTTGGGTAATGGAGGAATCATTAGGGGTTTAAGAAAAACATAGCAGGAGCACAGTTTACCTTGGTTAAAAGCTAGTCCTGGTTGCATTTCACCAAACGTGATCATAGAAAAAATCCTGACACTAGGAATTCTGATTACTTTTAGGCACATCACGATCATGGTGAAATACGGATTTCCACTGTTAGGGTTTCAAAGTACAAAAAAAAGAAGAGACTTAACTGGTTGTGAACTCGAGTGGGTGAGGCAGGTTGGGTTGGTCTATAAGCATGTGAGCAGAGTGTGTGAAGGGTAAATCATGTCCGCGTCAAAACTTAATACGGGAATCGGTCTAGTTAGTGAGTCAATTACTGATTTTGCTTTCTCGGATCCCTTTTTGCTCTCCCTTTAACAAAAGTCAAAAATATACTATCGAAAAGTATTGTTACAAATAGTAATAAAGAGAATCTAAAAAGTTAATTCGAGAATAAATGTAAAAGATATCTCATAAGTATCTTTCAATTTTGAAGGATTTTTTTCATCTTTTAAAGATTTTTTCATCTAGCTAGCTGACTGTAAAAGTACTTTAGCATGTAATTGTATTCTTCCTCTTTTTTTCTTTCAAATATTATATCGTATATTATGTCTGACATGATATTCTTTTTTTTGTTTTTCAAATATTAGATTGTCAACTTAGGAAGTGACGCATTAAATCTGACAATGGCGGTGAAAATAGTAGGAGAGGAAATGGATTTCATGCTCCCTCCAAATTCAGTCTCTTCCTTTGATTTTCTGTTAGGTTATTGAAATTTCGGTTGGTAAACTATAATAATAAAAAAATGAATGAGAGTTTGAACCCCAGTGTGTTTTCATGTCACCTTCAACAATATCATTGCAAGTAGGTTCTGAACTTATTATTGACCCACAATAACTAACCACCTAAATTGTTCAAAAAATCTACACCGCCTGAAAAAGGTCTCTGGTTAAACCCAAAAGAAAATTCGCTGCACTAAACAAATATTCTCAAAACAAAAAGTGATGCAACAAAAAAGAAAAAGAGTCTTAAATGATCCAAGTTGAATGTTACTTTTTTATTATGTTTGCTTAATTGCAATGGATGGATTACATAATCATTTTTCTACACCAAATGCACTTGCATTCATTTTTTATTCCACGTTCGAAATTGTCAACACAACTAGCTTTGACTGGATTACCATGTAGCCCATAATCCATAACACAATCATTATAGAAACCCTAAAAATTATCGGTAGTACATGGCGATACCCATGTCGCTGTGCAAGAATTAACTTGGTACCTCGTGGCGTTTCCGCCTGCAATGGCTGAGAATTTAATCACTGTTAGTCCATAAACCGATAAAAAAAAAACGTATAATATCCCCCCACACAAAAAATAAATATTATAGTTTCTGCTTAAATGTATATTTACCTGCACAGAAAATTGAAAGTACCAGGAAAAAACATAAGATGAGACCGTTCTTCATAGCCATCCTCTTTTTGCACAACAAAATTAATCTCTCTTGTATTCTTTTCTTTTCTTGCTTCCATTTTTTTTCTCTTCTGGTGAGGAAAATTTACTTGTAAAGCATAGTTATATTCCAAATGGTGTGCTCTTACACTGATAGGATACCATAGATATTACACATTTAAAACAAAATAATAAAGAAAATCTCCCAGTTTAAAAAAAGGATAATAAAAATAAAAAAAATCTTCAAATTAATTTTGGTTTGAATGTCAAAGATATCTCATAGGGTATCTTTAAATTTTCAAGATTTTTCCCCTTTTTTAATGTCTTTTAAATTTTAATTAATGTAACAAGTAGTGAGCACGTGTGTTGCACGTCGACGATGTTATTTTTCTACTTTCCAAATAATTTGGTGGTAATTCGACACCATACTTTTTTATTTAAAAATTATACGTTGTTTGTACTTAAGAATCAATCATTTTTTTTGTTTTTTTCTTGTAGATTTTTTCAATTTTTTTCTAAGTTATGTCTAACTTTTAAGGAGAAAACATATAAGATTTGGAGACATATAAAAAAAATTGATATCATTATTTATGCTCACTGCGTAGTTAATTTAAAGGGCTTTCCAAATATATAAAATTTACAAAATTCCGACATGTAGTTTAAAAGATATGAGATTTTTAAGTATATAAAAAGTGCATTTACTTTTATGTCCCTGTAAACATTCTTTATACCACTTCTTTAAAATCTAACGGCTGATAAGAAAGAGGAAGTCTAATGATCTAACGTACAATAGCAATAGTTCGGACGGAATTTTATTTGTAAAATCTAACGGTGGAATTTTAAAGTTTGGGAGATCCAATGGTTATATTTACTTAAGTTTTGCAATCCCTTGTTGTTATTAAAAGGGGGGAGATAAGGTTACATGTTTGAGGGAGGATTCATGGACACTCTTAGATGGACAAGGTCCGACAAGATTTGCGCCATTTTCTCCGCAAAACCCAAACGATAATGAATTTAAGTCTAATATTTTGATGGTATATTCTTCTTATAAGACTCTACATTCCTACAAAAAATGAGCACAATTCGAGATGTATAAAACCACCATCTACCCCTTTGAATATCAGTTCAAAATTAATCGGTAGAAATTAAGATCCAGTAGATGGTGGAGTTTGCTATCTCGAATTGCATTCATTTTTGGTATGAATATAAAGTCTTATAATAGGAACATATCATTAAAATATTAGACTTAAATTCATTGTCGCTTGAGTTTTGAGAAAATGGCGCAAATCTTGTCCGACCTTGTCCATCTAAGAGTGTCCATGGATCCTCTCTACATGTATAATCTAGGTTCTTGGCTTAACTTATTTTCTCTTATGGTTGGCCAATTAATAGGGGCGAAGCCAGCTCAGTGCAAGGATGTGCACCTGTACCCTAGCCCAGCAGGCTCCAAAATTTATTTTAAGCCCATTACAATTATTTTTTTATATTTCCATATATATATAAGCCTAATTTAGCTTATTTGTACCCCTAAAAAAATTGCACCCCATAGCGAGTTTTTGCACCCCATCTCATAATTCTTGGCTCCGCCCCGGAGGACAAGGACTATGGTAAGTCACTCCGCTCAGCTATAGTTTATTTGTAGCGAAATCCAACTATTATGGTCTTCCGTGTCGCTAACCTTAACTCCACTGTAAAGTTGATCAGATCTGATACGGGTTATAGATAAGCGAAATCACACGTAAACACAGTTCCATTGAAAAAATTATTTTACGAAACTCGCCGGGTGTGATTTTCAACGGATACTTAGGTTCCGTTTCTGAATTTTCAATTTTACCCTAATTTTTACTTTTAACTCTTTTATTTTACTAAAACTATTTTTTTCCCTATTATATCTCTATTTTTTCTCTTAAATTACCCATAAATAATTTTTATCTAAATTGGTGGATAAAATTTTGGAAAAAAAATCAACGGAAACTCACTATTTACAAAAACTCTGCTTCCCTGTGATTAAGCTAAGGGGTGCCCGTCACCCATAGTGAGGTGCACCTCATACGCATTTCATAGCTTCAAATAAATGCGTTGTCATTGTGCTTGTCTAAAAGAAGTGTTGGAGCAAAGCGATACAACGGCTTCTTTTTAATCTAGTATTCGTGAGACTTTAAACCCTACTACTCCTTCGAATTCAGACCATAGTTCTATCTAACACTTCATATAAAATAGTCTAAATTAACAGATGGTTAACATGATGAAAAGGTTATTAGGAAAGCTCAAATCCCTTTATCAATGGGCCTCCATTACAAGAAGACGAGGATATTAGATAACATAACAATTGTATATGAACTGATAAACAAAACGAAAAACTCTAAATCATATAAGGGGTTTAATAATATATGGTGTAACCTTGTACACCAATGTATATCTACAACTATGCTTTTTGTCGTAATCAATGGGTCTCCGGTAAAGTTTTTCAAACCTTCGAGAGGTTTGCGAGGAGACCCAATCCCATATACTTGTTCTTAATATGTATGGAGGCATTATCTCGAAAAATCACTAATACTAAAAACTCAAGATTAATAAAAGGTATGAAAATTGTTCAATGAGACCCTGCAATAAGGCACTTACTCTTCGTGAGACGACAACTCGTTGTTTTTAAGGTAAATGACAAAATTTCCATAACCTGGTGAAATTTTTCATCGAATTTGGTGATGCCTCAAACCAACTTATCAATATGAGCAAATCAGTGTTTTCTTGACCCAAAATTAAAACTCATATTATACACAAAGTTAAAATATCTTAGGTGTAAAGGTTATACCACTAAATGACAAATATTTAGGGTCACCACTATTCACCAAAGATTAACTTCTTTGAACCATTGGAAAAAAAAAAAATAGGAATAGACTGCACAATTGGAGAAGGATAGACCTAAACACACCTAGTAGAACTTTCATGGTTAAAAATGCAAAAACTTCATTATATGCTTACCAAATGAACGCTTTTAAAATCCCAATGAAGATACGTAAAAACATTACTAAACAAAAGGTATGTGGAGACTTGAACTCATCTATCACTTAGAAGTCTATTCTATTCTATCTCCTATTGAGACAAAAGTCGTATAGCTATATAGTATTCATATTATATACATTTGATATTTCGAGTTGAGTTTTAACTCGCTTACATATTTCTCGAAATATGTGTTGGTACGATTTCGCTTTAACCAAGTTCATCTTTGTCTCTTGGCCTAAAGTCAAAAGATGATCATGTGAAAATCACACAGTAACATCTTATATGATTTGTAAAAGACAGTCATTTGATGTAGGCTCGGAAAAGTTTTCGTAATGATCATTCGATCACTTAAAAATATCTTTGAAGCTAATAGTTTGTTTGAGACAGCTATTCTCATCTTCTAAGAATGTTTCAATGATTGAAATGGGAGTTTAGAATCCATTAATCAATAATTGAAATAGCACAGGTATGCGTACATGTATGCCTACTTGTTGCAAGTGTGTTCCAAGTCCGAGAATCTAGTATGCACACCCGTATGCGTACGATTTGTCGTTAAAGTCCTGGGAGCTATAGTATGCATACATGTTTGCATACGTAATTCAACCAATCTGGTCCGGGTCAGTGAACGATAGTATGTGTACCGTTTGCATACTGGCGGACAAGACCAAGTACATTTTAATCTGTAAGTATGCGTACCCATTTGTGTACTTGAGAGGTTGAGTTCTAAAATCGGCTAAGTATGCTTACATACTCATGAACAAATACTTTTGAATAATAAGGAATGCAATCATTTTCAAACTGTGGCTATAATGTTCATGAATTGATTCGAGTGAATCAAAATCGATTTTGCCTCAATTTTGTCTTGTATACTTCTATGAGAATATAAACAACTGAATAAATCTATGAATAAAATAACTAGTTTCATTTGAGTCATTTGAAACTAGATGTGTTAAGATGAACAAGGTTGATATGAAACTGTTCATATGGCTAACTTCGGTTAACTATATAAGTGTACACGTTTAGGTACGATGACCAATATCTAAATGAAGGTAAATTTCATTTGTGTGTAACAAGCTAAGACCATCTAATGGTGGAGAGATATTGCTTTCGTTTCAAGCAAACTTAGCTTGACTCTTAGATCAGGTTTCATCTAACGATGATTATTGATTGCTTTGTTTTAGAGCTATCAAACCCTGATTTGAAGACTATATAAGGGAAAACTCTAGCAATTGGGAAACCTAATCCCCACACCTCATGTGTGATACTAGTTGCGACTAGAGTCGATTCTCCTTTAACCTAGGTTTTTTTCCTAAAACCCTCATAGGTTAACGACTTGAAGACTTCATTGGGATTGTGAATCCAGACCCAACTATTTTCTCAGTAGTTACGTGTTCTGATCTTACTTTGTTCTATCGTACTGAGTACTATATTCTCTAATATTTGCTCGAGATTTATCTCCGATAGGTAAGATAAAAAGTAGTCACAAACATCTTCGTCTCATCGTTTGTGATTCCACAATAACTTGTTCTACTACCATATAATTAAGTTATTAGGAGGTTATTGATATTTCTAGGCTGTTCTTCGGGAATACAAGTCTGGTATATTAATTGGTTCTTGTGCACCTTGATTTATCAAAAGACTGAACAAAACCTTATATGTATTTCTGTGGGAGACAGATTTATCTATCTAAATATACTTTTCTGTGTGAGACAGATTTGTTTATTAAGTATTCGACTTTGGGTCTGTAGGAGCAGAATATCGCGACATCAGTATTTTGAGAGAGTAATAAACAACTATGTTGCGAAGGCGTCGCAGGGAAGTGATTTAAATGACGCAATGGATGACGATAGACAAAAACATGAAGAGAGTGTGAAGATTTGGCGAGATTTAGGAGTGTTGCAAAGAAGAATGTTTATAACACTCGCGACACTTCGCGAGTCATTCCCAAAAATAAAGGACAGCTTAGCTGTCATCCACTGTGTACTACCCTATATAAAGGGGTTGAGTTAGTTTGTTGTGGGGGGGTTCTTTTTGAATTGTTAAGCAAGTCATTAGGAGAGAGAAAATTAAGAGTGATTGTAATCTCTTTAGCTCGTTCTACATTTCTTTGTAAACCTTCAAGAAAACAATTAATAAAACATATTGTTACTCATCTTCAAATGGATTAATCAAACAAATTCGAGTGAGGGTGTGTAGTGGGATTTCCTGCAACTACATATGCGCTAGAAACAGGGGAATGAGTAGAAGATCAACCTTGTGAATTGGAAGAATCAGGTGTAACAAGAAAGAAATCTCGAATAATTTTTAACAAGTTACTAAAATTGAGAAATGGCTAGAAGAAAGAATGCATCAGAACAACCAACGATCGTAAGGAGAAGTGGAAGATTAGTTGGAGAAAGGAGAAATGAAGTAGGTGAACCATCAAGGATAAATGCAAGAAATGGATAAGAATGTCGAATTCAACCATCAATTCAACCACCAACTCAACCACCAATTCAACCAGCGCTAAACAGAGTAATCGATTATGATAGAGTGAGCGTGCATACATGGAGATCAGATTCTATGGAAGAAGAGAAGAAGTGCAACAATTGATGAATAGTGGACAAGAAGAGAGAAATCGAGAAGAGATGGGAGAAACAATTCGTGGAAATGAAGAAATTGGTATTAGAAGCGTTGAGACGAGATAATACATGAAGAAAGGCGGTTAGAAGTAAGAACGCGCAAATTTAACAAGGCAAAACCACGAATTAAGGATGGAAAATAGGAGGCTGCAAAATAGAAGATCAAGAAGTAATAATGCATCGAGATCAGGATCGATTAGAGAAACGTGAGAAGAACATTACTTGGGCGTAAAAACGTTAATGAAAAAAATTTGGAAAGAGAGTTAAATTTTGGTGAAGGAGGTCGCAAGAGAGAGAATTAGTAGAGAATCGTTATATTTTGGTGAATGATCAAAATGATGGAAATCAAGAAGATAGGCAGCCTCAAGGACAGAATAACCCGGCTTAATGAAGAAAATCAGGAAGTTAAGGAAGGAGAATACTACATGGGAGAGAAAGCAAAGGAAACAAAAGGAAATTGAAGATGACATTGAAAAGCATTATATCGAACAAGCGCGTCCCTAGCTCGCGAGAGAGAAAGATTGAGAGCGTAATGGAAAATGGGGGAATTGGAAGAGGCGATTCGGCGGTAATAATCATGACAATCGAAAGAAGGCGCGAGCGAAATCGCAACAATGGAGATATCAACGAAGAATATGAAAGAATACAAAAAGAATTGATAGACAACCAAGAAGAGAAAATGATGTATATAATAGTGAGAATTTGTGAAGAGATGAGGGAGAAACTCGCAGAGAAAGAAGAGAAGAGAGCAATGAACCAGAAAATATAAGTAGACACGAACGAAGAAGGAGGGAAGGTAATTAAAGAGACCGATAAATTCAAATTCTGAGGAAAATGAACAAATTCTGCGAGAATTGGCAGAGATGAGAGGAATATTGAGCAGCAGAAGAGAATGAGGGAGAAGATAGTTAGATGAAGCTATCGCAGAGGCTGCGAAAAATTGATAGACGCATTTATGTGTCTAATTTGTCCTCAATGTTTCGTATTGTTAGTCTCGATTTTTGTACTAATTTTGGTGTTTTTATGTGTGTGTAGGTGTTTTTGAGAAATACACTTGTGTGGAAAAAGTTGCTCAAAAAGTGTTATTTGGACCCAGGGAGAAAAGTGATAAAGGCACCTCATTTTGGATAAGGGCAACCCAGCACCCGGTGATAAAGGCGCCCATGTTTTGGATCGTGGCACTTCATCCTCTCCGTTTCAAATTTTGGTTTTGCGGGAAATTATTGTTCTTCACCGTGAAATTTTGGTTTGATTTTTTGGACATGTTAGAAGGAGATTCAATGGTCAAATTTCATGGGATGAATTGTTAAAGCCTAACGAGGGTTATTATGGGTCGATTAGACAGCTAAATTTGGCTAGAATTGCCGCGAGAAGCAAACAGAGCAAACTTACACGTACGGGTCTGCTTGGGTTTTGAAGATTTTTGAGCGTGTTATGTGCTTGATTATTGGCTCGAGCAACCACCGGGAGCGTGTAAGAGATAAACAAGGATATATTTCACCGGGCAAGGGCGCGTGCAGAAACAAAAATGGAAAGAAAATATTTTTCTTCACTGCCGAGTGATGGGAGGATTATACTGTGATTATAAGGTGATATTTTGTCGCTTTGAGTATAAAAGGATCACTGGACTCGGGGAAGGTTTATGGAGAGTATGGAGAGTTAGCATAGCGAGAGAATCGAGAAAATCGAGTTGCAGTAAATTTCTGCTGCTCGCTGTCAAGAACCTCAAGAACACGAAGAGCAGGACTTCTCAATGACAGTCGTTTTTCAATGAAAAAAAGACTACCAAACGTGGGTATGAGATATCGCAATGTGCCGCACTTTATCTCTATCGTAATAGAACGGTGTTTGCAATAACTATAATGTTGCAAAACCCGATTTTCATCTTATTTTCTCCACTTCATCTTTGTAAACACGTTGAGCAATAAAAATGGATTTTGAGCGTGTTTCCAACATGATGAGCTAGAACCCATCTCTGGGACGACGGAGGAGGACAAATTTCATACATGGGTAATTTTAATTAATTCTTTATTTGACTTTTGCACTAATTTTAATTGAAATATGATTTGAATTAATTGGTTGTCATTTAATTTGATGATGTATGCTTAGCTTAAATGTTTTGATACATCATGCTTAAGATTTACAACCAATCTTTTGAGAATCTATCTTGCAAAAAATAAGAGTCAACTGTTTTTATTGGTTGCGCGATAATTGTTAAAAGAATTAATATTTGAACCTTTTTGTTATGAGTTTGGCTGAATCCTGAGTCCCAGCACATCTCTTCATCCTGTGACAATATTTGTATATATTTTTCTTTAGTATTTTCTTCTAGTAATTCTTAAAATCAAACCCTTCAAGTCCGAGTGAACGACAACCCTTTTATTACTACAACATCATTGAAAATAACCATCAATTTTTGGCGCCGCCGACGCGGACTTGTGTATAGATTTGTTTTTAGGTTTTATTATTTTATTTTTATTATTATTTGTTCCTTTTTACGCGTTTTTGGTTTTCTATTTGCTTTAGGACTTGGTGTGAGCTTATATAAAAGAGAAAGTGTTGAAAAGTAAAGCGAAGCCAAAGAAAGAAAGAAGAGAGAAAATCCAAAGGAGTGAAGAGTAAAATTTTGTATATAGTGTAATTAATTTTTTTTTTTTTTTTTTAGAAACGCAATTAGGTAATTATCTTTGTAATTTTTTTTTTTTTTTTTTTTTTTTTTTTTTAATTTTGGACTTGTGGACATTTTTTTAAAACCCTAAGGAAGGGTTATTTAATTATAAACCGATAGGGGAAGGACGACGATTACGATATCGTCTCGGCCCCTCGGTTCGTACATGACATAGGAGTCGTGGCCGAGTCGACTTCAACGGTTCATCACGATAGGTGTAGAATACACCTAATTTACTATCTAGTAGTTTATGCTTTCTTTGCTATTTTTTCTTGTAAATTATGTATTTTACGCTTGTTTTGAGTTTTATAGCTACTTTGGAGTCGCACGGAGGAAAGAAGAAGAAAGCACCCAATTTGAGCCAAAAGGGCAAAGAGGTCATTTTACAGGCGATTGATATACGGAGCCAAAAGTAGTGGTTAAGGGGCTCTCATTCCGTGGGTACCCCTTATCAATCAAAGCGGTGGGTGTTATTAACACTTTAGTAGCCCTTATCCAGGAGGATGGTCATGCTGGGTAGCATCCAGTTGGGTCGGTCCTAACCGCACCGGATCCAAACCCGACCCGGATCCGTGTCATTAAAACCTATTTGAAATCGAGAGAACCATCTCTCAATCATTCATTCACCTGAAGAAGCAGCCATGGCTGCTGTTAATTTGTCAAAGAAATTGAGAAGAAATCAAGAACAGAGTGAACAGAGAGGATGAATCAATGATGGGCTTATAGCTAAAGTGTTTCGAAGGCTGCTTTGAGATCGATCGAGAGGATTAAGAGATGGGTTTCGATCTGGAAATCGCTGTTGTTGGTCCGAGAGCAATCGAGGATTCTTTTTTGAGGTTAGAAATTGATCTCAAGTAAGAATTGGTGCTTAGTGTAGAGCAAATTCAAGTTCCGAAGTTTGTTGATTGAAGCTCGAGAAATGGGAATTTTCCATGGTGAATCGGGGGGGTTGCTCGATAGTCGATTGAAGCAGAAATGGAGTGACTATAATTGATTGGATGGGGGTTTGAGTTGGATTTGAACCAAGAGAAGAACAAGAGATGGAAGAAATAAGGGTTGGCTGCTGTTGAAAGTGATTGATTGAGTCGATGGATTTGACATTGAGTGATTAAGACACAGCTGATGGGTTAGTGTTGGATGGTGGAGCTGTGAGGATTTATTTGTAGTGCTGGCTGTGAAATTGCACTGGATGGGAGCTAGAGCTGGAATGTGAAGCTCAGGTGGCCATGGGAAGAACAATGCTTGGTTGTACAGGCAATATGGTTCAAGTTGAGAAGCTAGGTTCTATGGTAATTGGAGCTGTTGTTGCTGTTACCATGGGAAGGTAGAGAATGGCAGGCTAGGTTAAGGGCATAGTTTGAGCTGGAGGAAATGTTGTAGCCTGGCAATGCAGCTGCAGGATGAGCTGAGTGCAATCTGGTGAAGATGGTTGCAATGCAACAGCTGGTGCAGGATTGGAAGAGATGGCCTGGGGAAGCAATACAGGTTATTAAAAGGCAAAGGTTCTAGTGGAGATTTGACTGTGCAAATTCAGGTGATGGAGCTGTTAGAGTTGCAGGGGTTGTATTGCAGAGAAGAGCATTGAGCTGAGGTGGTGCTGTTGCTGCCAGGCCATGAAAGGGTCAAGATGAGAGCCAAGGGTTATGGGATTGCAGCTGTGTGTTTGTAATGGATGACTGAGCTGCATTACAGGGCTTTGAATGGCACTTGAAGTTAAAGCTGCAAATGTTAGTGAAGCAGTGCTATGGCTTTGTGCAAATGGCAGGTGTGCACTGGTTCTGCTGGTGATTGTTGTTTAGCAAAGGCAAGAACAGCAATGGGTTCTGAGCTGCATAGTGTTACTGTGTTGGTTATGCTTTCGGATGGGTTCTGGTGTGAGACATTGAACTCGGGAAGAGAGTTATGAGATGGTGCTTCATTTGTGGGTATTTGGGCGGTGGTTTGGTGGCTGCTCTCGGTGGAGCTGCAGGGAGGTCCGAGCTGCTAAAGAGATGGGTTGTGACATTGCTCACGCTATGAGTGAAGCAAGACTAGTATGACACCACGAGGCTTGAAGCAAGAATGAGTCGGTGGCATTGGCACGAGAATGATGGAATTGCCGGGGCCATGATGGTTGGCTAAGGCACCGGATTGCACAAGGATTGTGCAACACAAAGACAAGCTTTGTGCAATGGCCTGGCAAGGTGGCAAAGACCCGACTCGGTTCGATTCATCCGACTTGGCCGATTTGACCCGATTTGACTCGCTAAACTCTCTTTTCTCCTTGACCCGTTGACTAACGTTGACTGGGACGGTGACCGGTTTGACCGTTAGTCCTAACGGAGGACTGTCGATTGAATATTCCGTCGAATATTCTCTCGACGGAGAAATTTCCAGGTGGCTTGCGTGGCGACGTTTTCCGCCAAATTCCGCCACAATCCCGCTTTTCCCGGCGAGCCAAAAATTCCAGATTTTCTATGGACTTCATGGGTATGAAGACTTGGGCTAGGAAATGGATGGAGAATTGGACTCAAATTTGGAAAGAGAAGGTGGAAGAGTTGAGAAAAGCTTGGAATTGGAAATTGAATTGCAAAAGGAAAAGGATTCTACTCCTTAGAAGATTTGGAGAATATTGAAGCCTATAAATAGAGAAGTTTTCTACAACTTCTACACATCTTTCTCTACACCTTTCTACACACACAATTCTTTTCTTTTCTTATTCTTTGTGTGAACTCTTTTAACATGAGTAGTTAATTTTATTGATTGAGGATGAATTCCTAGTTCTTAACATGATTTGAGTTTTCAAATTCTATCTTGAAGTTTTTCACATGATTATCGATTGTTTTTACTAATAGGAGTGATCTTAAAGACATTCATGATTGATTGATAGATTGTTTGGAGTGCACGCTAAATTAATTTGTTAATTGATCTATATCTAGTATAAGTTAGGGAATACGTAATCGTTCTCAACACTTTACACAAGTAGAAAACACGAGACCTTGCGGAGGGATTCCGTGGAGCAATTGTGTGTAGAAACAACGCTAGAAAGTGAACCAAGCGAACCGAGTTTAACTACTAGTACTAAACCTAAATTCATAAATCTTAATGCATTCTGGGAATTACATCTTGTAAGCGGACCTCAAGGTGGTTCTTTTGAATAGAATCTGATAACTAAGCGGACTGTTACTCGGTGAAATTAGGGATTTTGGGGCTAGCTAAGCGGACCTGCTATCCTACGGTTGGTGATAATCTGTGACTAATAACAAGTAGAAGAGAACATAACTTGATTCATTGTTTCGTAACGAAGAAGGATTCCTTGGTCTTGTCTCTCTTATTGCTTTCACCTTTATCTTTTAATTGCTTTGTTTATTTTCTTTTGCTTTTTACACCCCCCCTTTCGTGACAATTTTTACAACTAGAATCTCGTGCTCCTCGTGGATCGACCTTGACGCCCTATATTACTTGTTAATTAGGTAGTAAAGTATTAATTAATTTGTTGTGGTTACGACACGCATCAAATTTTGCGCCGTTGCCGCGGGGGAGCAAATGATGATTTTAGTTGTTTTTATTTTTCTTTTTGCTTTTTTTCTTGCTTTGTTGGATTCTATTCGTATCTAACTTGGTTTTTGAATCTTATTTCAGGTGCCGTTATCCATGTACTGGTGGACGAGAGCAAGCATATTACAACAATCAATACGGTTTTCAACCTCAACATTATGACAACTTCCAACCATCCTTAGGATACAATCAAAACCAATATTTTGGCTATGATAAATTTCCTGGGTTTAACCTTATGGATATTCTCATACATATCAACAACCTTATGATGGGTATGTAAGTGGACAATCAAGGATGGGAGGATAGTTTTGTTTATGATCATAAATTCTCTAGTTTTGCAGATAAGATGTTGGCCATGATTGGGGATCTTGGGGATATTCAACAAAAGATGCAAGAATCACATCGAGAAATTCAAAGGAATTCGGAGAAAATATACGAACTAATTAACCAACCTTTGGAGACTTTTGATGATGCTAGTGTAGATTACTCGAGCCTTGATCTTAATAATGATCAATCACCTATTCAAAAGGACGAGCTTGAGGAAGATGCATTTATTGCTTGGCTTAAAAAATTTCTTAAGGAAAGATGGGAGTCCATGGAAGTGTATGAGTGTTCCGACAATGAGGAAGTTATTCCAACTCCGGATTATAATAACGATCCTTCACCTATTCAAAAGGAGGAGATTGGGTGTGACTTACCTATTGTTGTAAACGAAGTAACACCCGCACAAGAAGATCTTACAATCTATACCGATGAGAATCACTTTAGTGAATGGCCCGATTCCGATGATGAGAATGTTGAAGAGATGATTATAGAGGATGAAACCACATTCATTGATTTTGTGGAAGACCCAATTGAACTTGCGAATGATTATGATGATACCGAGACTTTGGTTAAGGTAGAAAACGACGAAGAATGGTTGCAAGGTTTAATAGAGGACCACGATATACAAGAGGTAAGTAATTCACTTGAATTTTTTAAGGATGAAGAGGATTCTATAATACAAGAATTTTGAAAGGTTTGTCTAACCCTTTGCCTATTGATTCTTCTCCTTTACCTCTTATTGGTTTGAATGTATGTGCTTCAAAGTATTTTTGGATGATTTTGTTTCTAAATATCCACCATTGGAAACACTTGATGCTAACACCATGCAGGTTTGCCAAGAGGAATACATGGAAGTTCCCGAATTCTATGTTCTCTATACACTTCCGAGTGTGGACGAGAATAAGTGTGGGGAAATTTCTATCGAGCGATAATTTCACTATTGTTTTCTTGTGCTAATATTTGTATGGAGTTATTGTTTGCAAAACAGGTATTATGGGTGGATCCTCAAATTTTCCGATTGTTAGTATATGGGGAATGAATCTTACAAGAGCCAAGTCGGGCGTCGACTTTAAAACAAGCGCTTAATGGGAGGCAACCCATCGGTTTTGTATTTCTTATCTTTTTGCTTTTTGTTATTTCTTTTTCTTGTTTCTTATCATGTTAAAATTTCCCACCTTGACTTTACTAGGAGGATTCAATTACATTGAGGACAATGTAAGGTTTAAGTGTGGGGGAGTGGTTAAGCATGTGTTTTTAAAACAAAAATTACAAAAAAAAATTGAAAAAATTTTGAAAAAAAAAAAAAAAGAGTTTTACATAAAAATTCCAACTTTTAAAGATTCTAGAGTCCCTAGCATATTTCTAGTTATGTTTACATAGAGATTTTGACAAAACATAATTGAACTTGGAAATGTTAGAGAACTACGTTCGGATTTCTTGTTTGTTTGAGTGTTAAATAATGGATTTAATCATGCCGGTGATGCGAATTTGGTGCGGTGGGAGAAGTGCGTTATTAGAGTTGTTGATCAATCATTAGTGGAGACTACCCGATTCATATCATGAGAGGCACCACCAGAAATCTTCCATCTACTAAAGAGCTTCTTTTGAGTGTGTGTCACCGTAAGTTAATTCCGGGTAGAATGGTGAGCTACCCAACTTCCCACCACTAAAAGCACTACTCTTTTGATCTCTTGAGTGCTAATTTTGTCAATCATGAGGGTGACGTCCATGGATGAAAGCTCCTTCCTGTAGTTCGATTTGCAGTTAGCACCATTCTCTCTCGACAACAACGGATCCATAGAAACACTATCATCATCAACAAGGAGCGACATCAAAATCTACAAGGAAAGTTGGAAAAGTTTAAGGTTTACAAGCAACTAACGAGAAAAGAGCAAATTTCAAATACAAGTAAAAGCAACATACAAAGAGCGGATTTTTACATATAAGTTGAGGACTTACAATACAATGAGGTAATTTTATGGAGACTTATTCATGAAAACGAAGAAAAATTAAAAGGTGAGAATTTTTGAAAGTTTATGATTTCAAGACGATACAAGTTGTGAAGAATCAAGCGGTAAAATACTTCTTCCACGGCTATGGTTTATTTTGTATTTAATTTCTCTTGTGAAAAAAAAAAAAAAAAAAAAAAAAAAAAAGAAAAAAAAAAAGAAAAAAAAAAAGATAGAAAAACAAGAGAAATATTTTTTATTATTTAATGAGCCGGGGGGAAGGAAAATTTATAAGGAAGTTTCAAGCGACAAGGATATTTAAAGTAAAAGAGTTAAGAATTGTTAAGGATTTATGAAATTCAAGGGTTTATCATCAATAGTTGAAACCGAAGGACGAAGACCATGAAGATCAAGATAAGGGAGCGGAAGACGTTTCTATTGGATGCCGTGAGAGTAGGTGTTATCATAATTGGCGATCGGATGTGAAGGTGAGTAAGTAATCTCATCCTCGATAATAATGGTTGATTTCCTTTCTTAGAGATAAATCGAAAAATGGTTTTTTTAAAATATTAAAAGATGTGGGTTTTTAAAAATATTTCTAAGTTATCCTTCCCACCATTCAACGTGTTGCGTGAATTCTCTTTTCATTCCTACCCGCACACATGTGAGAACCATAAAAAAGCTGTCTTTTTGAGTGCAATTATCATAAAATCTTATTTGGTGAGGAAGTCGAGGCGAAATGCTTATTGATCGCTTCTCAAACACGCATTCTCTCATTATGGTGTGGTTATTTCTCACTCAACATTCAAGAATGAGAATATGTTCTTTGGTATTTCTAATTTCTTATTACTAGCATGCGAAACTCTATGTCCTCATAACTCTTTGATGCTTGTGACGCTTTGAACGCTTTGAAGTTGTGAGTTTTTAGTTTGATTTGCTCGAGGACTAGCAAAGTCTAAGTGTGGGGGAATTTGATAGGTGTAGAATACACCTAATTTACTATCTAGTAGTTTATGCTTTCTTTGCTATTTTTCTTGTAAATTATGTATTTTACGCTTGTTTTGAGTTTTATAGCTACTTTGGAGTCGCACGGAGGAAAAGAAGAAGAAAGCACCCAATTTGAGCCAAAAGGGCAAAGAGGTCATTTTGTTGGGCGATTGATATACGGAGTGAGCAGAGTGGTTAAGGGGCTCTCATTGTGGTACCCCTTATCAATGCAAAGGTGTTATTAACACCTGGGTAGCCCTTATCCGAGAGGATGGTCATGCTGGGTAGCATCCGCTTGGGTCGGCCCTAACCGCACCCGGATTCAAACCCGACCCGGATCCGGTGTCATTAAAACCTATTTGAAATCGAGAGAACCATCTCTCAATCATTCATTCACCAAGAAGCGAGCCATGGTCTGTTAATTTGTCAAAGAAATTGAGAAGAAATCAAGAACAGAGTGAACAGAGAGGATGAATCAATGATGGGCTTATAGCTAAAGTGTTTCTGAAGCTCTGTAGATCGATCGAGAGGATTAAGAGATGGGTTTCGATCTGAAATCGCTGATGTTGGTCTGAGAGCAGAATCGAGGGATTTGCTGTTTTGAGGTCGAGAAATTGGATCTGAAGTAAGAATTGGTGCTTGGGTGTAGAGCAAATTCAAGTTAGAATTTGTTGATTGAAGCTCGCAGAAATGGGAATTTTCCATGGTGAATCGGGGGTTGCTCACGATAGTCGATTGAAGCAGAAATGGAGCAACTTATAATTGATTGGATGGGGGTTTGAGTTGGATTTGAACCAAGAGAAGAACAAGAGATGGAAGAAATAAGGGTTGGTGTGTTGAAAGTGATTGATTGAGTCGATGGATTTGACATTGAGTGATTAAGACACTTACGGTGATGGGTTAGTGTTGGATGGTGGAGTCATGAGGATTTATTTGTAGTGTCGGTTTGTGAAATCAAGACTTGGATGGGAGCTAGAGCTGGAATGTGAAGCTCGGTGGCCATGGGAAGAACAATGCTTGGTTGTACAGGCAATATGGTTCAAGTTGAGAAGCTAGGTTCTATGGTAATTGGAGCTGTTGTTGCTGTTACCATGGGAAGGTAGAGAATGGCAGGCTAGGTTAAGGGCATAGTTTGAGCTGGAGGAAATGTTGTAGCCTGGCAATGCAGCCACAGGATGAGCCGAGTGCAACTGAGTGAAGATGGTTGCAATGCAACAGGGTGCGGGGATTGGAAGAGATGGCACAGGGAAGCAATACAAAAGTTATTAAAAGGCAAAGGTTCTAGTGGAGATTTGACTGTGCAAATTCAGGTGATGGAGCATTAGAGTTGCGAGGGGTTGTATTGCAGAGAAGAGCATTGGTGAGGTAGTCTTTATTCGCCAGGCCATGAAAGGGTCAAGATGAGAGCCAAGGGTTATGGGATTGCAGCTGTGTGTTTGTAATGGATGACTGAGCTGCATTACAGGGCTTTGAATGGCACTTGAAGTTAAAGCTGCAAATGTTAGTGAAGCACAGTCTTATGGCTTTGTGCAAATGGCAGGTGTGCACTGGTTCTGCTGGTGATTGTTGTTTAGCAAAGGCAAGAACAGCAATGGGTTCTGAGCTGCATAGTGTTGCTGTGTTGGTTATGCTCAGATGGCAAGTTCGGGTGTGAGACATTGAACTCAGGAAGAGAGTTGTACAGATGGTGCTTCTGTTGTGGGTATTTGGGCGTGTGGTTTCCAGTGGGTGCCCGGTGGAGTTACGCAGGAGGTCCGAGGCTGCTAAAGAGATGGGTTGTGACATTGCCGCTATGAGTGAAGCAAGACTAGTATGACACCACAAGGCTTGAAGCAAGAATGAGCCGGTGGCATTGGCTTTGAGAATGATGGAATTGCCGGGCCATGATGGTTGGCTAGGCACCGGATTGCACAAGGATTATCAACACAAAGACAAGCCCGTGCAATGGCACAACAAGGTGGCAAAGACCCGACTTCAGTTCGATTCATCGACTCGGTCGATTTGACCCATTTGACTCACTTAAACTCTCTTTTCTCCTTGACCGTTGACTAACGTTGACTGACGGTGACAGTTTGACTGTTAGTCCTAACGGAGGACCAGATTAATATTCCGTCGAATATTCTCTCGACGAGAAATTTCCAGTGGCCGGGCGGCGACGTTTTCGGCCAAATTCGCCACAATCCCGATTTTCCGTGGCCAAAAAATTCGAGAATTTTCTATGGACTTCATGGGTATGAAGACTTGGGCTAGGAGGGTGGATGGAGAATTGGACTCAAATTTGGAAAGAGAAGGTGGAAGAGTTGAGAAAAGCTTGGAATTGGAAATTGAATTGCAAAAGGAAAAGGATTCTACTCCTTAGAAGATTTGGAGAATATTGAAGCCTATAAATAGAGAAGTTTTCTACAACTTCTGCACATCTTCTCTACACCTTCTACACACACAATTCTTTTCTTTTCTTATTCTTTGTGTGAACTCTTTTAACATGAGTAGTTAATTTTATTGATTGAGGATGAATTCTAGTTCTTAACATGATTTGAGTTTTCAAATTCTATCTTGAAGTTTTTCACATGATTATCGATTGTTTTTACTAATAGGAGTGATCTTAAAGACATTCATGATTGATTGATAGATTGTTTGGAGTGCACGCTAAATTAATTTGTTAATTGATCTATATCTAGTATAAGTTAGGGAATACGTGAATCGTTCTCAACACTTTACACAAGTAGAAAACACGAGACCTTGGAGGGATTCCGTGGAGCAATTGTGTGTAGAAACAACGCTAGAAAGTGAACCAAGCGAACCGAGTTTAACTACTAGTACTAAACCTAAATTCATAAATCTTAATGCATTCCGGGAATTACATCTTGTAAGCGGACCTCAAGGTGGTTCTTTTGAATAGAATCGATAACTGCGGACCTGTTACTCAGTGAAATTAGGGATTTTGGGGCTAGCTAAGCGGACCTGCTATCCTACGGTTGGTGATAATCTGTGACTAATAACAAGTAGAAGAGAACATAACTTGATTCATTGTTTCGTAACGAAGAAGGATTCCTTGGTCTTGTCTCTCTTATTGCTTTCAACTTTTATCTTTTAATTGCTTTGTTTATTTTCTTTTGCTTTTTACACCCCCCTTTCGTGACAATTTTTACAACTAGAATCTCGTGCTCCTCGTGGGATCGACCTTGACTGCCCTATATTACTTGTTAATTAGGTAGTAAAGTATTAATTAATTTGTTGTGGTTACGACACGCATCAATCCCCCGTCTGGAACGGGAGGTAAGAATTCTAAACACCCGCGAATCCCCTGTCAGCGGGTTTACTGGATGATTTCGTGTGAATATATGTCGAGGAACTGAATCCGGCTGTTTTAATTTCCTAGTAAAGGGCAAGGATCCGGCATACAAGATAAGGGTTCGGATTTCATCAGATTTCTCTTCTTGCCCGCCTTAGGAAAACGAAACCAAACACGAACCTAAGCTTAAAATCTTGACTAGAACGAGACCGATAGGGTAACGAGCTTAATAGGAAAGTCATTCAAAAATATTGGTTACTCTTAAAGCATACTTCGAAGTTCATGATGGTTTCGTGAGTTGAATGCGTGATCGCGCCGCCTTGTAATGCGGTGAGGCCGGGTATCAAAGCTCCACGCAGCTTCCTCGCCTATTCGACTTACTTAAACTCGGATTGATTCCGAGGGGTTTGCTTAAATTGTAACGAATTCCCTTCGAAGGATTAGAAGCTGGTCTAGAAACAATCTAAGTGGAGCCATCATGCTTTTTGTTTGCTAGAAATCGTAGGTTTGTTTTGGTCGAGTCGGCCTTGTTTGTGTTTGTGTAGAATTCCTTAGCTAGGGATGTCAAATTGGTATTATAATAGCCATCACAATGAATATGAATATCCAATGAACATTATGGACATCACTCTTTTTATGACCATAGTGTGAATAGTGGTTGGGAACGCCAACCTTTGGAAGGTTATGGGTCATACCATGGTGAGCCCAATTACTATCCACATGTGCATCGGTCATTCGAAGAAGATTATAGTAATAGTTCTTCGTCTCTAGAGGATACAATCAAACTTTTGAAAAGTAGTCCTTATTATGATCCTTCTGTTCCTCTTCCTTCTTTAGAAGAGTCCCTCGTGGGTTTAGGCCGAGTCGACACAAAAGTTAATTTGAATCAACATGTAAGTTAATGAGGTAAATAACGTAGTTATGGACGAAAGGATCGCAACAACGATCGAATCTCAGAGAAGATATCCTCAATAGATTAACTCAAAACTTAGATCCAAGACTAAGGGAACTTTCTTTGGAGGAGACCCTTGAGAGGCTAGGCGAGTCGACACGTAGACTTGAGTTAGAGACGAACGAAAGTATTGCTCGAAATAACTTGAATTTCCAATATAGTGTATCCAATAATACCTTTGAGAATGAAGATAGTTATTCACATAATCAAGATGGTGAGGTTAGAATTGGTAACACTACTTGTTTAAATGAGGTTCAACCATTTTCATGTTATTATAATAATGATTATGATGAGGATAGTGTTGATGAAGAATTGGAAACAAATAGGCATAGTGATCGAATTTGCTACTCCAATTGAGCTTTATAATAATAGAGTTATTTTTGGTTCGAATCCTAATAATTTTAAAAATTATTCACCTATTCAAAAGGACAAGGATTTGACTAGAGATACTATTTTAGACGATGTAGTACTTCCTGTTTACGTAAGTCGATAATGGTTTAGAGGAATGGGTTTATCCGAGAATACTGTTTTAGAGTCCAAGGATTTAGAAACAATAGTCTTAGACGAAGAAGATGAACTCGTAGAGCTTTTAAATATGAGTGAGGATGCATCACTCGAGTATAATCTACATGAAGCAATTGACCATTTTCAGATTTTGACGATCTAGAAATTAGGGAAATTGTAGCTAGTCTATCTAGAGACACCCAAAATTCTAAGTTTGGGGGTGATTATCATTCTCCTTGTGCCTTACCTTTAGCTCTTATGTAAATCCCTCACTTGGGACTTGATATATGTTCCTCAACCATTGTGCCAGATTACCTTCATGCTAGCTCTCCCGAACCTAATAATGTCCAGGAAGAAGTTCGGTTGTTAGAAACCCATCCTGCGGGTTGATGGGTTAACCCGTGCTATGATACCAAAATTATTTTGTTTTCCCACCAAAAACTTTTCTTTCAATTGTGGAACATATGAGTTACAAATGTGTCGATTATTAAGTTTTGAGACTAAACCTAATTACTTTAGGATATTAGGTCGACACATTTGCTTAAGGAAGACCACCAATCTTATTGTGGTCACTGTGTAAGTCAAAACCGATTGACTTAGAGGATCCTCAATTATTCAGGTTATTATTATGTGCTTCTAAGTTTTTATTTGAGTTTTTCCAGACTCTAGAACACCTAACATTCGGATTTAACTTTTGAGGAAATGCAACCCATGAAAATTTGTTATCTAGATCCAGTTATAGAACCTGAACCTGAACCACAACTAGATGTAGTTGTCTTAAACAGGAAACTAGACAAGGGTGTGTTTTATTTGCTAATTTTCTTGGGATGTTGCAGTTTCCTTTTACTTGTGATAGCCCTTTTTGGTTTTGGTGATCCTCAGTTATTCCGGCTATTACTTTATGATTCTATAAGGTGACTAATCCTTTCTTAGTCTGGCTGAAGACTTTAAACTTAGCACTTCTTGGGAGGTAACCCATGCTCATGCAACACGGTAATATCTTTCCTTACTCTTCTCTTCAAGTGGTAAAAGTTTCTCATTGTTCATGCTTTTAATTTCATCTTTAGAACATTGAGGACAATGTTAGATTTAAGTTTGGGGGTATGGGAGAAACATTTTAGTTGCATTATTAAACTCCAGAGCCTAGAAATTTATGTTTATTAAGGATGGCACTAACCAATCTAAGTGGATGGAAGCATTTTGGTTGTAGGAGTTGAGGAACCAACGATTAGATGGCAACATCTAAAGAGTCTATTCATAAAAGCACGAGCTCGAGGTGTTAGAAATAACATGATAGTTTCACCAATCTCGTTGAGTCCTTTTCACTTACGTTTTTATTTTTATTTTGTTTTTAAACTATGTTTCTCTAAGTGATTAGATGGGGCCCACGAATCAAGTTGTTACCGATGCTAGGGTGAATTAGAGTGATTGAGATACCCAAAAAAAAAAAAAAAAAAAAAAAAAAAAAGGAAACCGGCCCATTTGACCAACCGGAATAAATTCAATAAAGTCGACCACCGGAACCCTTGTATATGCCGCTTGTGTTGACCTAGAGTTAGGTTATCGACCACTTGGTTCCCTTGTATATGCCGGTGTGTTGGTATTAGTCGAGACTAGTATCTCGGTCCATTAGGATAGGTTCATTTTTGCGGAGGCCTTGATGTATATGGGAAACACCGATCACTTAGTAAACATCAAAACCATCTATGTTTTTCTCTATATCCATCTTCTTGATCTATCCATGTGATTAGTTTTGACTCGGGTATTGATGTCCATAGTGCGACTATCTCGAGTAGAGCTTTTGTCACTTTATATGAATTTTAGTATGCTTGAGTGCAAACTCGTGTACAGCAATTGGAATTTCGCATCAGGGTACTTCCTCCTGTAGTCGATAAGTATGCCAACCAAGGAGATTCTTTAGTGCCTTCCAAGGTTCTGTGTAGATAGCTAGGGTCCGGAGTAAAGGTTTTGTGGGTACACCTGCAGTAAACCCTCCGGGAGACAACACTCCGCCACTAGGCCACCTAGGGTTCAAATGATTTTTATTTTTTAGAATAAATTTGCTCGAGGACTAGCAAATAATAAGTTTGGGGGTATTTGATGACGCATTTATGTGTCTAATTTGTCCTCAATGTTTCGTATTGTTAGTCTCGATTTTTGTACTAATTTTGGTGTTTTTATGTGTGTGTAGGTGTTTTTGGAGAAATACACTTGTGTGGAAAAAGTTGCTCAAAAAGTGTTATTTGGACCCAGGAGAAAAGTGATAAAGGCACCCTCATTTTGGATAAGGGCAACCTGTGCACCCCAACGATAAAGGCGCCCATGTTTTGGATCAGGCACTTCATCCTCTCCGTTTCAAATTTTGGTTTTGGCGGGAAATTATTGTTCTTCACTTTGGCAGAATTTTGGTTTGATTTTTGGACATGTTAGAAGGAGATTCAATGGCTGAAATTTCATGGGATGAATTGTTAAAGCCTAACGGGGTTATTATGGGTCGATTAGACGCCTAAATTTGGCTAGAATTGCCGCGAGAAGCAAACAGAGCAAACTTACACGTACACGGGTCCGTTTGGGTTTTGAAGATTTTTGAACGTGTTATGTGCTTGATTATTGGCTCGAGCAACCACCAGAGCGTGTAAGAGATAAACAAGGATATATTTCAGGTATTGGCAAAGCGCGTGCAGAAACAAAAATGGAAAGAAAATATTTTTTCTTCACTGCCGAGTGATGGGAGGATTATACGCAATTATAAGGTGATATTTTGTCGCTTTCGAGTATAAAAAGGATCACTGGGACTCAGGAAGGTTTATGGAGAGTATGGAGAGTTAGCATAGACGAGAGAATCAAGAAAATCGAGTTGCGAGAAATTTCTCTTTCGTCAAGAACCTCAAGAACACGAAGAATGGACTCAATGACAAATCGTTTTTCAACAAATGAAAAAGACTACCAAACGTGGGTCGCAGATATCGCAACAACCGCACTTTATCTCTATCGTAATCTGTAACGGTGTTTGCAACAACTATAACTGTTGCAAAACCCGATTTTCATCTTATTTTCTCCACTTCATCTTTGTAAACACCCATTGAGCAATAAAAATGGATTTTGAGCGTGTTTCCAACATGATGAGCTAGAACCCATCTCTGGGACGACGGAGGAGGACAAATTTCATACATGGGTAATTTTAATTAATTCTTTATTTGACTTTTGCACTAATTTTAATTGAAATATGATTTGAATTAATTGGTTGTCATTTAATTTGATGATGTATGCTTAGCTTAAATGTTTTGATACATCATGCTTAAGATTTACAACCAATCTTTTGAGAATCTATCTTGGCAAAAATAAGAGTCACTTTATTTTTATTGGTTGCGCGATAATTGTTAAAAGAATTAATATTTGAACCTTTTTGTTATGAGTTTGGTGAACTCGAGTCCCAAAGACATCTCTTCATCCCGTGACAATATTTGTATATATTTTTCTTTAGTATTTTCTTCTAGTAATTCTTAAAATCAAACCCTTCAAGTCCGAGTGAACGACAACCCTTTTATTACTACAACATCATTGAAAATAACCATCAAAAATCCTTTTACATTAGAAGTGCAGCTAGGAGGAATACCCCCAAAGTGCAACTTACCAGCGTTAACTAGCATTTTTGATGGGTCAACTTGTGCAAAAGACAACACATCAAGGCTTACGTGAGATGTATGCTACAAACAGGGAAAACCATGACGCTATATTGTGCAAATACTTTGCGTCGAGTTTAACGGGAGAAGCGTTGAAATGGTTTGAGGGTCTACCAAGGAATACAATCACGTCATTCAATCATTTACAAGCTATATTTTTAGGGGCGTATATAAGTAACAACTCTTCACTGGGCATTGAAGATGTATTTGGGCTAAAACAAAGAATTGGCGAGAGCTTGAGACATCCGATTTGTAAGATGGAAGACAATGTGTAGCGAAATGGCTGGACGGGTGGATGAAAGATACCTCATACTATCATTCATAAATGCTATGTTCGCAACCAACTTATTATATGTTCAAGTTTTTAGAGTCAAGAATACAATCACGATGACCGAATTGAGAGAATTGCAAGAGGAATATATTGCTTTGGAGGAAAGACAAAATGAAGTAGAATCGCACTTTGGTCGCAAATACAAGTTCAAGTGTCAAGCGAATACAAGTTTGTTACAGATTAATACAAACAGTGGCGAGTACCTCGCAAGGGCAACAAGAAAAAGTAGTAGATGATGGACAACCAAAATTAGTAGCGATGGGAAGCCGAGATCAGGAAGAATTTGAAAGAGAAAGAAACTACTACAATCGTGGCGGCAATAACAAGATTCAGAGACTTGATCACCCGCAAGAAACCTATGGAAGTCAAAAAAGAATTATCATGGAGGACAACGACGTCATAGAGTAGTATGGGAAGAAATCAAGATGCCACCACTAAATACTAGTGTGGAGAAGATATGGGAAGCTATACTCTTGATGGAGAATATACCCGCACCATGGAACATGGGGAGTGAACCGCCACCAGGCGATAGAAGTCACGAATTCTGCTCTTACCATCGTTTTCATGGACATCTGACAAATGACTTCCGAAATATCAAAAGAATTATCCTTAGAATGATTGATCGTGGAAGTGAATCACTTTTTAAAAAGCGAAGAGAAAGTTCAACATTTACCGCCGCCACCATCAAAGGGAAAAGAAACGTTCATAATAGAAGTTGAAGTAAAGCTAAAAATTTGTTTTGCAACTCCATTGTTCATTCATATCGCACCATTGAAGATTTTCATGATAACGTAATCAGTAGGGTTTTTGCGAGGGATGTTAAGGATAAGGAGGTAATGAACATCGCGAGGAAATCGCAGTTAAAAGAATGGCAATTCTGATTATGTCTTTCTCTACAGAAGAAATACCCAAAGGTAGAGAAATACATGATAACCCGTTGGTGGTAAACTGGATATTAATCCAAAACCCGTTGATGGGGAAGATGATGAAGCGTAAAATTGCTGGGCAATAAATAGAATATTAATCGATCTTTGGGAGCTCGGTCTAACATTCTTTTTTACCATACTTACAAGACTATGGGAGGAAAGGATGAAGATTTGATCCCTTCAACATACAAAATATATGGTTTCAATGGTACCGCGAACAAGCCCAAAGGAGAAGTACACATGAGAATACCTTTGCAAGGATTGTCAACTGATATTTTGTTTTGTGTGGTCGATATGGAATCCCCTTATAATGCATTGATTGGAAGGCCATGGTTGCAAGAAATTCTGGGTGTGGCGTCAACGTATCATCAGTGTATAAAGTTTCCCCATCCTAGTGGTGTTGGAATTATAAAGAAAATGAGATCGATGTGGAGAGCTGTGAAGAGAGAGCCGCAAAAAATAAGGGATGGAAGAAGAATATAAAAGAGGAACAAAGAAAAGAAAGATTGATGGTAGATAACATAAATATAAGAAGAGAAGACACATTGCGAGATGAAGATATGAAGGCAGTTGAAAGTCATGCTGGAAAAGAATTATTGTAGGTTTTAATGATACAGAGGCAGAGGAAGAGGAGTAAAAGGTGTAAGAAGTGAATAATTGCGAGAAGTAACAAAGACTAAGTGGCGAAGGCACGTCAAGGACAAGAAGAATAAAAGGTAGTTGAAGACGCTTTGCGAAGTGAATGCATGAAGGCAGCTTGAAAAATTGTGATGGAAAGAAAACGATAAGAGATTTGAATGGTGAAGAGGCAAAGTGTAGAAGAGCAAAAAAGTATAAGAAGTGAATAATCATCAAAAAGCAACAACAAAAGATTGTTCGAGTAAGAGGAAGAAACAATAATTGAAGAAGAAACATGCGAAGATCTCGCCATTAAAGAATGTATGATACTTTGATTGAAGAATTGAAAACGAAAATGATTAAACAATGTAAGATTGTGCGATAGCTTCGCAAACAGAATGAATGCTTGAATGAATTAACAAAAATGAATGAGTGAGTGAATGGGACGAACCTTTATGGCGTAAACCTTAGTTCGCGAATGATATTTCGCAAGAGGCAAATGTAAGACCTAAAGTGCGTCATATAAGGGGGTATCTCTTGACATGGCTCAGGGGAAAGGTTACACCGCTCCTGGAACCCGAGTCATGGAGATTTGGGGCCCATGAAAGCCTATCCGGGGGAGATACCTTGGATTTCCAACTATATATATAAGGTTATACCTTGGTTGGACGCCCGAGGGTCTCTTCCAAGGAGCTCGATGTATTCTCAAGGCGCCTGGGGTACGGTTGAGCCAAGAGTGCCCGGGGAATTTGAAGTGTCTCGGCCATTCTTGGAAAGTCTTGGTATACGCTCGCACTCGGCCCAAAGAAAACTCCACTTAGGGTGCAGTCTCGTAACCATAAACCATATAGGTATAAGGGATAAGAGGCTGCGAAAACAATCGGTTGTTGTTAAGACCAGGATGGGAGGAGCTAGTCTTGTATGGCCGATGTACGCCTCTCCTTGAAGGGGAAACCAGGGGGAGAAGATAAGGGCGGCACCCTCCATTAGGGAGCTGATAAGTGTCAAAAAGACGCAAATGTCATGAGACTCTATTTTCGCAAGGAAATATAGACTTGTCATATTTGTGCAATGATCCCGTAGAGGCAATAACACCGACGCGAGGATAAGGCGAGATCAATGGGTTATTGCATGAAAATGCAAAAACGTCCTGCGATTTCGTCGCAAAGACGGTAATGTCATGGGATTTTACACTTGCAAGAGTATTTAAACCCATCATATTGTCGCGGATAAAATATCCTGCAGAGGCAAAATACTTAACAAATGATAAGACAAGGTCAATGGGTCATTACACAAAAATGTAAGACGTCCCTGCGACTTTGTCGCAACGAGGGGTGGCGAAATAAGACCTTTAATTAGGAAGGCAAAATAAGACCACACAAAAAACGATAAGGCAAGATCAATGAAATTCTTCATTTGTGGAGACAATCTGCGATCTTGTCGCAATAACGAGCTTCAACATAATTAAAGATATAGACATACACAAAATTGAGAAAGTAAGTATGCTTACGAAACGAATAACAGAGGCAAATCTCTCATTTGAAAATGAATAATGAGGCAAGTATGGGAATGAATAGGATAAAGTTTTGTTATTCATTTCCATATGAGGAATTTATGCATTCATAATATCAGTTAGTCGAATTATAAAAGAGAATTGCTTGATTAATATGTGCAAGTAAAGAAAAAGAAGATTGAATTCGCACTTGACAATCTAAGAAAATTGAAAGAGTATATATATTACAAGAAGGGGAAGAAGAAAAAGAAGTTATTTCTTTGAAGATTCTTCTTCTTGGTCGATTCTTGATTTCATCATTTCTCTCGCCTGGGGATTCTTCGCTCCGCTAGCTTCACTATCAGAGACATCCGAGAAAGGCGTATCTTCAGAAGGAATATCATCGTGAAGACAAGGATATGAAATGAGAGGAATGCGGTGGTCACCGCAAACCATTTTAATAGTTTGATTAAAACGAACAACGGTATTGTTGAAATTGCCACCGTAGCTTGCGTTGTTTCTTCAACTTAGCATACTTGTTATTGCGAAAAGAAAGGCCTTCTCGAGTTCCCTTTTCAGACTCAAGTTCTTCAATCCTTGTTTGAAATCTCTTCTCGGATTCTCGCAAAACACATGATAATGAATTAAAAACAAAATAACAAAGATACAGAGATAAAGAGCAAAGAAAGTATAATAAACAACCTTATCTGTTAGATATCATATCTTTAACCAAGGCGGTATGCTTTCGGCATGAAGGCTAACATCAACACCTAAATTATTCCTGGCATTATCTAGAACCTTCGCAGCCCAAGCAAACTCATCATCATTATTTATAACAAGAAGTGAACGAACTTGCTCTTCTCGCTCAATAAGTATGGCATTCTGGCGAAGAGATTCATCTCGTTCAATTTGTACTTCGAGAAGAGACTTTTGAAATGTTGCTAATGCCTGAGCACCCTTATTAGCAATACGATCTTTCTCATCTATAAGGCCACTAATTTTCTTCCTTTGGAGCTCGATTTTTCTATGGGAATCAAGATACATTTGTTTAAAACGGTTGGCTAAACCTAAACTAGCTCTATGCTCAATCTCTAAAAGGCGACATTTATTTCAAGTTCATTTAGTGAAAGGGGAATCAATTTTGTTTGATTTAATTACTTAAAGACTCGTTGAGATGGGTGAGAAGAACATCATTATCCATGGGCTCGGGAAATGAATGGAGAAGAATGGCTTCTTTAGAGAGATTATATATGTCTGCGAAAATAATAAATCAGGCAAAGGATAATAGCTAACAAAGTAAAGATGACTTGAAGAATAAAAACTTTATACCGTAGATTCTTTGGTTAGCGCTTTGAAGAGTAGATATCTTAGTCTTGAGAAGAGAATCGATCTCCAATTGTTGAATTCTTTCATTTTTATTCATGTAGATATCGCAACCTCATTTCTAATTTCGGATCTTTTCTTTAAGTTGAGATTTTTCTTGCGAAAGTTGTCGCATCTTTTCTCGAGATCTGAGGCAACAACAAAAGAAGCTCTCCCAGACTATAAAGGAAAAAAAGAAATTGTTAAGATAAAAGCTTGTAATCGAAATTACAGAGAAACAAAGGAATATGAACATACCAAAGCACTGAGAGCATTTAAATGACTGGAAGTCAACGTCGGAAACTCCGTAAAGAGATTCATTATCCTCTAATAGTGGGGCATCGCAGATTTTAGCGAGAGCTCATAAAGTGCTTAGATGATCATCTCCTAATCCTTGCATAGAATCGGAGAAGACACTGGACAATTGTGCCATAACAGAAGTAGTCGAACGATTCCCTTCGCGGGAGGAAGTACCAACCTCATCTTCACCCTCCTCAGCAGGTTTTCCGTTTTTAGAAAGCGGAGCGAGAAGACTTGTCTTTGCGAAAAGTAATTTTATCCTTGCCTTTAACCTTCGCAGCCTTCAGCCTCTTCAAAGTCAACCTTCGCATACGCATGAAGATAAGAAACAGAGGCAACAATATTGTTTAAAATAACAAAAGAAAATGTTTCTTACTTCATCCGTGAGCGATCGGAGTATTGCCACTTGACGGCTTTGATCTTCTTTATACTTCTTTCTCATTCTGGTGATCTAAAAATTTTTGAAAGTTAGTAAATAAAAGAGAAAGAAAATGTCGCAAAGTGAAATTGAAAGAAGGAAATATACCTCTTTTGTCTCCTCAGGCCACTTAAATTCCCAAGGATGGTAATTCATGAGATGTGCAGGAGAACATGTGAA
This sequence comes from Papaver armeniacum, assembly GCA_023531295.1. Lineage (NCBI taxonomy): Eukaryota > Viridiplantae > Streptophyta > Magnoliopsida > Ranunculales > Papaveraceae > Papaver > Papaver armeniacum. The sequence goes on from JAJJWW010002807.1 coordinate 31,691, forward strand.
CCTGCGATGTAAGGTCCACTCAAAAATAAAGGAACAACCCACCACTTCTCATCTTTGGAATGGCGGGGAGTACTATTGTTGCCCGAATGCCAATCAATATCATGCATAAGCAGCTTTTCATCGGAAACATTATCTATTCATTTGGTGAGCGCCCAAATGAGATTTATCATTTCTCATGTTTATTTCGCATAATTCGCAAAGAAATTTTCTATAGTATACTTCTGAGGACTATCTCCAAATTTGCAAAGTTAGGATCTCTAACATTAACAGGATATAAAGATCCTTTACAGCGCGTGATTTTGCGAATTCAAGCATCAAGCGGATGCGATCGCCAACTCAATCGATAGACAGCTCGCGAGAATTTTTCATGAGCAAGGATTTCATAGAATAATGGTATCTCTGGGATTATATAGAGGAATGGGAAGTCCTGCGAGGAGTTGACCTAGCGAGACTATGATTTTATGATCATCACATTGATGATCGTAAAACTTGATTTTGTGAGAGAATAGACGAAGATTCTTGATCGGGAATGGTTGATAAGATGAAACCCTTCTCTTTTAATTTCTTTTCAGTATCTTCAAAAAGGGGTTTATATGTACGACCCAATGAAGCCATTGATATAGTATGGGAATGAATGGGGAATGGAAGATTGAGAGAATTGAAGGAGGATTACGGTAGCGGTAAGCAAATTGTAGGAAGAAGAAAGTTAAACGAAAGTTGCAGAGGGAAAATAAAGAGAAAAAGAGAAGGGTAAGAAAACTATATATAGAGAAGAGAATCCTCGAGAAAACAAATGCATTTAATGCGAGATGGGACGTGAATGGTCAAGAATAAACGGTTGAAAGAGACGTGTCAAGAAAAGAGTGGAAGAAGAAACACCCGTAATAAATTCCGTACATAAATAAAACGAGTAAAAATGAACAATCGCGAGATAAAGATGAGCAGTTGCGGCACTTTAAAATATTGGTTCTCATGACATTCTCTTCTTCGCAGAGAAGACATGAGAAGAGGCAAGATGTAGGAGCAGAATATCGCGACATCGATTATTTTGAGAGAGTAATAAACAACTATGTTGCGAAGGCGTCGTAGGAAGTGATTTAAATGACGCAATGGATGACGATAGCCCAAAACATGAAGAAAGTGTGAAGACTTGGCGAGATTTAGGAGTGTCGCAAAGAAGAATGTTTATAACACTCGCGACACTTCGCGAGTCATTCGAAAAATAAAGGACAGCTTAGTCATTATCCTCTGTGTACTACCCTATATAAAGGGGTTGAGTTAGTTTGTCGGGGGGGATTCTTTTTGAATTGTTAAGCAAGTCATTAGGAGAGAGAAAATTAAGAGTGATTGTAATCTCTTTAGCTCTGTTCTACATTTCTTTGTAAACCTTTCAAGAAAACAATTAATAAAACATATTGTTACTCATCTTCAAATGGATTAATCAAACAAATTCGAGTGAGGGGTGTAGTGTGGGATTTCCTGCAACTACAGGGTCGTAGCAACTCTTAGTTGTGGGTGAGATAGCTAAGGGAATCAAGTGCGTAGAATCCGGTGTGGTTCTCGAGGCGTAAGGAACGCGACTGTACCTTAATCGATGTGAGATTGGTTAGGCCTCAACTACATAACTACATTCCGGTCAGAAGTTAACTTGTAGGCTAGGAACACTTAATACGGAGTGGTGTTCAAACTGGACTAGGTCCCGGGGTTTTTCTGCATTTGCGGTTTCCTCGTTAAGAAAATCTCTAGTGTCTGTGTTATTTCTTTTCCGCATTATATTTGTTTATATAATTGAAATATCACAGGTTCTGCGTAAGTTCAATCAATTTATGAATCCGACCTTTGGTTGTTGATTGAATTGATTGACACTTGGATATTGGTTTTTTATACCGTCCAAGTTGTTTCATATATTAATTAGGCTCTCGTATTTCTATCTGTTTGATTTGCTGATTACATTAGGAAACAGAGATACAACTCTTGGATATACTTTTCTAAAAATTGAGTCTGACTGTCTAGTTGATTCTCGAAAGTATATTGGAGTTTGTCCGTACAGATTTCCTAAACAAAATATTGGGTGTGGTTGTTAGAACCCCGCTTTTTCAGTTTGTAAACCACTTTAGGAAGGTGGCTTAGGAATAAAAGACATAAAAAAAAAAAATTCCTACAATGATTGCGAAAATGGAATGACGTCTAAAAGAACCACCAGACTCTCTTTGTGCCACTATTCTCAAATCAAAATACTACCCAAACAGGAACGTCCTTCATAACTACGCAAAGACACCTTTCTCGAAAATGCGGGGGTCTAACAACCACACCCAACAATTCGTTTGGCAACTGAGAGGACTTACTCCAATACACTTTCTAGAGAATCAACTAGACAGTCAGACTCAATCTAGATTAAAGTATATCAAAGAGTTTAATATCTCTAACTCTTAATTCAATCCGCAATCAGCAAATAGAAATCTGCAAGCCCGATTGAATATAAGAGGAGTAACTTGAATGGTACCAAAGACCAATGTTCAAGGATCAATCAATTTCAATCAACAACCAAAGGTTGGATTTCCCAATTGATCGATTCAACGCAAAACCTGTGATATTTCAATTATATAACAAAATATAATGCGGAAAAGAAATAAATACGAACACCGAATTTTGTTAACGAGGAAAACCGCAAATGCGAGAAAAAACCACGGACCTAGTCCATTTGAACACCACACCGTATTAATCTGCATGGACACTAGCCTACCACCAATGAACTTTGACCTGGACTGTAGTTGAACCCTAATCAATCTCACACTGATTCAAGGTAAAGTTGCGCTTCTTACGTCTTTGATCCCAGCAAGATACTACGCACTTGATTACCTTAGCTGATCTCACCCACAACTACGAGTTGCTATGACCCAAAGTCGAAGACTTGATAAACAAATCTGTCTCATACTGAGAAAAGTCTATTGGAATAGATAAATGTCTCCCACAAAATACTTATGAGTTTTGTTCTGTCTTTTAATAAATCAAGGTGAACAGGAACCAATTGATAAACCAGGACTTATATTCCCGAAGAACAGACAAGTATTATCAATCACCTCACAATAATCTAAATTGTATGATGGCGAAACTAGATATTTTGGAATCACAAACGATGAGACGAAGGTTTTTGTGATTACGTTTTATCTTGCCTATCGGAGATTAAATCTCGAGCAAATCTTAGAGAATATAGTACTCAGACGATAGAATCGGGCAAGATCAGAACACACAACTACAAAGAAAATAGTTGGGTCTGGCTTCACAATCCCAATGAAGTCTTTGAAGTCGTTAACCTGGCTGTGGTCTCGATAGAAACTTAAGGTTAAAGGAGAATCGACTCTAGCTTATGCAACTAGTAACACACATGAGGTGTGGGGATTAGGTTTCCCAGTTGCTAGAGTTCTCCTTTATATAGTTGTTGATGGGTGAAAACTACTCCTGCAGAATTTGGTAATTTGGGGTGTGGATGAGGAATGAATCTAAACCTTCAACAAATGCACCGCACGGTGAGTGCTTGTAGATTCGAGAGATCATCCGTGCAAGTCTGGCCTAAACCAAGAAATGGCCGTTCCAGACTTGTTTCGGTCACAAAGTGAAGGAGATGGGGTTGATCTTAGGGAGGGAAGCGAAGAAGGTGTTGAGATTGTGAAGGTGTTGAGATTGTGAAGGTGTTGGCTTGCTTATGACTTGCGACAGAAAAGTGAGCAGGCTTACGGTTAATGTAAGGAGGCTCTGGGTGTTGATTTTCTGTCTCGTCTGAACTTGTGTTGTTCTCCGTTATTCCTTGTGTGTTGGAAATAGGGTGGAGACCCTATTTATACAAGTCATTGAGCCTCATTCACGTTTCTCGTGGGAAGTGGAGGTAGTGGAATGATGGAGTAGTGGAGTTGTGTGTCGGTAACACACGACCAGTCTTGCCCACTTTTCCTGTTCATCTCTAACCGCCCATGACTTCCTAACACGTTCTTGTGATGGCGCGTTGCACGCCGCACGTTGTAAACCGCCAGACCAATACCCCAAAGATGTATCCCCCATTTTGACATGATTGATGTCCGGAATGTGGATCGTGGATCCACGAAAGATAGCATGTAATCTTTGAATCGAATAACTGCGTTATTCGAAGAAAGTCGATACTTGTGAAGTATCGTGTGTATTTCATGTATCGCATTGTGGTGTGGTAAGGTGATGGGTAATGACGCCTGATCGAATTAATTGACTCCGACTGTGGTTGTATAACCAAGCTGGTGAAGTCGGACGGATGAGATGATGTTTGAGACACTCATCTCGCGACCAGATTGATGAAATTAGGGTTTTTAAAGAGTGCGCAAGCATCACTCTTCAACTTGGTCGAAACCAAGCATGGGAAGGATTTTGAGAGGACCGACCATACATGCGTGTTGACGGCATGATGGTGTAGGTGCCCGTATTAGTTCCCTCATGAAAACGCGATCTGGGCCACTCAATTTGACCGTCAAAGAGGAGTGGTCGAGATTGATTTTGCGATAGAAGTTTGATACCGCAAGAAGCCGCGCGCCACACTTTTTCCGGCGCGTTTCCAAGACGACCTAACTTGGTCGGTCTTGGCCTACCGGGTTTGACGTGAAGATGGTAGGCTGATGTTCACGCCTATACCCGACTATCCCATGAAAACGTGATCTAAGCCACTCAATTCGTCCGGTGAAGTTGAGCGGTCGAGATCAATTTGCAATTTGGGAAGTGTAACCACGCATGTTTGGGCGGCGTTTGGATTAGCCGGGCATGATATGCCTTGGCCGATTGCATGAGGGGGTAGATGGGCCCACAGTAGTCATCTTTGGTATGACCGACTGCTTTCGATTTGATCTTTGACCCTCCATTCGTGCATAGGGAGAAGATGGACGTGGCGTGATGGCTTGAACCCTAATTTTGGCTTGCAAAAAGCCGTACACCATGCTCTTTGGGAGGACGAATGTGTTGTAACCAATAATGGTTGGTTTTGACCGATTGGTCAAGTGTGTAGGCGGTCACATGGTGATTGTGTCGACATGCTCCGGGCCCTTTGAGTCTACATCTACACCCTCCATCTATACCTGCGAAGATGGATGGTTGAGACCGTTTGCAAGACATGTAATATGCCGCAAACCCTAATTTAGGGTTTTTCCGTCCATAATGCTTGGTATGGACGATTTCTTGGCAAGCGAAGGCCAATGGTCGACCATGCGGTCGGTGGTGTATTCCATACCGCTGGGGGTGATGGAATTGATCTGGGGGTCATCCAATCATGCTTGTGGAGTTGGATGACTGCGATCGTATCATATCCGGGACCGGGATATGGTCGATTGCCGGATGCTCAATCGGGCTAGTATAACACACCGAGAGGGGCTCAATTGGGCTAGTATAACACACCGAGAGGGCTCGGGCTAGTATAACACACCGAGAATCAGCCTGTGCAGGTATTTCGTACATGGTTTCATTATAGTGCTTGAGGTTCGTGTTACTCAGAAAGAGTAACACTCAGTCGTCATGCCACACCGATAATGATTCATTATAGTGCTTGGAGGTTCGTGTTACTCAGAAGAGTAACACCTACCGTCATGCCACAATCGATAATGAGTATCGGAAATACAAGGCTGATATGAAATTCACAGGAAGGGATTGTTGCTACATGCTCCAACCTGGAGGAATTTCATGTATTCACAGAATGGGATTGTTGCTACATGCTCCATTCTTGGTGAATTAAGTGAGGAGTATCCGCTACTTATAAACGGCTTTATCTTTTACAAGATGTCACAAGATGATTTTCTCGGTTTTTTTACAAATTTAACTTAAACGAAAATCCACCATCAACATTAAGTCCCCCGCCTAGCACATAATGGTTACACTATTGTGTGGTAGGCATGAGATGGTGACAGTTAAAGATAAAACTTATGAGGCAAAGTTAGATGTTACCGGAGGGACGGTCATCCCGTCCTTGGAGTATGTCACGTTCAAAAGGCATATAGGAGAGTGTTTCCTAGTATGATGTCGGCCTTGCCTGCTTCGATCGACCTTGTTATGCCTGCTTCGGTCGAGGGCTATTGCGCCCGCTTCACTCGATCGTGGGGTTGTGCCTAATCGACGGGGACTGCACCCGCTTGTTTCGTGGGGCTACTGCGCCTGCTTGATCGAATGTGGGCTTGTTGTGTCTGCTTGATTGAACGTGAGTCTCACCCACATACGCCTGACAGACTTGAAACTTGTACCGGTCTTGAAACTTGTACCGGCCTTGAAATCAACACCAGACTAAAATTTGTACTAGACTAAAATTTGTACCGGACTAAAATTTGTACCGGACTTGAATGATGTTTGGACCGGCCATTGTGTGCTCCGATATGAGTTGTGTCTTGCCGTGTGACTACATCTCTCCTGTATTTTCATACAAGTTCTAACTCCTATCTTTTATTTCATTGTGGAAGAAAAGAATCCCTGTTGAGATGTCTTCTGGAGATAATGCTGGTGCCAAGTCAGGAGGTGTTGAAAGCTTCAAAGATATGCCGAACATTGATGATGAGTTGTTCACCGCGCCTTTTCAACTATAGGAAAATATCTGTTCCACAAGATAACTCTTCTCCTATCGACTTTTAGGTTTTTCATGCTCTACTGGCCCTTATGAAGGATGGATGAGACGTATGTTGAGCAATGAGTACATCAAAGATAACTTGACCGAGCGCAGATTATCGATGCGGCTTGAGTGTTGAAACGTCTCGAGAGGATGTTAAAGTGGTTTCGATGCGACCGTTGAGGTGGGTCCTTGAGAGAGTGTTGAAGAAGGATTCTGGCGAACGTGGGTCTCGGAGAGGCGTTGCGGCGGCTCTTGAATAGACTATTGAAGCAGCTTCTGCTGGAGGGAGGCGGTGAAGTGGCTTCCTCTTAGGCCTGATTACCCTTGCGAATCCATGATTCTTGGTGACCATCTTTCTCATGTTGAAGAAGTCCTTGACTGACGGTGAAGGAACTTCATGCTGAGCCTCAGTCCCCAAGCGTGGTTTACATGGTTTGTCCGTAGTGGTTGTTGTCGAGCAGGTATGGAATACCTTGGACGTTGTTTCATCATTGTGGGATTCGTGCACGTGGTACTGGAGTTGGAGTTGAAGGACGCGCATGATGTTGTATCTTGGTGGTTTTCCTCTTGTTGCTTCAAAGGCCCCCTTCTGAGAAGGCTGAATGTTGTATCGCATGTTGGTGAGATATATGCCCCTACAAACATTATGAGGCTCTTCCGGCAGGCCTGGTTCTTTCTATCAGGGCATATGTTGTTGTAGATGAGCGTTCAACAGCTCCAGGAGGATGACCAAAAGCGCCGGATTCTCCAATATAGCGTGATAGACATGTACCATTGTACGATAAAGTGACTCACCCGGATCTTGTTCGACCACTGTCCGATAGAGTAACTCGCCGGATCTCTCTCGATATGACGGTTGGACATCGTTATCTTCTTGAGGTTGCTCCCTTGAGGTATCGGCTCAGTGGAAGATTACCGTCATAGAGCGGTTATACGTTGAACCGGCACTCTTTAAACCAAATGGCAGCATGGTATAATAAAAATTTCCGAGAGGAGTTCGAAAAAAGATATCTTACTTGCATCATGCTCGTACATCCTTATCATTTTGTAGCCGCTACATCCATCCATGGAGGAGAACATGCCGTGTCCATTGGTTGTATCCCGATCTATCCATTTTCCTCATGTATGAACTACATTTGTTTAACAGAGCTTGGATACATGTATGACATGTATATGATGGGTGACCAATTTTCATCGGCATTTCTTCATATCTCCAAGCAAATATGTCCACGGTACTCTTTGAGAAGTTGCACGAGCTTCGTGCGTTTATCCGTACACAAGGTTGAGTGATGGAGATAGGCCTAGGAGATTCCTCAACGATTTCAATTTCATCGGTTGTAGAGTTGGTGCCATCTTGCACTGTTGTGGAGCATCTAGCACTTGCTCTTGTGGTTCGTTGTTGTTGTAGCATTCCATTAGGTGGAGAGGCGGGTAATAGTCTCCTCTGGCGATAATGATGTGATGACGGTATACCGTTTTCCTTTCTGGTCACGACTCGCCATAAAAGTTCGTTCCCCTCCTCGTGTGAACGTGGGTTGTGGCTTCACAAGTATGGAGAAGAATGCTTCGTCGGCAAAGATGCATCGTGGGTACTAGCCCTCAATGATGCAAGTCGGTCTTCTTCCCGAATTTACGCCCACATGGGGAGTGGGATGCAACGAACTTGTCCGATTCTTTCCATGGAGCTTCTCCCGTATGTCTTTGGTTTGGTTTCCCTCGAAGTCCGTCATTGTGGTAGGCTTCCGTACGACCTTGCCCCGGGAGAGCCTTGGATGTCCTGAGAATCTTGAGAGTAATGAAGACGATCTGTGTAGATAAGGGTCGTCTTGAACTCGAATCCTTGATGCGTGCGGTGACATGTAGGTCACGGTCGTGACCTTCCTCTGGTTGATAGCGACAAAACATCTCCGCGCGGCTGATTCTTCGAGAGATGTGAAAGTTTGCATAAACTTTCCACTAGAGAAACCGCTTCCGATCCACCGGCCTCGGTTCATAGTGAAACTATTGACTTGAGGAAGATCGTTGTGAGGATCGGTCCCAGTGTAGGAGCCTCCATGACGGGGCCATTAACCAGCAGTGAAACTATTGACTCGAGGAAGATCGTTGTGAGGATCAGTCCCCAGTGTAGGAGCCTCCATGACAGACCGCTCATATCGATGTCGCTTCTTTGATCGGGTCCATGTAGGTCCGTGCCATTGAAGTACCTTCTCGGTGCGTTGAATTCATTCCTTGTTGGCTCGGGGGCTGTTGCGGGTCATGTGGAAATCGATCGAGTTAATGTCTTAAGAAAAGTGAGTACCTTTTTCCGAGTTGCGGCCATATCCGTTTGAGTCTTGACAAGAACTTCCTGCTTTTCCATCGAGTGCAATAATGGGAGATGGTCCTCTGTCGCCCCTCAGGTTCCTCGTCCTGATTAAGGAGTGGAAGTTGTTGCTCTGGTGACTACCGGAGGTGTTACACTTGATGAGATGCCAGGACTTGCAGCTGCTCTGGCTCTGGTGATGGGAGGTGTTGTAATATCACTGCTGAGTGATCGAATTGAACGTTCCCATCCTCTGTACTCACGTGTTACTTGATTGATCTCTCCTTCCTCAAGCGTTTCTTCACGGCTTCGACAAGGGTCTTGAGATGTAAATCTTCCATAGGATCCGTAAGTCTGCAGTGCTCCATTTCTTTATCCGGTAGACGTTGTAGTACTCCGGACAAGTCCTCTCTCTGTGGAGTTGCCTCGGTTCTTCATTGTTAAGCTGGACCATGTTGTTCATCTTTCTGAGTCACTGCGATTACGCGCTCTTTTGCCTCTCCCCGGTAAAGGTGTGACTCCTTACTAAGGATTCAGCATTTCTTGCACTGCTTGAGTAGATGCCTGCCGATCCTTCTTGTAATTGTGCTGCTATGTCATTCAAAAGGCGAAATGTCTCGCTCTGTCTTCACAGTGATACCGGCTTGATTTGCCAAGACATCCTCCAAGCATTCTATCTACACTTCCCATGGTATTCGAACCTTTGTGGTTTCCTGATGAGGATGCATCGTGAGCCGAAAACCGAAGAATTGAGAATTTAATTTTTTGCAACCGATAGATCAACCTCCCCTTGTGGTCGCCAATTGTTGATGGGTGAAAACTACTCCTGAGAATTTGGTAATTTGGGGTGTGGATGAGGAATGAATCTAAACCTTCAACAAATGCCTGCGCGGTGAGTGCTTGTAGATTCGAGAGATCAATCATTGCAAGTCGGTCTAAACCAAGAAATGGCCGTTCCAGACTTGTTTCGGTCACAAAGTGAAGGATATGGGGTTGATCTTAGGGAGGGAAGCGAAGAAGGTGTTGAGATTGTGAAGGTGTTGGCTTGCTTATGACTTGTAACAGAAAAGTGAGCAGGCTTACGGTTGATGTAAGGAGGCTCTAGGTGTTGATTTTCTGTCTCGTCTGAACTTGTGTTGTTCTCCGTTATTCCTTGTGTGTTGGAAATAGGGCGGAGACCCTATTTATACAAGTCATTGAGCCTCATTCACGTTTCTCGTGGGAAGTGGAGGTAGTGGAATGATGGAGTAGTGGAGTTGTGTGTCGGTAACACACAACCAGTCTTGCCCACTTTTCCTGTTCATCTCTAACCGCCCATGACTTCCTAACACGTTCTTGTGATGGCGCGTTGGACGCTGCACGCCGTAAACCGCGGACCAATACCCGTATGTATCCCCGGTTTGTGACATGATTGATGTACTGGAATGTGGATCGTGGATCCACGAAAGATAGCATGTAATGCTGAATTGAATAACTGCGTTATTCGAAAGTCGATACTTGTGAAGTATCGTGTGTATTTGTGCGAGTCTCGCATTGTGGTGTGGTAAAGTGATGGGTAATGACGCCTTCTTGACCAATTGACTCTGACTGGGGTTGTATAACCAAGCTGGTGAAGTCGGACGGATGAGATGATGTTTGAGACACTCATCTGCGGCCAGTTGATGAAATTAGGGTTTTTAAAGAGGTGCGCAAGCATCACTCTCTTGACTTGGTCGAAACCAAGCATGGGAAGGATTTTGGAGAGGACCGACCATACATGCGTGTTGACGGCATGATGGTGTAGGTGCCTGTATTCCGTTCCCTCATGAAAACGCGATCTGGGCCACTCAATTTGACCGTCAAAGAGGAGTGGTCGAGATTGATTTTGCGATAGAAGTTTGATACCGCAAGAAGCCGCGCGCCACACTCTTTTTCGGCGCGTTTTCCAAGACGACCTAACTTGGTCGGTCTTGGCCGGCTGGGTTTGACGTGAAGATGGTAGGCTGATGTTCACGCCTATACCCGACTATCCCATGAAAACGTGATCTAAGCCACTCAATTCGTCCGGTGAAGTTGAGCGGTCGAGATCAATTTGCAATTTGGGAAGTGTAACCACGCATGTTTGGGCGGGCGTTTTGGATTAGCCGGGCATGATATGCCTTGGCCGATTGCATGAGGGGGTAGATGGGCCCACGGTAGTCATGCTGGTATGACCGGACCTGCTCGATTTGATCCGTGACCCTCCATTCGTCTTAGGAGAAGATGGACGCGCGTGATGGCTTGAACCCTAACTTTGGCTTGCAAAGCCGTGCGACCATGCTCTTTCGGGAGGACGAATGTGTTGTAACCAATAATGGTTGGTTTTGACCGATTGGTCAAGTGTGCAGCGGTCACATGGTGATTGTGTCGACATGCTCAGGGCCCTTTGAGTCTACATCTACACCCTCCATCTATACTGCGAAGATGGATGGTTGAGATCGATTTTGCGGCACATGTAATATGCCGCAAACCCTAATTTAGGGTTTTCCTTCCATAATGCTTGGTATGGAAGATTTATTGGCAAGCGAAGGCCAATGGTCGACCATGCGGGGTCGGCCGTGTGTATTCCATACCGCTTGGGGGTGATGGAATTGATGCGGGGTCATCCAACCATGCTTGTGGAGTTGGATGATCTGCGATCAGATCATATCCGGACCGATATGGTCGGTGTTAGGATGCTCAATCGGGCTAGTATAACACACCGAGAGGGGCTCAATCGGGCTAGTATAACACACCGAGAGGGCTTGGGCTAGTATAACACACCGAGAATCAGCACAATGCGGGTATTTCGTACATGGTTTCATTATAGTGCTTGGAGGTTAGTGTTACTGCGCCAAGAGTAACACTCGGTCGTCATGCCACACCGATAATGATTCATTATAGTGCTTGGAGGTTCGTGTTACTCTGTAAGAGTAACACTCGGTCGTCATGCCACACTGATAATGAGTGTTCGGAAATACAAGGCTGATATGAAATTCACGGGAAGGATTGTTGCTACATGCTCCAACTTTGGAGGAATTTCATGTATTCACAGAATGGGATTGTTGCTACATGCTCCATTCTTGGTGAATTAAGTGAGGAGTATCCGTCACTTATAAACGGCTTTAACTTTTACAAGATGTCAGCGCATGATTTTCTGGTTTTTTACAAATTTAACCTTAAACGAAAATCCACCATCAACAATAGTTTTCAAATCAGGTTTTGCAATCTAAGTTACCTTGGTAACAAAGCATTCAATATTCACCGTTATATGAAAAACCTGATTTAACCAAGCTAATATCTTTCAACCGTTAGATCGAACTTAGCTTGTTACACACAAATGAAATGTACCCTCATTTAAGTTTATATAACCGTACCCAAACGTGTACACCATGTTGGCTCAACAATAGTTAACCGAAGTTAGCCATATGAGTACTTTCATATCAAACTTATTCATCTTAACCATAACTAGTTCAAATGACTCAAATGAAACTAGTTAAAGAGTTGTTCAATTGTTATATTCTCATAGAAGTATACAAGAACACAATCGAAACAAAATCGGTTTGATTCACTCGAATCAATTCATGAACATTATAGCCACGGTTTGCAAAGATTGCATCCCTTATTATATAAATGTTTAAGTTCATGTACATAACCGATTTTAGAAAGTAACCTAATCAAGTATGCAAACGGGTACGCATACTTAAGTAGTCGGGCCGAGTTTGGTTACGCCAGTACGCGTACGTGTACGCATACTTGTCCAGACATCCAACAACCGCTAGTAAGCGTACGGGTACGCATACTTCAGGTTTCCGGTTTTGGATTTATACAGAAATGTGAGAATACGCTATGTTTATATCCAAACATGGTTACTTGATTCTAAACTCTTATTTTCAATCATTGAAACTTTCTTATAGGATGACAATAGCCGTTTCATACACTATTAGCATCAAAGAAATTTTCAAGTTATTGAAATAATCATAACAAAACATTCCAAGTCTACACCAAATGATTGTATCACACAAACCATGTAAGATGTTACTTGGAAATTTTCACATGATCATATTCGACTTTCGTCAAGAATATATAAGATGAACTTAGTCGAAGCAAAAGCTTGCCAACACATATTTTGAGAAATATGTAAGAGAGTTAAACTCAATCGAAATCTCAAATGTGTACATTAGAAAACTATATCGTAATACGACTTATGTCTCAATATAGGAGATAGAGTAGAAATATACTTTCAAGTGATAGATAAGTTTCATTATCCTCATATGTTTTGTTTATGAAGTTCCACAAGCTCCCCTTAGTAGTTCTTCGTCTTCAAATGATGAACGCCGTGAAGTCTAATGCTCAACTACACAATCTATGTCCTAGTCTGAGACATCTACAAATAGGCTAGAAATCAAGACTTATAGTTTTGATCACTAACATTGACAAACATGCTTGAGATAGCAACGCATGCGAGTTTGACCGAGTAGTGCTCTAACAATCTCCCCTTTGTCAATTTTAGTGACAAAACTATCAATACATATGGATTACAAAATAAATAAAAACTTTGTAGCTTCTCATCCAAATGCTTGATCTCCTCGACATCTTCAATACGACTCGAAATCTTCGTCTCTTCCAAGTAATCCATGATTCCAAACGTGTTCAACTCAGCATCATAGTTGTTGAAGATCCGTAGCAATAACAATGAGAAAAAAAGTTCTCTCAGCATTGTTATATAGTGTCATAGTATTATTACACAGCATCAAAGTTCAATTGTATCACAACTTTGACAATAATACTATGGTGATATGTATGACTCCCCCTTAGTCAATACTTCATCTCGGCATGAAATCCACTCCCCCTTACATAATGATCCGTAAACCATATGTATTTGTAGTATGAAACTACACATTAATTCTCCCCTTTTTTTTCAATATAAATTGGCAAAGGTACAAAAACTAGTGGGATCCTCATGAAATTTTCATAAAGATTCTTCATCACCAAAAGAGAATAACATACCAACTTATTTATATGTAATCATAAAATCAATGCTAAATGCATTCATCAAGGAGTTTATAAAGATACAAGATAACCCATATAATATTCCACAGCCGCACTCCCCACAAAGATATGGCGATTAAGAACAAGTTCAAAAAGAACTCTCCCCCATAAAATGTCATTCCCGAAAGAACAACAAAAGGCGACCTTGTTTTTACAAGAAAAGAAGGATTTCTTTGGATATAACCAAATCACATGAAAACATGAATTTGTATCCAAAAATCATAATTGAATTAACCACAAAAATGATCAATTCAATTGGCCATGCTCGACATAAGATAACTTATGGAGCAACACAGTACATATACAAAGATGTGGATTAGGGAAGATCAATCTTCGGAATAATCAAAGATTATTCCATTTTTCATCACTATTTGCACAATGACATATAATAGACTTAATCCTTGTAAACAAAAGTTCATCCTATTTTCCATCAATATTTGCATAAAGACATAATAGGCTTAACTTTTGTTTGTAAAAAGTTCATTCTATCTTTTATCAATACTTTCATACTGACATATAATAGAGATAACTTTTGAACAAATATGGGACAGTCAAGGTTCATGGACGTAAACAACATATCATAACAATTTGCAATATATGAAACCATAAAGATTAATACTGCAAAAATCATCTTCCAAATAACTTAGAATTTAAATAAATAAATCTAAAAACATTGAAGATGAAAACGTTGGAAATAGCTACGTGTACTCACAATAATGGCTATTCCAAACCCTAGTAATCCTTCTAAACAAAAACAAGAATAAAAGTCTCATAAGAAGTTTCCTAGACATTGAGACCTCTGAATAATTCTCTATCGTCCCCGAACTCCTTGTCATCAACATCCATGGGGACATATGGTTCGTGAAGATATGAGTCAATTCCAACAAACCTTCTAGGCTGATGATGTCGAACCAGGGCCTTCGGAATTTCAAGAGTTCTCATAAAAATAGCCTTTATTTGTAGAATCTCCTTCCTTGTTTCCTTCAACTCTTCAAGAACACCAGAAAACTTCAGAGAGTTCGAAGGAACAGCTCTTGGCTTCCTCACATTCCCTTTTTTTTTTTTCAAAGTTGGAGGTAAAGGATATCTTTCTTTTTCCTTCTGTTAGAGCATTGCTCGGTCAAACTCGCATGCGTTGCTATCTCAAGCATTTTTGTTAATGTTAGTGATCAAAACTATAAGTCTTGATTTCTAGCCTATTTGTAGATATCTCGGACTAGGACATAGATAGTGTAGTTGAGCTTAAATCTCTCGACGTTCATCTCTTGAAGACGAATAACTACTAAGGGGAGCTTGTGGAACTTCTTCGACAAAAGGTATGTGGAGATTTGAACTTATCTATCACTTGGAAAGTCTATTTCTACTATCTCTTATATTGAGACATAAGTCGTGTTACGATATAGTTTTCTCTATACACATTTGAGATTTTGAGATGAGTATATCTCACTTACATATTTCTCGAAATATGTGTTGGTAAGCTTTCGCTTCGACCAAGTTCATCTTATATCATGAGAAAATTGCCGAGTAACATCTTACATGGTTTGTGTGATACAATCATTTGGTGTAAGACTTGGAAGGTTTCGATAATGATTATTTCAATATCTTGAAAATTGCTTTGATGCTAATAGTGTGTGAAAACGGCTATTGACATTATAGAAGAATGTTTCAATGATTGAAATAAAGAGTTGATGATGTAACCATCTTTGGATATAAGCATATATAGTGTGTTCGCACATTAGTGTATAAGTCCATAAACCGGGAGCCAAGATTATGCATATGTGTGTATACGAAATTGGTGAAGGAGACAGGTTAAGTATGAGTACCCGTACGCATACTGGCGGAAGTTCTCAAACCGAGAATTTCTGCTGAGTTCGGGTTTTGTAAAACAAACAAACCAGTCACCTTAAGTATGTGTACATGTACGCATACTAGCAGAAGTTTTTGAACCGAAAATTTCTGTTGAGTTTGGAAACTTTACAAACTCAAAAACCGGTTGCTTAAGTACGCATACTTAAGCTGGGTACTTTGTCAAATCGGTCAAGTCCATGAACTTAAACATTTAAATCACAAGGAATGCAATCTTTGAAAAATGTGGGCATAATGTTCATGATTGATTCAAGTGAATCAAACCGATTTGATTTCAATTGTGTTTTCTAAACAATTGAGCAACTCTTAACTAGTTTCATTTGAGTCATTTGAACTAGTTATGGTTAAGATGAATAAGGTTGATATGAGAGTAATCATATGGCTAACCTCGGTTAACTATTTGTGAGCCAACCTGGTGTACACGTTTAGGTACGGCTACATAAACCTAAATGAGGGTACATTTCATTTGTGTGTAACAAGCTAAGTTCGATCTAACGGTTGAAAGATATTAGCTTGGTTGAATCAGGTTTTTCATCTAACGGTGAATATTGAATGCTTTGTTACCAAGGTAACTTGGATTGCAAACCCTGATTTGAAAACTATATAAAGGAGAACTCTAGCAATTGGGAAACCTAATCCCCACACCTCCTGTGTGTTACTAGTTGCATAACTAGAGTCGATTCTCCTTTAACCTTAGGTTTCTTCTCGAGACCCCGTAGGTTAACGACTTGAAGACTTCATTGGGATTGTGAAGCCAGACCCAACTATTATCTTTGTAGTTGCGTGATCTGATCTTGTTGTTTCTATCTTGTTGAGTACAATTGAAATAATTGGCTCGAGATTTTATATCTCCGATAGGAAAGATAGAAAAGTAATCACAAACAAACTTCTTCTCATCGTTTGTGATTCCACAATAATTTGTTTCGCTAGTCGATTAAGTTTATTGTGAGGTGATTGATAATATTAGGTCTGTTCTTCGGGAATATAAGTCCGGTTTATCAATTGGTTCTGTTCACCTTGATTTATCAAAAGACGGAACAAAAACTCTTGCGTATTTTCGTGGGAGACAAAAAATTTCAATCCTATAGACTTTTATTGTGAGACAAATTTGTCTATCAAGTCTTCGACTTTGGGTCGTAGTAACTCTTAGTTGTGGGTGAGATCAACTAAGGTAATCAAGTGTGTAGTATCCTGCTGGGATCAGAGACGAAGGAGCGCAATTGTACCTTGAATCGGTGTGAGATTGATTAGGGTTCAACTACTGATCCAGTCCGAAGTTAATTGGTAGTAGGCTAGTGTACGTAGCGGTTAATACGGTGTGGTGTTCAACTGGACTAGGTCCAGGGTTTTTCTGCATTTGCGGTTTCCTCGTTAACAAAATTCTGGTGTGCGTGTTATTTCTTTTCCGCATTATATTTTGTTATATAATTGAAATATCACAAGGTTGTGCGTTAAGATCAATCAATAAGAATATCCAACCTTTGGTTGTTGATTTACATTGATTGACACTTGAACATTGGTCTTTAGTACTTAGTTCAAATAACTCCTCTTATTCAATCAGGCTCGTAGATTTCTATTTGCCGATTACGGATTGAATTAAGAGTTAGAGATATTAAACTCTTTGATATACTTTAATCTAGATTGAGTCTCGATTGTCTAGTTGATTCTCTAGAAAGTGTGTTGGAGTAAGTCCTCCCAGTTGCCAAACGAATTGTTGGGTGTGGTTGTTAGACCCCCGCATTTTCAATTGGTATCGGCAGCAGGAAAACACATTAAAGACCTCGTAAGTCTGTGTTTATAGCGATCTGATATGGACAAAGGTGTTATCTCTATAAACGTACCACCAGTCTTCGATGGCTCTAATTACTTATGGTGGAAAATTGCTATGCGTGCCTTTCTTCAAGCGCGTGATTTTCAGTCATGGGTTTATGTTGTTAATGGCTATGATGCTCCGTTGTGGCGTAGGGAATGTAAACGTTCCTAAGAACATTGGTGAATATAATCCCTTCGAGATCCTTGCCGCAAAGCAAAACTCCGACGGTTTGAATGCCATCATACATGCCATTACCCCGAGATCTTGACACCATGTGACTGCGTGCACTAGGTCTAAAGATGCTTGGGATATCTTAGAAACCGTATTCGAAGGTAATACCGGTGAAAAGGAAGCTAGGATTCAAAACCTTAATTAGATTAGGAAAACCTTCATATGGCGAGATGAAAATTCATTTCATGAGTTTAATCACAAAGTGTACGAAATTGTTAATGCATCTTTTTGCATTGGGTAAGACTATTCCTAAAAAGGACATTGTGATGAAAATTCTCGGATATTTGGTAGTATAGATACGATTCTAAGAAGCATGCCATCGTTGAAGGAAATAACCTTGATGATCTTTCCAGAAATACGTTGGTTGGAAAGTTAAAGATCTTTGATCATGAGCACACATCCAAAATTGGAAAGGATGTTGCCTTCAAAGCACAAAAGAACACTAAATTACTTGACAAAAGTAAAAGTGTTTATATCTCTGAGGATGATCTTTCTGAGACTGATTCATCAGATGAAGATCTTGACAAATGGTCTCTATGACCACAAGACAGTTTAGGGACCTCTATTGAAGAGAAGTAAACGGTTTTCAAGAGACAAACCTATATCGTCGAGTTAAACCTCACAATCACGTTCCTCCTAAAAACAGGGATGCTGACGAGGCTGATGACGAGGATATGCCACAGTGCTTTAAGTGTAAAGGTTTTGGTCATTTTGCAAATGAGTGTTCAAATCGTAGAAAATACACTGGAAACAAAGTTCTTGCTGCAACTCTTGATGAAATGTTTGATCACTATGATTCCAATGAAGACGAAAAATCAAGTGTTGCACTTCTTTGTGAAGATATCGATTTTGATAACTCGTAGCAATACACACATCAATCTTGATATTCTTCAGAGAAAGAAACCCAACCCCGAGTCTGGAAGAAGAAATTAACCTTCTTTGTTGGAAACCCTTTATCGACTTTTCGGGTTCCACTGTGCCTAGCGGCTTGCACATGTAGGGAGCGCGAATCGGCGTATCCATCGACATGTTCTTATTGTTCACTCAAAGATCACGAACTTTCAAAGTGTTTCAAGTATGATTATTCGGCTTAAAAGCAATTATGATCTTACTCGATATAGCTCCTTGTTAATGCCATCATCCCATCGTTGATGTATGATGGCATTCAAACCTTACTATTACGTTGATTTGGGAATTTGAATTTCTCCCAAATTTTTACAAAATCCAATTTTGGCAAGTAAACTTGGACGGAACAAGTATATAAAGAAAAACATGATTATTAAAGACGAAAGGCCAGCGAAAGGATGCGAGAGGTATAAGAACACTACATGCCTTTAATACCGTTAATGAGTATTTGTGGATGTGGACTTAGATTTGGGAGTAATATAATATAAAAAAAATTACACACCAGGGTTTATAGTTGGCAGCCGAACAACAAGCTGGGCACCAACACCCTTTTGAATAGCAATACCCAATCTATGAAAAATAAAACTACCAAGACCACTCAAACATCATTACTAACTAAGCAATTTTCCGGACGCTTGAAGAAACAAATAGTGTCTACGCTTAGCTCTCCTAAAGTAGTAAAAGCAAAACACCCAATCCATAACCATACGCAACACATTCATTCAAATATTTAGTCCGCTTACGTGAAATAACTTTCGAAATGACCTGACGTGGGATGAAAGCGCGAACTCCATCGCCAGTGAAGGGTGAGACTCCTGTAACATCCATACATTTTTTTTTTGTAATTAGGACATTCCAATTACGAGGCTAGACGGCCTTGAGATAGTTGTGTCTAGAGCTGCACATGAGCGGTCTGATCAGGTTTTCTATTGGGCAAATTTTGTCCACGGATTTAACCAGGTTCCTCATTTTGAGAACCGGTACATGTACCTGAACTTGATGCACTGTAAGACCGGTCGGTTCCAGTCGGTACCGATTTTACTGAATTTTGAAACACTGCTTGATAACTTGACAGGACTAACATCAAACTCAACATATTAGAAACTGAAATTGTTCAAAGTTTAACATTACAACTTAAGTTCAAAATAAACAAAGGTTTAAAACAACATCACACACTTAAGTTCAAAGTTCAACATTACAAAATAGTACTTAAAAACAATTTTTCCATAAGTCTGCGACACGAAATGAAATGCAATCATCTTGCAAAGCATCCAATATAACTGCAACATGCAACAAAAAAGGATGGGGGACTTCTCAAACAATGGCACTGGCAGCACTGACATGGAGTTTACTTCAAGCTTTTAGCAGAGAATCCCATATGGCTGCAACAGGCAAAAAAAAAAAAAAACAAGAAAGTAAGTATCAAATTACCATTTACCAATACAAGAAACTTGAAAAGTAAGTACTCTTAAATACAAGAACAACTAATATATTACCATCCTCATCTTCAACATCATCATCAGGTATATAATCACATAGAAGATCAAGAGCAATGGGCTTTTCAAGAAAGCTTTGTGTGTACAGAGCAATGCCTCAATTGTCCTTGTAGACAAAGAAGCTCTCCATGGAGTCGACATGCGCTTCCGTGCTAAGGCGATTCGAGAGGCCACTGAAGACACATGCATGGCTAATATATCTCTTGCCATGTATGAAAGTATCTTAAACCTGCTTTCATTAGCTTGCCACCAAGCCAATATGTCAAACTGGTCAGGTTGACCTATTTCACGCATTCCACCATCAATCACATCATCCCAAATACCTATCGAGCTCGGTTGTTCTTGCCTCTTCAACACAACTTGGGTTGTCCCAATACTGTTTCCTCCTTGATTGAATTCTAGCAAACAGACCATGAGATTGCACACTAACTGGATTGGCAAAAGTATGAGCATCACTACTTGACCCCTCCTCATGATTTGAATACAAGGACTCAAAATCTTCAAAGAGTTCCTGAAATTCTAATTTCACCTTTCTCATAACTCTTTGAACCTCCCGTGTATTATTCTCATACAAACAATTAAGAGTAAATTCCAACCCCTTTGTTTTCTCTTGGATCCAACAGATGAGCAAAAAACATTACGAGTTCATTGTTTCATACACACCCCCAATACTTATGGTACTTAGCACACATTAGACGAGATATACGAGCGATAAAAGGATACGATGCTACATTGTTTCTAAATTCTACTAATTGTTCATTGATGAGTAACAATTGCCATAAGAACATATGAGTAGTGACTTGTGTAGATGCGAGAAAAGCGATAGTAGCATCGAAGAATACCTTTAGACACTTCACAAGACCTCTAGCATATTTCCAATCTTCTTTATAAGGAGAATGTTGATTAGGAATCAGTTTCTTATTATTCTTCATCTTTACCTTGTTCTTGCCTGTTGGATCTAACTCCTGACCTCTTCTTCCATATACATTTCCTCAAACTCTTCCATATCCTCAAACACTTCTTCTATGTTAACATCACTAGCTATAGCTTCATCAATATCAGCATCAGTAGGTAAAACATATTGCTTTTCTTGCTCAAAAATAAACTTATGTTAAAAGTCCTTATCAATCGTGCTAACATTTCAAAAACTTTTTCATATTTTCATTGGCATCTAACATCAAGTAAGTGCTATTCCATCTGGTGTAGACATCTAAAATCAGAGATTTCTTGCATTCTACCTTTGCTAGGGAAGCACATTGTTTAAATTTTTCGTACCTAGAAGGAGAACTAAGAACGTAATTTACAACGACTTTATTCTTCTAACTGATACATTAAAGAGCCGCACTGCATCTTTTATGACAAGAGCAAGAACATGGGCTGCACATCTCACCTGAAAAGAAATAATCAAGAAAAATTAAGAATGCGCAAGAGCATATGAGAGTATCATGAAAAAATGTTTAAAAGCTTGATGTAGTGCTGAAATTGACTTCACATGATAAGAATGTAACATGGAATGCAAAACATGATAGAATGTAACATGGAATCTTACATGTAAATATTTGGCTCTAATTGGTGATCATGTCCACTTAGTAACAACATTCTTCAAATGATCAATCGCTACTTTATTGGCGCTGACATTGTCTAGTGTGACACCAAATACATCTTCTAGACCCCAATCCTTTAAACACTTCTGACTTCTCACCGATTGCATTACCAGTGTGACCTTCAACTTTGAGAACATGAGTATTCTCTTTTGTAGTTTCCGGTTCGATCAACATAGTGAACGGTTACACAAATATAATTATAATTATTTGGTGATGTCCATGTGTCAGATTGTCAAAGATACCCTCTGCTTAGATGTCAAGAAGTAAGTTTTTAATTTATTTTTCTCGTCAATATACATCTTTAACACATCCCTATAAGTTGTCATACGACATGGAACCTTGAACCTAGGCTCTGCTACCTGCATCATTGCCACAAAGCCTGACCCTTCTACTGATCTAAAATCCATTTTATCCTTAATAATCCACTCAACAAGAGCCCTTCTTAACCTATCATAACTGTAAGTATGAGCAACAAGTTTACCATCCTCACCTGGTTTTGGGGGTGGCATCAACAGAGTGTGTTGTCTCTTGTCTTTCTTCTGTTAGGATTTTTAGACATCCTGTTCAAATGCTTTTTAATCCGGAAGTGCCATGTATATCATTGTCGGTGACATAGAATCCTTGCAATGATTACATTGAGCTTGAGTTTCATATATCTGGTCATCTCCAACCAAACTTTGATCTCACTTTGCCATGCTTCTTTTTGCTTGCACCGACTTCGATTGTACTTGTTGGCGTGGGTTCGGCTCCATTTGTGTGAGATGCGGCTTGAGAGGATGATCCAACTTTGTTTGTTGAGTTGTAGTTGTAGTGGAGTTGAACTTGGTGGTGTAGTCATCTAACAAACATTACAGAAACACAATGTAAGACAAAGAGAGTGATGCTCTACACTAAAGAGGGATATGCTATCACCCAGATAAAAGCAGTTTCTTTTGGTCTTACACTAATGCTATTATTGGAATCATCTGATTGCTTTGCGCTTCCCATTTAGCACCTCAAAGGCCTGCAAGAGAACATATACGGCATATTAGTTTCTCTACGTAATTTTGTTTGACAATACTCTAACATGAACTACATTACCCAAGCACAAGACTGCACCATCAATATATGTCAAAGCAGGCACTAGTCCCAAAGTCTACTTACACTAGACAGAGTTGAGAAGAAAAACAATGAAGAAAAATTCAAACATACGACCCTTTGTGTGTTTCTGTCCAATTAATTTAACACATAGTTAGACCCAAAACAACAAAAATTAGAACAACAAATTAACACAAGTTACACAACATTAGGTCAGCTTAATTCCCACTAAATCATTCACTGATTACCTTGAAATTTGTTTTGTTTATTTCCAATCATACAAATTGATATCGAACAAACAAAATTAGAGGAACAAATTAACACAAAATCAAACTAATTTTATGATTTCTGTATAATAACAATATAAATCATCATCAACAAGAACAGATAAACAAACAAGCTAGGGTTTAATCACAAGTCTTGTAAATCTTAAATGGGTGATAAAAACCCTAATTCAATCTCAAATAAAACACTAATTCACACGATTATAAATCCATTTCCCAGTATCCTTACGATTCAAATTTCAAACCTAGTTTAATCCATGAGAGAGTTACAAGTAACTTACAAATCTAAGAAGAATAAGAAGAATTACGATGTAGGTGGTGAATCGAGTTCAGAGACGATGAAAACCAGAAGAAGAAGAAGAAGAAGTGAATGTATTCCTTAACAAATCGATGATGGTGGTGAATGGTGATGTCAGTCGACTGCTGCTCTTGAAAAAAAAAAGCGAAGTGAAATATCCTCTCAATAGAGAATTAGAGATAGTACTAAACCTAAGAGGACGGTCGGGATGTAGATTTACGAAAAATATCTAGAGGCTATCATTAACAAGGGATATATGGTGGGACTCCCCCAGAACCGATTGCCCGATGCGGCCTACTCAGGAGTATCAACTTTGAACCGATTACATGTCTGCAGATAACTCCGGGTCGGTCGGTACAACTCCGGTTCTTTCGGTTCCGGACCGGTACGGGTAAAATGGACCGGGTCTTGTGCAGCTCTAGTTGTGTCCATGGAGTGGTAAACTACACCTTCCAGGCCTGCCTGGATACATCAGTCCTAGACATGCAAAGGATTTTGGTTCCGGACATTTGGGCTACGGAGTGGATAAGTGGATAGAGAGACTTTGAGAGGCCAATAAAATAGTGAAAAGATAAAAAGATTGATAA
>JAJJWW010002808.1:5000-12500 GCA_023531295.1 Papaver armeniacum
GCTGCGAGCTTGCCGGATCGAGCGCTCGGCCAAGACGGCCGTGATATGCAAGCTGCAAGCTTGGAGGGTCGAGCGCTCAGCCAAGAAGGCCGTGATATGCTAGCTTGCCATGTCCATGTACAGCCAAGATGGCCGGATCCGGCCTCGGGGAGTTGATGAATGTTTTTCCTCCCTAATCCTACTTGTAGAAATGCGAATAAGACATATATAGGGAGGGGAGTTGGTTGGAAGTCAAAAACAAGATATGTCCCAAAACTCGTTGGAAGCCCATGGCAACACATTTGGACCAATTTTGAAGCCAAAAATTGCTTGGTCATACTCGAAATGCAACACTAGACACTTGACGGATCGAATGCTCAGCCATCATGGCTGGATGCTGCAAGCAGGCCTGGACGAAGCTCAGCCATCATGGCCGGGCTTGAAAGCTGCGAGCTTGCCGGATCGAGCGCTCGGCCAAGACGGCCGTGATATGCAAGCTGCAAGCTTGGAGGTCGAGCGCTCAGCCAAGAAGGCCGTGATATGCTAGCTTGCCATGTCCATGTACAGCCAAGATGGCCGGATCCGGCCTCGGGGAGTTGATGAATGTTTTTTTCCTCCCCTAATCCTACTTGTAGAAATGCGAATAAGACATATATAGGGAGGGGAGTTGGTTGGAAGTCCAAAAACAAGATATGTCCCAAAACTCGTTGGAAGCCCATGGCAACACATTTGGACCAATTTTGAAGCCAAAAATTGCTTGGTCATACTCGAAATGCAACACTACACACTTGACGGATCGAATGCTCAGCCATCATGGCTGGACGCTGCAAGCAGGCCTGGACGAAGCTCAGCCATCATGGCCGGGCTTGAAAGCTGCGAGCTTGCCGGATCGAGCGCTCGGCCAAGACGGCCGTGATATGCAAGCTGCAAGCTTGGAGGGTCGAGCGCTCAGCCAAGAAGGCCGTGATATGCTAGCTTGCCATGTCCATGTACAGCCAAGATGGCCGGATCCGGCCTCGGGGAGTTGATGAATGTTTTCCTCCCTAATCCTACTTGTAGAAATGCGAATAAGACATATATAGGGAGGGAGTTGGTTGGAAGTCAAAAACAAGATATGTCCCAAAACTCGTTGGAAGCCTATGGCAACACATTTGGACCAATTTTGAAGCCAAAAATTGCTTGGTCATACTCGAAATGCAACACTAGACACTTGACGGATCGAATGCTCAGCCATCATGGCTGGACGCTGCAAGCAGGCCTGGACGAAGCTCAGCCATCATGGCCGGGCTTGAAAGCTGCGAGCTTGCCGGATCGAGCGCTCGGCCAAGACGGCCGTGATATGCAAGCTGCAAGCTTGGAGGGTCGAGCGCTCAGCCAAGAAGGCCGTGATATGCTAGCTTGCCATGTCCATGTACAGCCAAGATGGCCGGATCCGGCCTCGGGGAGTTGATGAATGTTTTCCTCCCCTAATCCTACTTGTAGAAATGCGAATAAGACATATATAGGGAGGGGAGTTGGTTGGAAGTCCGAAAACAAGATATGTCCCAAAACTCGTTGGAAGCCCATGGCAACACATTTGGACCAATTTTGAAGCCAAAAATTGCTTGGTCATACTCGAAATGCAACACTAGACACTTGACGGATCGAATGCTCAGCCATCATGGCTGGACGCTGCAAGCAGGCCTGGACGAAGCTCAGCCATCATGGCCGGGCTTGAAAGCTGCGAGCTTGCCGGATCGAGCGCTCGGCCAAGACGGCCGTGATATGCAAGCTGCAAGCTTGGAGGGTCGAGCGCTCAGCCAAGAAGGCCGTGATATGCTAGCTTGCCATGTCCATGTACAGCCAAGATGGCGGGATCCGGCCTCGGGGAGTTGATGAATGTTTTTCCTCCCTAATCCTACTTGTAGAAATGCGAATAAGACATATATAGGGAGGGGAGTTGGTTGGAAGTCAAAAACAAGATATGTCCCAAAACTCGTTGGAAGCCCATGGCAACACATTTGGACCAATTTTGAAGCCAAAAATTGCTTGGTCATACTCGA
The DNA here is from genome assembly GCA_023531295.1 of Papaver armeniacum. Lineage (NCBI taxonomy): Eukaryota > Viridiplantae > Streptophyta > Magnoliopsida > Ranunculales > Papaveraceae > Papaver > Papaver armeniacum. Next base: position 7,022 of record JAJJWW010002808.1, read on the forward strand.
AATGCAACACTAGACACTTGACGGATCGAATGCTCAGCCATCATGGCTGGACGCTGCAAGCAGGCCTGGACGAAGCTCAGCCATCATGGCCGGGCTTGAAAAGCTGCGAGCTTGCCGGATCGAGCGCTCGGCCAAGACGGCCGTGATATGCAAGCTGCAAGCTTGGAGGGTCGAGCGCTCAGCCAAGAAGGCCGTGATATGCTAGCTTGCCATGTCCATGTACAGCCAAGATGGCCGGATCCGGCCTCGGGGAGTTGATGAATGTTTTTCCTCCCTAATCCTACTTGTAGAAATGCGAATAAGACATATATAGGGAGGGAGTTGGTTGGAAGTCCAAAAACAAGATATGTCCCAAAACTCGTTGGAAGCCCATGGCAACACATTTGGACCAATTTTGAAGCCAAAAATTGCTTGGTCATACTCGAAATGCAACACTAGACACTTGCGGATCGAATGCTCAGCCATCATGGCTGGACGCTGCAAGCAGGCCTGGACGAAGCTCAGCCATCATGGCCGGGCTTGAAAGCTGCGAGCTTGCCGGATCGAGCGCTCGGCCAAGACGGCCGTGATATGCAAGCTGCAAGCTTGGAGGGTCGAGCGCTCAGCCAAGAAGGCCGTGATATGCTAGCTTGCCATGTCCATGTACAGCCAAGATGGCCGGATCCGGCCTCGGGGAGTTGATGAATGTTTTTCCTCCCTAATCCTACTTGTAGAAATGCGAATAAGACATATATAGGGAGGGAGTTGGTTGGAAGTTTGAAAACAAGATATGTCCCAAAACTCGTTGGAAGCCCATGGCAACACATTTGGACCAATTTTGAAGCCAAAAATTGCTTGGTCATACTCGAAATGCAACACTAGACACTTGACGGATCGAATGCTCAGCCATCATGGCTGGACGCTGCAAGCAGGCCTGGACGAAGCTCAGCCATCATGGCCGGGCTTGAAAGCTGGGAGCTTGCCGGATCGAGCGCTCGGCCAAGACGGCCGTGATATGCAAGCTGCAAGCTTGGAGGGTCGAGCGCTCAGCCAAGAAGGCCGTGATATGCTAGCTTGCCATGTCCATGTACAGCCAAGATGGCTGATCCGGCCTCGGGGAGTTGATGAATGATTTTTCCTCCCCTAATCCTATTTGTAGAAATGCGAATAAGACATATATAGGGAAGGGACGTTGGTTGGGAAAAATAGTTGGTTTGGCATCAATTGGCTCATCCTCATGCGCCAATTGTGTAAGTCCAAGCGAGTGAAGCTTCACTCTTGCAATTTGCAGGTTTGGCCAAGCACGTGAAGCCTCATCTTGCAATTTGCAAGTTTGGCCAAGCGAGTGAAGCTTCATTCCTCCAAGTTGCGATCCGGCCTAGCACGATGAAGCTTCATTCTTACAAGTTGGAAGTCCCTCGGTCATAATGAAGCTTCATTTGGGCTAGGCCTCGGCAAGATCCGGCCTCGGGGAGTTGATGAATGATTTTCCCCCCTAATCCTATTTGTAGAAATGCGAATAAGACATATATAGGGAAGGGACGTTGGTTGGGAAAAATAGTTGGTATGGCATCAATTGGCTCATCCTCATGCGCCAATTGTGTAAGTCCCAGCTGAGTGAAGCTTCACTCTTGCAATTTGCAGGTTTGGCCAAGCACGTGAAGCCTCATCTTGCAATTTGCAAGTTTGGCCAAGCGAGTGAAGCTTCATTCCTCCAAGTTGCGATCCGGCCTAGCACGATGAAGCTTCATTCTTACAAGTTGGAAGTCCCTCGGTCATAATGAAGCTTCATTTGGGCTAGGCCTCGGCAAGATCCGGCCTCGGGAGTTGATGAATGATTTTTCCTCCCTAATCCTATTTGTAGAAATGCGAATAAGACATATATAGGGAAGGGACGTTGGTTGGGAAAAATAGTTGGTTTGGCATCAGTTGGCTCATCCTCATGCGCCAATTGTGTAAGTCCCAGTGAGTGAAGCTTCACTCTTGCAATTTGCAGGTTTGGCCAAGCACGTGAAGCCTCATCTTGCAATTTGCAAGTTTGGCCAAGCGAGTGAAGCTTCATTCCTCCAAGTTGCGATCCGGCCTAGCACGATGAAGCTTCATTCTTACAAGTTGGAAGTCCCTCGGTCATAATGAAGCTTCATTTGGGCTAGGCCTCGGCAAGATCCGGCCTCGGGGAGTTGATGAATGATTTTCCTCCCTAATCCTATTTGTAGAAATGCGAATAAGACATATATAGGGAAGGGACGTTGGTTGGGAAAAATAGTTGGTTTGGCATCAGTTGGCTCATCCTCATGCGCCAATTGTGTAAGTCCCAGTGAGTGAAGCTTCACTCTTGCAATTTGCAGGTTTGGCCAAGCACGTGAAGCCTCATCTTGCAATTTGCAAGTTTGGCCAAGCGAGTGAAGCTTCATTCCTCCAAGTTGCGATCCGGCCTAGCACGATGAAGCTTCATTCTTACAAGTTGGAAGTCCCTCGGTCATAATGAAGCTTCATTTGGGCTAGGCCTCGGCAAGATCCGGCCTCGGGGAGTTGATGAATGATTTTCCTCCCCTAATCCTATTTGTAGAAATGCGAATAAGACATATATAGGGAAGGGACGTTGGTTGGGAAAAATAGTTGGTTTGGCATCAGTTGGCTCATCCTCATGCGCCAATTGTGTAAGTCCCCAGCTGAGTGAAGCTTCACTCTTGCAATTTGCAGGTTTGGCCAAGCACGTGAAGCCTCATCTTGCAATTTGCAAGTTTGGCCAAGCGAGTGAAGCTTCATTCCTCCAAGTTGCGATCCGGCCTAGCACGATGAAGCTTCATTCTTACAAGTTGGAAGTCCCTCGGTCATAATGAAGCTTCATTTGGGCTAGGCCTCGGCAAGATCCGGCCTCGGGGGTTGATGAATGATTTTTCCTCCCCTAATCCTATTTGTAGAAATGCGAATAAGACATATATAGGGAAGGGACGTTGGTTGGGAAAAATAGTTGGTTTGGCATCAGTTGGCTCATCCTCATGCGCCAATTGTGTAAGTCCCAGCTGAGTGAAGCTTCACTCTTGCAATTTGCAGGTTTGGCCAAGCACGTGAAGCCTCATCTTGCAATTTGCAAGTTTGGCCAAGCGAGTGAAGCTTCATTCCTCCAAGTTGCGATCCGGCCTAGCACGATGAAGCTTCATTCTTACAAGTTGGAAGTCCCTCGGTCATAATGAAGCTTCATTTGGGCTAGGCCTCGGCAAGATCCGGCCTCGGGGAGTTGATGAATGATTTTTCCTCCCCTAATCCTATTTGTAGAAATGCGAATAAGACATATATAGGGAAGGGACGTTGGTTGGGAAAAATAGTTGGTTTGGCATCAGTTGGCTCATCCTCATGCGCCAATTGTGTAAGTCCCCAGTGAGTGAAGCTTCACTCTTGCAATTTGCAGGTTTGGCCAAGCACGTGAAGCCTCATCTTGCAATTTGCAAGTTTGGCCAAGCGAGTGAAGCTTCATTCCTCCAAGTTGCGATCCGGCCTAGCACGATGAAGCTTCATTCTTACAAGTTGGAAGTCCCTCGGTCATAATGAAGCTTCATTTGGGCTAGGCCTCGGCAAGATCCGGCCTCGGGACTTGATGAATGATTTTCCTCCCCTAATCCTATTTGTAGAAATGCGAATAAGACATATATAGGGAAGGGACGTTGGTTGGGAAAAATAGTTGGTTTGGCATCATTTGGCTCATCCTCATGCGCCAATTGTGTAAGTCCACAGCTGAGTGAAGCTTCACTCTTGCAATTTGCAGGTTTGGCCAAGCACGTGAAGCCTCATCTTGCAATTTGCAAGTTTGGCCAAGCAGTGAAGCTTCATTCCTCCAAGTTGCGATCCGGCCTAGCACGATGAAGCTTCATTCTTACAAGTTGGAAGTCCCTCGGTCATAATGAAGCTTCATTTGGGCTAGGCCTCGGCAAGATCCGGCCTCGGGGAGTTGATGAATGATTTTTCCTCCCCTAATCCTATTTGTAGAAATGCGAATAAGACATATATAGGGAAGGGACGTTGGTTGGGAAAAATAGTTGGTTTGGCATCAGTTGGCTCATCCTCATGCGCCAATTGTGTAAGTCCCTAGCCCAAATGAAGCTTCATTCTTACAAGTTGGAGGTTTGGCCAAGCACGTGAAGCCTCATCTTGCAATTTGCAAGTTTGGCCAAGCGAGTGAAGCTTCATTCCTCCAAGTTGCGATCCGGCCTAGCACGATGAAGCTTCATTCTTACAAGTTGGAAGTCCCTCGGTCATAATGAAGCTTCATTTGGGCTAGGCCTCGGCAAGATCCGGCCTCGGGAGTTGATGAATGATTTTTCCTCCCCTAATCCTATTTGTAGAAATGCGAATAAGACATATATAGGGAAGGGACGTTGGTTGGGAAAAATAGTTGGTTTGGCATCAGTTGGCTCATCCTCATGCGCCAATTGTGTAAGTCCCCAGCGAGTGAAGCTTCACTCTTGCAATTTGCAGGTTTGGCCAAGCACGTGAAGCCTCATCTTGCAATTTGCAAGTTTGGCCAAGCAGTGAAGCTTCATTCCTCCAAGTTGCGATCCGGCCTAGCACGATGAAGCTTCATTCTTACAAGTTGGAAGTCCCTCGGTCATAATGAAGCTTCATTTGGGCTAGGCCTCGGCAAGATCCGGCCTCGGGGAGTTGATGAATGATTTTTCCTCCCTAATCCTATTTGTAGAAATGCGAATAAGACATATATAGGGAAGGGACGTTGGTTGGGAAAAATAGTTGGTTTGGCATCAATTGGCTCATCCTCATGCGCCAATTGTGTAAGTCCCAGCTGAGTGAAGCTTCACTCTTGCAATTTGCAGGTTTGGCCAAGCACGTGAAGCCTCATCTTGCAATTTGCAAGTTTGGCCAAGCGAGTGAAGCTTCATTCCTCCAAGTTGTGATCCGGCCTAGCACGATGAAGCTTCATTCTTACAAGTTGGAAGTCCCTCGGTCATAATGAAGCTTCATTTGGGCTAGGCCTCGGCAAGATCCGGCCTCGGGAGTTGATGAATGATTTTTCCTCCCTAATCCTATTTGTAGAAATGCGAATAAGACATATATAGGGAAGGGACGTTGGTTGGTAAAATAGTTGGTTTGGCATCAGTTGGCTCATCTTCATGCGCCAATTGTGTAAGTCCCCAGCTGGGTGAAGCTTCACTCTTGCAATTTGAAGGTTTGGCCAAGCACGTGAAGCCTCATCTTGCAATTTGCAAGTTTGGCCAAGTGCATGAAGCTTCATTCCTCCAAGTTGGAAGTCACTCGATCGTGTTTGGCATCAGTTGGCTCATATTCATGCGGCAGGCTGTGTAAGTCCCAGCCGAATAATTTTCGGCATTGCTTGGGGTTTTCCCTTGCAAGACGAGAAGGAAATCGTTGGTCAAATAATATATTTTCACGCACGGCGTGTTCTCTTGGAATGATTTGTCCCGGTGTTCGTGCAAGATTGGCTTGCCTTAAGTGGCTTGGCTTGCTAGTTCTCTTTGGAGGCGGT
>JAJJWW010002808.1:20000-25000 GCA_023531295.1 Papaver armeniacum
CCAATTTTGAAGCCAAAAATTGCTTGGTCATACTCGAAATGCAACACTAGACACTTGACGGATCGAATGCTCGGCCATCATGGCTGGAGGCTGCAAGCAGGCCTGGACGAAGCTCGGCCATCATGGCGGGCTTGAAAGGCTGGGAGCTTGCCGGAGCAGCGCTCGGCCAAGGCAGCCGTGATATGCAAGCTGCAAGCTTGGAGAAGTCGGCCGCTCAGCCAAAGAAGGCCGTGATATGCTAGCTTGCCATGTCCATGTACAGCCAAGATGGCGGATCCGGCCTCGGGGAGTTGATGAATGTTTTTCCTCCCCTAATCCTACTTGTAGAAATGCGAATAAGACATATATAGGGAGGGGGAGTTGGTTGGAAGTCCAAAAACAAGATATGTCCCAAAACTCGTTGGAAGCCCATGGCAACACATTTGGACCAATTTTGAAGCCAAAAATTGCTTGGTCATACTCGAAATGCAACACTAGACACTTGACGGATCGAATGCTCAGCCATGATGGCTGAGCACTGCTTGCAGGCACTGGACGAAGCTCAGCCATCATGGCCGGGCTTGAAAAGCTGGGAGCTTGCCGGATCAGCGCTCGGCCAAGACGGCCGTGATATGCAAGCTGCAAGCTTGGAGAGGTCGAGCGCTCAGCCAAGAAGGCCGTGATATGCTAGCTTGCCATGTCCATGTACAGCCAAGATGGCCGGATCCGGCCTCGGGGAGTTGATGAATGTTTTCCTCCCTAATCCTACTTGTAGAAATGCGAATAAGACATATATAGGGAGGGAGTTGGTTGGAAGTCCAAAAACAAGATATGTCCCAAAACTCGTTGGAAGCCCATGGCAACACATTTGGACCAATTTTGAAGCCAAAAATTGCTTGGTCATACTCGAAATGCAACACTAGACACTTGACGGATCAGAATGCTCAGCCATCATGGCTGGCTCATTTGGGCCTGCAAGAAGCAGGCCTGCCCAAAGCTCAGCCATCATGGCCGGGCTTGAAAGCTGGGAGCTTGCCGGATCGAGCGCTCGGCCAAGACGGCCGTGATATGCAAGCTGCAAGCTTGGAGGGTCGAGCGCTCAGCCAAGAAGGCCGTGATATGCTACAAGCTTGCCATGTCCATGTACAGACCAAGATGGCCGGATCCGGCCTCGGGGAGTTGATGAATGTTTTCCTCCCTAATCCTACTTGTAGAAATGCGAATAAGACATATATAGGGAGGAGTTGGTTGGAAGTCCAAAAACAAGATATGTCCCAAAACTCGTTGGAAGCCCATGGCAACACATTTGGACCAATTTTGAAGCCAAAAATTGCTTGGTCAAACTCGAAATGCAACACTAGACACTTGACGGATCGAATGCTCAGCCATCATGGCTGGGACTGGCTGGCATCCTCAAGCGAGGCACTGAAGCTTCAGCCATCATGGCCGGGCTTGAATTTGCGAGCTTGCCGGATGAGCGCTCGGCCAAGAAGGCCGTGATATGCAAGCTGCAAGCTTGGAGGTCGGCGCTCGCCAAGAAGGCCGTGATATGCTAGCTTGCCATGTCCATGTCACAGCCAAGATGGCTAGGATCCGGCCTCGGGGAGTTGATGAATGTTTTTTCCTCCCTAATCCTACTTGTAGAAATGCGAATAAGACATATATAGGGAGGGTGTTGGTTGGAAGTCCAAAAACAAGATATGTCCCAAAACTCGTTGGAAGCCCATGGCAACACATTTGGACCAATTTTGAAGCCAAAAATTGCTTGGTCATACTCGAAATGCAACACTAGACACTTGACGGATCGAATGCTCAGCCATCATGGCTGGACGCTGCAAGCAGGCCTGGACGAAGCTCAGCCATCATGGCCGGGCTTGAAAGAAGGAGCTTGCCGGATCAGCGCTCGGCCAAGCGTGATATGCAAGCTGCAAGCTTGGAGGGTCGAGCGCTCACCAAGAAGGCCGTGATATGCTAGCTTGCCATGTCCATATCAGCCAAGATGGCCGGATCCGGCCTCGGGGAGTTGATGAATGATTTTCCTCCCTAATCCTATTTGTAGAAATCACGAATAAGACATATATAGGGAAGGGGCGTTGGTTGGGAAAAATAGTTGGTTTGGCATCAATTGGCTCATCCTCATGCGCCAATTGTGTAAGTCCCAGTGAGTGAAGCTTCACTCTTGCAATTTGCGAGTTTGGCCAAGCACGTGAAGCCTCATCTTGCAATTTGCAAGTTTGGCCAAGCAGTGAAGCTTCATTCCTCCAAGTTGCGATCCGGCCTAGCACGATGAAGCTTCATTCTTACAAGTTGGAAGTCCCTCGGTCATAATGAAGCTTCATTTGGGCTGGGCCTCGGCAAGATCCGGCCTCGGGGGTTGATGAATGATTTTTCCTCCCTAATCCTATTTGTAGAAATGCGAATAAGACATATATAGGGAAGGGACGTTGGTTGGGAAAAATAGTTGGTTTGGCATCAATTGGCTCATCCTCATGCGCCAATTGTGTAAGTCCCAGTGAGTGAAGCTTCACTCTTGCAATTTGCCAGTTTGGCCAAGCACGTGAAGCCTCATCTTGCAATTTGCAAGTTTGGCCAAGAGTGAAGCTTCATTCCTCCAAGTTGCGATCCGGCCTAGCACGATGAAGCTTCATTCTTACAAGTTGGAAGTCCCTCGGTCATAATGAAGCTTCATTTAGGCTAGGCCCTCGGCAAGATCCGGCCTCGGGGAGTTGATGAATGATTTTCCTCCCTAATCCTATTTGTAGAAATGCGAATAAGACATATATAGGAAGGGACGTTGGTTGGGAAAAATAGTTGGTTTGGCATCAGTTGGCTCATCCTCATGCGCCAAGTGTTTAAGTCCCCAGGTGAGTGAAGCTTCACTCTTGCAATTTGCGAGAGTTTGGCCAAGCACGTGAAGCCTCATCTTGCAATTTGCAAGTTTGGCCAAGCAGTGAAGCTTCATTCCTCCAAGTTGCGATCCGGCCTAGCACGATGAAGCTTCATTCTTACAAGTTGGAAGTCCCTCGGTCATAATGAAGCTTCATTTGGGCTAGGCCTCGGCAAGATCCGGCCTCGGGGAGTTGATGAATGATTTTTCATCCCCTAATCCTATTTGTAGAAAAACGAATAAGACATATATAGGGAAGGGACGTTGGTTGGGAAAAATAGTTGGTTTGGCATCAATTGGCTCATCCTCATGCGCGATTGTGTAAGTCCCAGTGAGTGAAGCTTCACTCTTGCAATTTGCGAGTTTGGCCAAGCACGTGAAGCCTCATCTTGCAATTTGCAAGTTTGGCCAAGCGAGTGAAGCTTCATTCCTCCAAGTTGCGATCCGGCCTAGCACGATGAAGCTTCATTCTTACAAGTTGGAAGTCCCTCGGTCATAATGAAGCTTCATTTGGGCTAGGCCTCGGCATAATCCGGCCTCGGGGAGTTGATGAATGATTTTCCTCCCTAATCCTATTTGTAGAAATGCGAATAAGACATATATAGGGAAGGGACGTTGGTTGGGAAAAATAGTTGGTTTGGCATCAGTTGGCTCATCCTCATGCGCCCATTGTGTAAGTCCCCCGCTGAGTGAAGCTTCACTCTTGCAATGTGCAGGTTTGGCCAAGCACGTGAAGCCTCATCTTGCAATTTGCAAGTTTGGCCAAGCGAGTGAAGCTTCATTCCTCCAAGTTGCGATCCGGCCTAGCACGATGAAGCTTCATTCTTACAAGTTGGAAGTCCCTCGGTCATAATGAAGCTTCATTTGGGCTAGGCCTCGGCAAGATCCGGCCTCGGGGAGTTGATGAATTATTTTCCTCCCTAATCCTATTTGTAGAAATGCGAATAAGACATATATAGGAAGGGGCGTTGGTTGGGAAAAATAGTTGGTTTGGCATCAGTTGGCTCATCCTCATGCGCCAATTGTGTAAGTCCCCAGCTGAGTGAAGCTTCACTCTTGCAATTTGGAGGTTTGGCCAAGCACGTGAAGCCTCATCTTGCAATTTGCAAGTTTGGCCAAGCGAGTGAAGCTTCATTCCTCCAAGTTGCGATCCGGCCTAGCACGATGAAGCTTCATTCTTACAAGTTGGAAGTCCCTCGGTCATAATGAAGCTTCATTTGGGCTAGGCCTCGGCAAGATCCGGCCTCGGGAGTTGATGAATGATTTTCCTCCCTAATCCTATTTGTAGAAATGCGAATAAGACATATATAGGGAAGGGGCGTTGGTTGGGAAAAATAGTTGGTTTGGCATCAATTGGCTCATCCTCATGCGCCAATTGTGTAAGTCCCAGTGAGTGAAGCTTCACTCTTGCAATTTGCAGGTTTGGCCAAGCACGTGAAGCCTCATCTTGCAATTTGCAAGTTTGGCCATGCGAGTGAAGCTTCATTCCCCCCAAGTTGTGATCCGGCCTAGCACGATGAAGCTTCATTCTTACAAGTTGGAAGTCCCTCGGTCATAATGAAGCTTCATTTGGGCTAGGCCTCGGCAAGATCCGGCCTCGGGGAGTTGATGAATGATTTTTCCTCCCCTAATCCTATTTGTAGAAATGCGAATAAGACATATATAGGGAAGGGACGTTGGTTGGAAAAATAGTTGGTTTGGCATCAGTTGGCTCATCCTCATGCGCCAATTGTGTAAGTCCCTGACTCGGTGAAGCTTTACTCTTGCAATTTGCGAGGTTTGGCCAAGCACGTGAAGCCTCATCTTGCAATTTGCAAGTTTGTGCGCGTGAAGCTTCATTCCTCCAAGTTGGAAGTCACTCGATCGTGTTTGGCATCAGTTGGCTCATATTCATGCGGCAACTGTGTAAGTCCCCAGGCGAATAATTTTCGGCATTGCTTGGTTTTCCTTGCAAGGCGAGAAGGAAATCGTTGGTCAAATAATATATTTTTCACGCCTGGCGTATTCTCTTGGAATGATTTGTCCCGGTGTTCGTGCAAGATTGGCTTGCCTTAAGTGGCTTGGCACTAGTTCTCTGGAGGCGGTTGTTTCTTTGTGGACAATACGTGTTGGCGTATGAGTGGTGTTTGGTTCT
>JAJJWW010002808.1:27500-151332 GCA_023531295.1 Papaver armeniacum
TGTCGCGAAATCAATCTTGAACGACTCTCGGCGCGGATATCTCGGCTCTCGCATCGATGAAGAGCGTGGCGAAATGCGATACTTGGTGTGAATTGCAGAATCCGTGAACCATCGAGTTTTGAACGCAAGTTGCGCCCCAAGCCTTGGTAGAGACACGCTTGCACAGGCGTCACGTGAGTCTCCCCCCCAACTCATGTCCTTGGCGCCTTCGGCGACATTGGCATTGTGCGGTGAATGGGGAGGATATTGACCCCGTGCCTTGAAAGTGCGGTCGGTCTAAACACATGCCACAGGAGGCCAGCGTCACGGTCGTGGTGGTCGACACTCGTTGTCTCTCTTCATTCTGAATCCGTGTCTGCTTGTGCCTAGTGAAGGACCATAAGGAACCCATCGGACGTAATTACGGCTCCCACTCTGCGACCCAGTCAAAGCGGGACTACCCCCGCTGAATTTAAGCATATCAATAAGCGGGAGGAGAAGAAACTTACAAGGATTCCCTAGTAACGAAGCGGGCAGGCAAACGGCCCGACTTGAGAATCGGGCCAGCTTGTTGTCCAAGATTAAGTCTGCAAAGCGTCTCGGCTGACGGACCGGGCCCAAGTCCCCTGGAAAGGCGCTGAAGGAGTGAAACCCCGTCGTGCTCGGACCACTGTCGCGCCCCGAGCGACTGTCGGCCGTCGGGTTATTTGGAATGCAGCCCAAAGCGGGCGGTAAATTCCCGTCCAAGGCTAAATCGCGAGAGGCCGATAGCGAACAAGTACATGAGGAAAGATGAAAGGACTTTGAAAGAGAGTCAAGAGTGCTTGAGGTATCGGGAGGAAGCGGATGGGGGCGGCGTGTGCCAGTCGGATGCGGAGCAGTGATGGCCGGTCCGCGCCGTCCCGACTCCGGAGTGCGGACACCCTTGTGAGTTGAAAGCGCGTCCCAGCCCGGAGCTGTAGTCATGCAGCGAGAGCGTCGTCCGCCCGATCGTGGTGGGCGGCCACCAGCGCCTCCGCAGCGTACCTCTGTGCAGCGTACTCGGCGTCGGCTTTGTGGGTTCCCGATCGGCCGTCTTGAAACACGGACCAAGTCGACATGTGTGCGAGTCCACGGGCGAGTAAAACCGTAAGGCGCAAGGAAGGAGGGGCGGGATCCTTGTGGGTTGCACCGCCGGCCAGACCTAGATCTTACATGAAAGGGTTCGAGTGAGAGCATACAGCCGAGGACCGAAAGATGGTGAACTATGCCTGAGCGGGCGAAGCGGAGGAACTCTGGTGGAGGCTCGCGGCCCGATCTTGGCGGTGCAAATCGTTCGTCGGCTTGGGTATAGGGGCGAAAGACTAAATCGAACCGTCTAAATTTAGTTCCCTCAAAGTTTCCCTCGGGATAATTTGGAGCCAGCAGAGGGCGAGTTCACTTGGGTAAAGCCAATGATTAGAGGCATCGGGCGCACGCCCTCATTTATTCTCAAACTTTAAATAGGTAGGATGGGCGGTGCTCATTGGGCCGCGCCACAGATCGAGCTCCAAGTGGGCCATTTTGGTAGCGGGCGCGTGCGGGATGAGCCGAGCCGGGTTCTGGTGCCCAGCTAGCGCTAACCTAGAACCCACAAAGAGTGTTGGTCGATTAAGGCAGCGGGGCGGTGGTCATGGAAGTGAAATCGTAAGAGTGTGTAACAACTCACTGTAGAATCAACTAACCCCGAAAATGGATACCGAAGCGCCTTACCTGACCGCCCGGCCGTCAGGCAATCGTTAGGCCCCGATGAGTAGGAGGCGCGGCGCTGGCTGCACAAAGCCTGGCCGTGAGGCGGCCAACCTCTAAAATCGGTCACAGAGATCTTGGTGGTAGTAGCAAATATTCAAATGAGAACTTTGAAAGTAGGGGAAAAAAACATTTTGTAGACCATGTTTAGAAAAGCAAAAAAGTTTCTTCCCCTAGAAGTACACTTTACCATGTCTGCAAGTGCCAAATTTAAACTATGGAAACCACAAGGAGTATAGAATGCTCTTGGGTTAATATTCAGTAACCTTGTCTGCACACCTTTATGCTTTCCTTTCATGTTTTCCCCATTATCATACCCCTGCCCACGTACATCATCGATATTAAGATTAAGAGTTTCTATTTTTTTTTTTAGTTCTTCAAAAAGTCATTTTCCGGTACTACCGTTCACTTGCAAGAATTATATGAAGTACTCTTCCACTCTTACAGGACTTGTAGAAACATCCACACACCGTAATATTAAAGACATTTTTTTGTTGGTGGCTCGTATCCGGAGTGCAATCAAGTAACACTGAAAAATATTTCGTTGTTTTAATTTTTTGAATTACTGTTTGTTTGATTTCCTTGGATAACATGCCAATCAGTTCACTTTCAACACTATGACCAAGATAATGGTAATGAATTTCACTGATGTCTATACGTTGAACATGTTCCATCATTACTTTATCCCATTCCGCAATCATCTCAATTAGCCCCAAGAACTTCATGTTATTCATATGCTCTCCAGCAACTTCATGTTCACTAAGTGCTTTATGGGCATGTCTAAAATCATCATATCCTTCATTTACCAACTGACTTAAATGAGGACCTTTCTTGAACAACTTGCAACAGAAACAAAAGAGTTTGTTCAGGTCTTCTGAATACACTAACCATTTCCTATCTTCTACTTCACCATTTGTTAAATGACGATCGTAAAGTGTTGAACAAAAACGTCTACCATTCTTGCCTTTAGGACTTATTCAATAAATGGTTTCTATGTGGACCTTATTCTACTAGAATATCCTTTGATTTTATGTCAAGATTATCCCAATTTCTTGGATCATATATATTCACAGTGGAAGGAATTGATTGACTTACTAGCTCTTCTTGTCCCTGTCCATCTCCCAAATTATCAACACCTTTATTTTCCATTTGTCTTATATTATCATGTCATGGATGTTGACATTTTCATTCTTAGCATTCTCATGACCTGCATCGTGAACCCCTTCGTTTCCAGCAGATGAGCTTCCAACTACATTACGCGCCTTTTTAACGACAAACTTATCTATAGTTTCCGCTTGAGATTGTACAAATACATCACTTTTTTCATTGCGTTTACGTCTATCATGTCCACTTTCACCCGGTACAACCGTCTTTATACGTATTTTTATAAGTAAACCAAATCAGCAAGTCTGTACATGGAACGAAACAATTTGATTTAGAGGACAAAATAGACTAATAGATATTAGATATTAATCAATCAATTATCAAAGAAGCAATTAATTTTAGTCAACACAAAAGCAACGATAAGATATCAAGATATCATTTGATTCATATCAAAACTTCAAAAGCATCCAATAAGATATCAAAAAAAAAAAATCAATTAATCAAATTGAATTATTCAAATATCAAAAGGAAAAAGCATCCAGTGAGATATCAAGTTATCAACAAATTTAAATCAAGTTAAATTAACTTAGTTAATCAACTAACCCTAGGCTATAAACAAAATCGCAACAAGTTTGCAAGTGATTATCGCTATAAACTATTAAACTACATAAGACCATAAGAGATTATTTAACATCAACGGATCTACCTAAGTAGTGAGAGTATGTACCTATGAATCATAAATGGAATGAACTTTTTCCTTCTCGTTCTCGGCATTATCGACTAGGGTTTTCTTTATTGAATAGCAGAGGCAGTTAAGAAGAACCGAAGAAGCGTTAACTATGGAAAATGATTGAGAATTAGGATCGTCGGATATTAGATGATTAAAACATAGTGGGCTATTGGACCTAAATTTCCTTCCCTGTGCTCGATCCCAAGGAGCCCCCCTCAGATTCGGGCCTGGTAAAGACTAGTCTAAGAGATAATGATACTGGACATGACTCACTTGCGGTCATTTTTCCTATCTCTTACTGAAAAAGCGGGGGTCTAACAACCTCACCCAATATTTCGTTTAAGAAATCTGTATGGACAAATGCCAATACAATTCCAAGAGAATCAACAATACAGTCAGACTCAATCAATGGAAATATATCCAAGAATTGTATCTCTATTTCATAATGTAATTAGCAAATCAAACAGATAGAAATCCGTGAGCCTGATTATTATGTGAAATAGCTTGAACGGTATCAAAGACCAATGTTCAAGTGTCAATCAATTTATATCAACAACCAAGGGTTGGATTATCTAATTGATTGAACTACGCACAACCTGTGATATTTCAATTATATAAACAAATATAATGCGGAAAAGAAATAACACAGACACCAGAAATTTTGTTAACGAGGAAACCGCAAATACAGAAAAACCCCGGGACCTAGTCTAGATTTGAACACCACACTATATTAAGCCGCTACAAACACTAGCCTACTCCAAGTTAACTTCGGACTGGAATGTAGTTGAGCCCTAACCAATCTCACACTGATCAAGGTATATTTGCGTTCCTTAGGCCTCTGAATCCCAGCAGGACTTTACGCACTTGATTCCCTTAACTGATCTCATCCACAACTAAGAGTTGCTACGACCCAAAGTCGAAGACTTGATAAACCAATCTGTCTCACACAGAAAAGTCTATTGAATAGACAAATCTGTCTCCCACAGAAAACCTAAGAGTTTTGTACCGTCTTTTGATAAATCAAGGTGAACAGGAACCAATTGATACACCAGACTTATATTCCCGAAGAACAGCCTAGTAATATCAATCACCTCATAATAATTTTAATCGTATGGTAGTGAAAAAAGATATTGAGGAATCACAAATGATGAGACGAAAATGTTTGTGACTACTTTTTATCTTGCCTTTCGGTGATTAAATCTTGAGCAAATCTTAGAGAAGATAGTACTCAATATGACAGAAAATAGCAAGATCAGAACACGCAACTACAGAGAAATAGTTGGGTCTGGCTTCACAATCCCAATGAAGTCTTCAAGTCGTTAACCTACAGGGTTTTGGAAAAACCTAAGATTAAAAGAGAATCGACTCTAGTCGCAACTAGTATCACACAGGAGGTGTAGGGATTAGGTTTCCTAGTTGCTAGAATTTTCCCTTATATAGACTTCAAATAAGGGTTTGCAATCAATGATACCTTGGTAACAAAGCATTCAATATTCACCGTTAGATGAAAATCTGATTAGACTCAAGCTAATATCTTTCAACTGTTAGGTTGAACTTAGCTTGTTACACGCAAATGAAAAGTAACTTCATTTAGATATGAGTAACCATACCTAAACGTGTACACCTTGTTGGCTCAACAATAGTTAGCCGAAGTTAGCCATATGAATACTTTCATATCAACCTTATTTACATTAACCATAACTAGTTCAAATGACTCACATGAAACTAGTTCTAGAGTTGTTCAATTGTTTATATTCTCATAGAAATATACAAGACACAATTGAAGCAAAATCGATTTTGATTCACTCAAACCGATTCATGAACATTATAGCCACGGTTTGCAAAAGATTGCATTCCTTAATATATAAACCGATTTTAGAACAAAACCTACTCAAGTATGCAAATGGGTACGCATACCTAAGTGGCCGGAGTAAGTTTGGGTTCGCCAGTATGCGAAGGTGTACGCATACCTACCAAACTCAGTTGAATTTCCCGGAACTAAACTTACGCCAGTACGCGTACGGGTACGCATACTAAGTTCCCAGACTTTCACTAAACCAACCTGTACGCATACGGGTATGCATACTATGATTCCCGGACTTGGAATAACTTACAAAAGTTAGCATACAAGTACGCATACTGTTGTAGATGGGGGAAAACGATTTGCAGGTCTTTTAGGAAAGTGAAGATTCGAGCGTGTTGTCGAGACTCCTCAACCGAGCAAACTGCTAAACCTCACACAGATGCACTGCAAAGGGAGTGCTTAGATTCGAGAGATCAATCTGTAGGACTCCGTCCTAAACCAAGTCAATGGTCGTTCCAGAGTCAATTCGGCCGCAAAGAGGGAGATGGGTTGATCTGTAGGAGGGAAGCTGAGAATTGTGTGGAATCAATGATGATCAAGGGTTGTGGATGTGTTGAAGGTTTCTGCAATAATTGGTGAACTGTTGAGTTCGAATAAGTTCTGATAGATTGACGAATTCATGAGAGTAGTTACTCGCGAAATTTTGTGTGGACGATTGCTGATAGCTAGTGATCATTCGTTGTCCTCAATCATGGATTCAAAGAATTATTTATTTTGTCAGAGTTAAAACACCTTGATCCCTATAAGTGTGACGGTTTTATGAGTGGAAGAGTGGGCAAGTGGAAGATCGTGGTAAAGTCAGTTCCATGTCGTGTGGAGACTTGACGGATCGTGCACCCACTACTTTGCTAACTCCTTCAACCGTTTACACAACTTACGCACATTTCTCGTCGTGGATGAAATCCACGTGCTGTAGGCCGCCAGACCAAAACCCTAGTTGTTATCCCCCAATCTGACGTTATTGATGTCTCACGAATCGTGGAGTCTGCATGACGGACGTGTATTTAGTTTGTCAGTTGTTGACTGATTAGACAATGAGCCTAGGTTTTGTTGAATCGAGCATGTTAATGCTCAGCGATTCATGAATGTTAATGTTGCTCGTCTGAGCAAATATTGTAAATTCGACGAGTTGTTGAATATTGATGAGTTACTGAATATATGTGGATTATTCGAGCAACTCGAGCAAGTATTGCTCGATTCGACGAATTATTGACAAATTACTGAATATTGATAGTGGGATCAATATTCGAGCAACTGAGCAAGTATTGCTCAATTCGACGAATTACTGAATATTGAGAATTTGACGAGCAACTGAGCAAGTATTGCTCAATTCGACAAATTAACAAATTAACGAATGTTGACAATTTGACGTGCAACTGAGCAAGTATTGCTCAATTCGACAAAATACTGAATATTGATAATTTGACGTGCAATTGAGCAAATATTGCTCAATTCGACAAATTACTGATAAATTACTAAATATTGATAGCTGGATCAATATTTGAGCAACTAAGCAAATGTCGCTCAATTTGACGAAATATTTATTGGTGATGTGACCCAATAAAAATATTAAAATATTGGTAGATTACCAAATATTATATGATTAATTCAGATCTTTGGTTCTTTGGTTCTTTGAATCAATATAAATTAATTAGTGTTTGAATCTTGGTCAGAATGATGATTCGTAGAACATTTATTCGAAACCTTAATTTCAGATCATAGTTGATGAATCCCTGAAAATAGGTCATGAGTGACAGAGGGACCGACCACATGGGATGATGGGCGTCCATGTGTGCCCAGTGCTCGAGTGAGCATACACCAGGGTTCTCAGTTGGAGGGTTGGTGAAAGAATGATGATTAAGTGCCGGTTTCATCATTTACTGAAATATTGCTGGGTTCAGCATTAGGCGATAAAACCTAAGTATCAAAGATGGGGACCGACCAAGAGAGCATGAGACCGGCTCTTGGTAGTCACGGGATCGGCTGTTGGCCGTTTGAGCAATCCCCAAGTTGATTGAAGAGAGTTTGGTCCCAATACGAGCAATTGAGCAAATTAGGTCAGAATTATGAAAACGTGTGGGACCGGCTTTGTGTAAGCCCTAGGGATGACCCTGGTCGGTCATGAACACTTGCACGTGTTGTCGTGGTGTCCGTGTCTCCATACTGAGAGTTTCAGTATTTTCTCACGTGCGTTCGAGCAACATTGTGAATTTTCAGAAGAGTTTCATCTTGACTGAAATTCTTGTTTTTTTGTTGGAATGAGCATGTATGCTCAATTGATCAATATTTTGCAAATATTAAAATAAGAGTATTTTAACATTAAAAACTGTCGTGAGGGGCTAGTCGGTCGTGTGACCATGTTGGCTTTTGGTTTTTCATGATTCGAGCAAAAATTGAGAAGTTATGACGAAACATGATTTTTGCTCAAACCAAGGAGTTTCATGAATTTAGGAAAATAATAATTATAAAAGACTAGGGATTGCAAGGTGTGGGACCGACCACGTCTAGGGCATGGCCGACCGGCTATGTTTCCCGGTCCCACAACACTTTACTAATTTTATATTATTATTTTTCATGAAACCATGATGTTATGGAGAATCCATGAGTTTTTGTTGAAACGGAGGAGTTTCATGAGTTTAGGGAATAATAATTATAAAAAGCTAAGCATTGTGAGGTGTGGGACAGGCCACGGCTTAGGCATGGCCGGCCGGCTAGGTTGCCCAGTCCCGCACACCTTTTCCTATTTTATAATAATATTTTCATGGATCCATGAAGTTATGGGGAATTCATGAGTTTTGCACAAACAAGGAAAGTTGCTAAATTGAAGGAGTTTTTCATGAGTTCATTAAAAGAAATAATAAAATAGGGCAAAATAATGGAAGAGGCATGGGACTGGCCACGGCCCCTGGGCGCCTCTTATTATTTTATTATTATTTGTTGCTTTCTCCTATTTTGCGTAGGATTCCTCATCTGTCCATATTTTTGGATGCTCGTTTGTGCATCCGGGTGCTCACTCGTGCATCATTGTCGAGTACACTTACACCATTTTTGTGGGGCTTACTCATTGATGATCCAGATGCCCGATGGTT
Source organism: Papaver armeniacum (assembly GCA_023531295.1). Classification (NCBI taxonomy): domain Eukaryota; kingdom Viridiplantae; phylum Streptophyta; class Magnoliopsida; order Ranunculales; family Papaveraceae; genus Papaver; species Papaver armeniacum. The sequence continues at coordinate 36,034 of JAJJWW010002808.1, forward strand.
GAGTATTTATTGCTAATTCATGAAATTCAGCGTAGAATAACTCATGAAATGGAACAATAAATGAGTAGTTATTTATTATCAATTCATAGGATCAGTTGTGGATTTGACCATGAACTCGGAATAATAAAATAAGCATTACCATTCCATGGGATCGTGGATTCGACCATATAATCGGAGTAGTAAAATTATCTATTACCATTCCATGAGATTAGCAGTGAATTCGATCATGAAATTGGAATAATGAGATGACATAGTAGTTTATTGCCATTCGGTTGAGATCAAGTCGTAGATTCGATCATGGAATCGGAGCAATTGTTATTGCCAATCCATGGGATTAGGTCGTGGATTCGACCATGGAATAGGAGCAATTGTCATTGCCATTCCATGGGATCAGGCCGTGGGTTCGACCATGAATAGGAGCAATTGTTATTGCCATTCCATGGGATCAGGCCGTGGATTCGACCATGGAATAGGAGCAATAATAGATCATTCTTGGAATTCAGTGGTGAATGTCACGGCATCATTAATCTAATACAGAAAAGATATTATCTAGTTAAAGCGTCACATCCATTCTGAATGGTGCATAGTCAGGGATTCACGGGTGTTGTTTACGACCTGAAGGCGTTACTGCTCTCAATCTGCGGAGAACCGCCTGAATCTATGCACGGTCTCTCCACATAGTCATGGAACAATGAGTGTCACCGACGTCTTGAAGGCGTCCGCCGACCAACTATTCTTCTATGTGGAGGTGGGTCTCTCTCCTGCAGTCAGGGAACAATGAGTGTCACCGACGTCCTGAAGGCGTTAAGCTCTCAATCTACGGAGAACCGCCCAATTATGTTATTCTGCATAGAGGTCACAATGAAATGCCAGGGATCGAACGCTCAGCTAGTGGAGGCTTTTCGAAATACATGTTCATCATGGCTTCATAAAATATGAATCGTCACATGCCTGAAGCCGTATCAGAAACATGCAGTATCATGATTTTACGGTTTTGACCTTTGTTGAAAATACACCATCAACATTAAGTCCCCTGCTTAGTGAGGGACAGTCATGTTCCGCGGTAAGCATTAGATGGTGATTTTCAGTCGACGAGATCAGTGGTTGAACTCGGTCTACAAAGGCATTTTCAAAATCCTCGATTTGCTCCAATGGTGTCATGTACGAGCAAATGCGCAGATAAGGACTCTGATAGGAAGATAGAGTGTCAACTCGTAAGCGTGGAGAGATGAGGCACTGCTAATTTGGGAATTCGGAAGCCTAGTTATGGTCGGCTTAGGATTTATGGGCCCGAGTCCAAAAAGGAAACCCATGTTTTATTAGGTTTTGGAAATAAATTTGATATAAAATTCCATGTGTGCATGTATGCGTAAGTTTCATGAAAATTTGTTTTAGAAAACATATGCACGTTCGTTCGTTAGTTTAAGAAACCAGCAATAATCCTTAATATGAAAGAGATACATGAATTCTTGAGTAGACATGGTCTAGTTACAGTAATTAAAATTTTGTTCATGAAGTCTCATGAAAACTAAAATTTATTTTCAAAGCATGGACTTTCACAAATACTTTTAGGAACGTAGGTTCGTTCATAGTAAAAGTAATAAATAATGATCCTTAGAGTTAGAGGAATTTTTGAAAAGACCTGCACCTCATGATAAAATTTATTTGGAATATGTGGACCTTTACAAAAGTATAAAAGACCCTCGTTTCATAGACGAACGCTCGTTTGAGCAAAACAATTGATTTTTTTTTTTATAAATAACTCACGTAGAACTTTTTTTATTTTAATTTGTGAGATTTCACAAAATGGAATAAACTCTCGTTTCAAAGACGGATGCTCGCGAGAGGGAGCAAAAATATATATACATATATTTTCAAAGTTACGTGAGTTTCACATTAAAATATATATTTTTTGTGAAAATCAATGTTTTGATTTTGAACACCTGTTGAAAGTAGACAATTATACATGGTGAAATAATGTCTGTATGTGAGTTTTCACAATCGTAGAATGGACGTCTGTCCAAATTTTGAAAAACTGTTCACACAGTAAAGATTTACGTGGGTTGTTCATGATTTTATGAAAGATTTCGCAATGATTTCAAACAATTGTTAAAAGCAAACAATAATGTTTTCGTGAATTTCGTGATCTCATAGTGTATGCACACACAGTAGAAAATCAGTGAATGTTCACATGAAGGGTTATGTGAATTATTCATAATTTCGTGAAAAGTCAGGTGTCAGACTTTTAAGTAATGGGTGTTGCTCGTCTTTGCAGGTTTGAAGGAGCGAGCAAGATTTTCGAAATTTTACGTTATTATCACTAAGTTCGCGAAACGTAAATAGGTCTGAGTTGAGGATTACCATTTTTGTAGACGCTGATGTGAGCATCCTAATTATTTTTGTTGTGCTTTAATTCCACTGCTTTGATGAAATCTGCATCTACGGAATTTTGTATGGACGTCACAGCAACTTTGCAAGAATGACTGGTTCCCATAATGACACTTCCAAAGATGATGCTTCCAGAGATGACATCTCTACAGATGCAGCTTCAAGAAATGGTGCTTCTGGGACCTCTGAGTGATGGTGAGAGATCCTTCATACTGAGTTGTACTCCTGATTACTTAGTATCAGTAATGTACGGGAAGTCTCTGATGGAGGAATATAACATCGATAGAGCAGCTCGACAAATGGGTCTTTGTTCGATTGATGTGGATCACTCAGAAATAGCAGTAAGTCTTCGGAGTGGAGAATCCAGAAATAAGGATCATAGAATGATATTGAACACTGTAGAGTCCCCAGTTGTCTCTTTGGTGAGTTGTTAGCGCTCCTTATATCATGACTTTTTCTTGTCCGTGCAATTAGGATCATGAAACCAATGTTTGTTACTTCGTTTCAGAACTTTGCTCCATCGAGCCTTGACGGTCTTCAATTTATTGCTGCTGACCAAACAATTTCTGAATCGAGCGTCAAAGATGAATTCGGTGTAAGTACCTCTTCGTATATCGTTCATAGAACTCCTTGAATGAAATACCACTAATTGTTGTTGATGTATTCAGGAGGAGATTTCCATGTAACGATGGAGTACTGATGATTCCTATTCGTCTTCGGAGGATGGTGAAGAAGAAAACCTCGGATTTCGAAACCGAGTGACAACAATGATGTTTCCAATGGTGATGTTGGCAATTCCGGTCCTTTGAGCACTTTAGGGACTACTCCAGTAAGTACCCATTGTATATTTTCTTCATATAAGTATGAAATTGCTGACTTTTTGATGAATGAACGAAGATTCTCATAAATAAGTGAAAGTCTTTACCGAAACAAGTCACCAGAAAATTCAGAACTCAGCCTTTTAGCAAAAACGCCTTAAAATCTTCATCCGATGTCAGATTTTCGCGATCTACCCATGTATCCTTATGACCAGGAAATTTCCAAGCTTAATTTCAGAAGCTTTTTGAGTTTTGAGCATGTTTAGGGGCCGAAATCAGCGAAACAGTAAACTTCCAGGAGACCTTCAGAAAATTTCAGCTGGCATGTGGTCCAATGTTTTGGCCACAACTCTTCGCTCGTTTCTCCAATTGTTGTGAATTTTTAATATGTTGTAGAGGACATCCATACGAAGAGAATGGTATACGACCCATCCCTAAATTCATCACCAATTTCTCCCAGATTGCCCCTTTGTGCATGACAGTGAAAATATCGTCTCAGACGAGCTTGTTGTAAAACGCCCCCGTTGCGTCTTCAGACCATTTGCTCGTGTCTTGAACGGTTGTTGAAGGATTTCAATGTCATTGATTCGTTCGGGATGAGGACCCCTTGATTGATTCATGAGCATGGTGCTTGCAGCCATCTTGTTTCTGTCGTAGAAACATCACTTCTGAAACCCTGGTCACGAGACCATGACTGAGGTTGCTCTCTAGAGGGGGTGGTGTAATGACCATGGTTTCATGTCCCGGTGGTAGCATTCCTTTTATTATGAATGATTAGCACATGAGAGTCTGATGCCACGGGTCTGGGACTGTGAAACTGATCGTCATGATCAGTGGACCGTCAGTCCCCAGTATTTTGTTAAATCTCTCCTTTCTGTTTTCGCTCCTTCTGGAAAGACTTGGATAGAGGACCCAGATAAAAAAATTGATGTAAATAACTAGGTGGTCAAAGTTGGAGGTACCTTGATGAAGTACTTAGTGGAAAGACCTGGTGGACACCGATCGACTGTGTAAGTTATGAATCCCGTTCAAGAATTGCTGCTTGCATGTTGTACGCTCTGGGAGCTGTAGGAACCTCATACGACGTCGGAATTCGATGTTTGACCCCAACTTTTGAATCTAAGAGAATGAGTTATCACATGAGAAAATAATCACTCAATTCGGAGTTGTAGAGGTTAGCCAACGAAGCGTGCACATTTGTAATTTGTAATCCCGTACAAATTTTTCAGATTTCGTAGACCTGACGGTAAAGGCAATATCTTTTAGCTCATATGTCCGATTGATGCGCCCTTTTGGTATGTTTTAAAAGAGACGTAGACGAACATTTTTTGTTGAGGAAGCATTGTCACATTCCTCACCCATTGGTACGTTTATGTAAACCCATGGCCTGAAGTGTGTTGTATCTTATTTGCAAAGGTGATGAGAACATCTTGTAGAAGTCTTTGGCTTGTGCCCACCAGTCGTGCAAGCTTTGGGAAGACTTTCATGTGAACATATTTTCAGGTCTACACATCTTGACATGAATCATTAATGCTTGGAGAAGTCCGCTTCATCGAGCAATGCTTCAGAGAATGGTTAGTTGATGAAGCAAGATGTTGCGCCTGAGACTGTTGTTGATGCTGAGATCACGATTGAATTCTCTCCAGAAATTTTTGTTGGTGCTGAGACCATGAAAGGATTTCCACCAGATATCCTCGTTCATGTCGATACTATGGTCAGAGTTGCTCCAGAGACTGAAAAGGTTAAAACCATGATTTATCGACATAGCCTTTGCTCTTCCATCCGGTGAGCCTTTGCATTCACGAACTAGTTGGTGGGTTGAGCGTCCCTAAGATGAAGGTGTACTGGGAGTTCAACCCAAATTCTCCTGATCAGTATGACTTTACTGTTAGTTGGCTTTGTCAGTGAATCGACGTTGTTGCGGCAGATAGCAGTAGCGGTCTTTATTCTGGGTGTGATCGGTGAATAGAGAAGTTCCTTAGTCGTGCAAGGTTCGTAATGTAGAGAGATTCCGTTGATAAAGTTTTCATGGAATCACATCAGGTTGCAATGACTTGCTATGTCTGGAATCTTGTCCAATAAGATCAAGTCCCCAGTGCATGTTGAAGGAATTCGTTCCATCGATGGATGAATGATGTTGCATCTGCATCAGAAGTCTTATCATGAGATAATGAAGACTTATCTATTGTAGTTCAGTTACACTTTGATCGTGTTGGTGTTGAATCAGTGTGTCGAGATATTTGTGTTGAAGCCAGATGCGCCATGCCATTATCAAAGGTGTACCCTTTGATTGGGAGTACAATTTGAAGGGCTTCTTAGATGCTCGAGCGTTGAAGCGTATATTCCTTGAGCATCGAGTGTCTTAGGTTTGATCGTCTCGGCCCTGAGTATCTTCTGTTGATTCAGCATCCCTTTAGTTGCGGTAGTGGGATTCAACACTTGTGCAGACATCAGAGCTTTATGATTTTGTGGAACACATGGACACTCCTGCAAGGCTATGGAGAAACGCCCAAAGTGTTCTTTGCCATGCTTGGACATTATCTCAGTAATGAATGTCTCAGTTCTCGATTCGTAGAAATGTCAGATTCAACCACTTGGTAAAATACTAATGCGGTGAAGCTACCATTCATAACGTATTGCAGAGTTGCTAGCAGAAGTCCCCATGCTAGGATATCATGTGAGGAAACAAATGACATAGACATGGAAGGAATGAGACTTTCCTGAGTGCAGAACCTCATGATGAATGTCTATACATCTTTTGCAGGTTCTTGTTTCAACCTCGTCAAAATTTGAAATTTCTCCAAGTGCTCGAATGATGGAACGTCCGCCAAATCTTTTGGATCAGAACTTTCTTCGTTGGAGAGATGTGCAACCAAAGACGCTTTGTCAGTAGTCATCTTCTCGGCGTGAATCCAAGTCCATCCGAGAATCATGTCGTATCCGGGATCTTCCCTGATTATGTGAAACTTGGTTTTCGTCCAAGTTGATCCAACTTTCATTTTGATTGTGATGAAACCGTATGCCTCTCTGAGCGTTCCTTCATGGTCTCTGATTGAGATGGAATCACGAGCAACTTCTTGTCGAGTGATGCCTGAGGATTTGAGGGTTTTTAGTGGAATGTTGTTGATGGCGGTGTCAGCATCGATCAACGTTCTTCCAAATTCATTTCCTCTGAGATGGACTGTGCTAAGCAGTCCCCATTCGTGTATCTCCTTGTCTGTGGATGAAGACTCAAGGAGTATTTCCGGGATAGACAACCATCTGACACAATGTAATTTGGTGTTGTGAACATGTCTTTCCTTTGTTTCTTAGACAGATAAAGCAATTTCACAGATATGCTCGATCAACGATTGAATTGCTTCTTTGAATGGTTGTTCAGAGAGTGTAAAGGTTTTGACTGGTAGAAGATTCTTGTGTACTCCTTCAGTTCCCAGTTGAAGCTATTGTGGACCAACCTTCTCTTTGAAGATGTGCTTCGAAATATTACAGTTACTTGTTGGATGATTGATAAATCTATGAAGGTGACAGTACCTGGGATTCTCCATTTTTTCTTCAGCTCTCTCCTGATGAACAACAATTTGATTGCATCATCTTGAACCCAGACATCCAGTAATACGATCACTTCTTCAATGGGAAGAGGGAAGTTCTCGTTTGATCATTTCCCTGTTCGTCGATGCCGGGTCGAGGTTTATGCATTTTAGGATTGGTTATCTTTTCTTTGCACCTTCAGAGGAGCCTGGGATGTTGGAGAAGCGCTCTAATGATGCTTCCCTTCGGATTTCCTTTTGCTTCCTTCAGCAACATTCATGAAAGGTTGGAGATTGTACTGCTTGTTGATCAGGCGTCTGGCACTGCCTCGAGTTTCTCGCGGTTCCCTAACTTTTGTAGATCTTGTTCTTTCCAGTAAGGCAGGTGCAGTAGTCGCTGATCGTTTGGCTGCTTCATGAAGCTCTGAGAAAGTGAACCTGGGATTTTCCAGCAAGGCTCTGTAGATCGGGATCATTCCGTTGATGCACAAGTCCACCAATTGTTGTTCAGTGACATTCGGGTCATGACAATCCAAAGCTTGGACTCTGAACCTCTTCACATAATCGTTCGGATGTTCATTGCTCTTCTGAGACATTCTTCCTAAGTCGGAGAGAGTAATACGCTCTGAGACGAAGAAGTATTTCCTGTAGAAGGCATTAACCATTTCTCCCCAACTAGCGATGCTCCAAGGTGTAATGTTGTAGTACCAGGTGTATGCTCGGCCTGTCAGAGATTTCGAGAATTCCTTCAGACGGACGACATGATTGTGTTCGTGTTCTCCTAGTGCCTACAGGAATCGAGAGACGTGTTCTCGAGCGTTCCCTGTTCCATTATGTAGTGTGAATGTTGGGGAAGTGTAGCCCTTCGGGAAAGGAATTCTATGCGTAGTAGTAGGATATGGAGGGTAATGACGATGAACAGATGATGCTTTGTCTTTTCCTCGATCCTCCATGAAGCGTTCCAGGTCCTCACGAGTGATGAAGCCTGCAGGTTCCTTTGTTGGTGGGTTATCTGCAGCTTTGTACACCTCATAATCATCTACTATATGGATCAGAGTAACTTCACGATCAGCAGCCGGAGATGTTTCTTTGGATTTTCCTTTCTTCCGAGCTTTCTCTGACATCTTATCAGTGAGAGTTTTGAGACAATTGCACAGCTCCTTTTGAGTGTTAGCCATGTCAATCTGATTCTTGGCAAGAGTTTCTTGCACTTTCATGAGATCACCTATGGTAGGTGGGTTTTTTCTGATTTATTCGGGAGACCGACCGAAGAGAGGATTGTCTCCAATGTTAGTTTGTGGAGGAGTGGTATTAGCAGCACCGGTGTTGGAAGCAGGAGTAGTTTCTGGAGTACCACCGTTGTTGTTAGTGTTAGTGTTGTTTGTGTTAGGATTTGTAAATGAACTTGACCTAAGATCAACCATTTTGTGAGAATATAAAATTGCAACCGAGAGATTAATCTGCCACTGTGGTCGTCAATCTGTAGATGGGGAAAAATGATTCGCTGGTCTTTTAGGAAAGTGAAGAGTCGAGCGTGTTGTCGAGACTCCTCAACCGAGCAAACTGCTTAACCTCACACAGATTTACTTCAAAGGGAGTGCTTAGATTCGAGAGATCAATCTGTAGGACTCCGGCCTAAACCAAGTTAATGGCCGTTCCAGAGTCAATTCGGCCGCAAAGAGGGAGATGGGTTGATCTGTAGGAGGGAAGCTGAGAATTGTGTGGAATCAATGATGATCAAGGGTTGTGGATGTGTTGAAGCACCTTGATCCCTATAAGTGTGACGGTTTCATGAGTGGAAGAGTGGGCAAGTGGAAGATCGTGGTAAAGTCAGTTCCATGTCGTGTGGAGACTTGACGGATCGTGCACCCACTACTTTGCTAACTCCTTCAACCGTTTACACAACTTACACACATTTCTCGTCGTGGATGAAATCCACGTGCTGTAGGCCGCCAGACCAAAACCCTAGTTGTTATCCCCCAATCTGACGTTATTGATGTCTCACGAATCGTGGAGTCTGCATGACAGATGTGTATTTAGTTTGTCAGTTGTTGACTGATTAGACAATGAGCCTAGGTTTTGTTGAATCGAGCATGTTAATGCTCAGCGATTCATGAATGTTAATGTTGCTCATCTGAGCAAATATTGTAAATTCGACGAGTTGTTGAATATTGATGAGTTACTGAATATATGTGGATTATTCGAGCAACTGAGCAAGTACTGCTCGATTCGAAGAATTATTGACAAATTACTGAATATTGATAGTGGGATCAATATTCGAGCAACTGAGCAAGTATTGCTCAATTCGACGAATTACTGAATATTGAGAATTTGACGAGCAACTGAGCAAGTATTGCTCAATTCGACAAATTAACAAATTAATGAATGTTGCCAATTTGACGTGCAACTGAGCAAGTATTGCTCAATTCGACAAAATACTGAATATTGATAATTTGCACATGCAATTGAGCAAATATTGCTCAATTCGACAAATTAATGATAAATTACTAAATATTGATAGCTGGATCAATATTTGAGCAACTGAGCAAATGTCGCTCAATTTGACGAAATATTTATTGGTGATATGACCCAATAAAAATATTAAAATATTGGTAGATTACCAAATATTATATGATTAATTCAGATGCTGGTTGTGTAGTTGCAGGATTTCCCACACTACACCCCTCACTCAAATCTGTTTAATCAATCCATTTGAAGATGAACAATGATGTGTTTTATTAATTGTTTTCTTGAAAGATTTACAAAGAAATGTAGAACAAAGCTAAAGAAATTACAATCTCTCTTTCCTTTCTCTCTCCTAATGACTTGTTTCACAATTCAAAAAGACCTCCCTCTACAACAGACTTACTCGACCCTTTATATAGGGTATTACATAGTGGATGACAACTATACTGTCCCTTATTTTCGGAAACGTCTCGCGAATGCTCGCGAATATACAACTGTTTGCCTTCGCGACACTCTTAAATCTCGCAAAGTCTTTCACACTTTCTTCATGTTCTAACTATCGTCATTTATTTACCTCCATGCGACTCCTTCGCGACGCAGTTGTTTATTAATCTCGCGAAGTATTAGTGTTGCGATATTCTGGTCCTACATCTTGCCTCTTCTCATGTCTTCTCTGCGAAGAAGAGAATGTCATGAGAACCAATGTTTTAAAGTGCCGCGACTGCTTATCTTTATCTTGCGATTGTTCATTTTCACTCGTTTTGTTTATGTACGGAATTTATTACAGGTGTTTCTTCTTCCACTCTTTTCTTAACATGTCTCTTTCAACCGATTATTCTTAACCATTCACGTCCCATCTCACATTAAATGCATTTTTTTTCTCGAGAACTCTCTTCTCTATATATAGCTTTCTCCTTTTTCTCTTCTTCTCTTTTATTTTCCCTCTGCAACTTTTCTTCACCTTTCTCCTTCCGCAATTTGCGTTTCTGCTACTGCTTCCTTTTCAATTCTTCACTTTTCCCTTCATTCCTATACTCTGATAATGGCTTCACTTGGTCGTACATACGCTCCTCATTTTACTGATGTTCAAAAGAAATTACGGGAAAAGGGTTTCACTTTATCTACCATTCCACATCAAGAATCCTCATCTATGCTTTCGCAAAATTGTTTTCGATCATCAATGTGATGATCAGAAAATTATAGTCTCGCTAGGTCAACTCCTCGCAGGGCTCCCCATTCCTTTATATAATCCCGAAATGCCATTATTTTATGAGATTCTTGCTCACGAGAAATTCTCGCGGGCTATTTATCAATTGAACGGCGATTGTATTCGCCTGATGCTTGAATTCGCCTCTCGTAGTGCCGGTAAAGGATCTTTATATCCTGACAATGTTAAAGATCCTCAATTTGCGAATTTACCAATAATTGCCGAGAAGTATACTGTGGATAATTTCTTTGCAAATTATTCATCATAACTATGAGAAACGATAAATCTCGCTGGGGTGTTTGATTGAAGAAAAATGATAACGTTGATCTTCGACAAACCGCTTATGCGGGACATTGACTGGCATTCGGGTAAAAATAATATCCTCGCTACTCCAAAGATGAAAAGTGGTGGTTTGTACCTCTCTTTCGAGTGGGCCTTATATCGCAGCTCACATGCACTCCCGACCAATCTCGCGAATTATCATCCTTGGGAGTTTAAGTGGCCTGAGAAGACAAAAGAGGTATATACATATCATTCATTTTAGATTTGCTTCGCTATGTCTTCCATTTCTTTCCTTCATTAACTTTTTAGAAAATTTTTAGATCACCAGAATGAGAAAGAAATACAAAGAGAATCCTTAGCCAAATATCCTGGCGATACTTCGATCACTCACGGATGAAGTAAGAAACATTTTCTTTTGTTATTTTAAACAATATTGTTGCCTCTGTTTCTTATCTTTATTCGTGTGTGAAGATTGGTGTTGAAGAAGTTGAAACTGCAAAAATTAATGATGGAGAAGCTGAAGCTGCGAGGGCTAAAGGCAAGAATAAGGCCATTTCTCGCAAGGACAAATCTTCTGGCCCATCCTCCAAAAGACGGAGACTCCAACCTCCTTCACATTTTAACTCCCAATCTAGCGAGAATTCGGAAGATGAAAATGAGATTGGCACATCTTCTGCTAAGGGAAGTCATTCAGATACTTCTGCTATGGCGCTTTTATCTAATGTCTTTACCGATTCTATGCAAGGTTTTGGCGATAGCAACTTGTCTACTACTTGCGAAACTATCGCTAAGATCTGTGATGCCCCATTGTTGGAGGATATCGAGTCTTTTCGCGGAGTTTCTCGAACAATAACACCCAGCCTTTTAAATGCTCTCAATGCTTTGGTATGTTCACACCTCTTTACCTCTTTGTGACTCCGCTCTTATCTTTAATTATTTCTCTATTTTCTTTTACGATCTGGGAGAGCTGCTTTTGTTCTGCCTCGAGACCTTGAGAGAAGACGCAACAACCTTGAAAAGAAGAATTTGCAATTGAACAAGAGGATTCGAGAACTAGAAGTTGGGGCTGCGTCATCTCGCGAGAAGGATGAACGGATTAAACAACCTGGGAGGCTGAGCTTACTTCTCAACAAAATAGAGTATCTACTCTTGAAAGCGCAAATCGCAGACTTTATGGTATAGCAATCTTTATTCCTCGATTTCTTTTATTTTATCATTTACTTTTCTTTGCCTCGACTTACTATTTTCGCAGACATATATAATCTCTCGAAGAGTCCATTCTTCTTCATTCATTTCCCGAGCCCATGGATGATGATGTACTCCTTGCTCGCCTCAATGAATCTCTAAGTAGTTCTTCAAATGATGCTAACCTTCTTTCATTAAAGGATCTTCAATCCAAACACCATCTCTTAAAAATCGAGCATAGGGCTAGTTTAAGTTTAGCTAATCACTTTAAACGAATGTACCTTGATTCCAAGAAGAAATCCAAAGCCTTAAGGAAGAAAGTTAGTGATCTCATAGATGAAAAAGATCGCATTACTAACGAGAGGTGCACAGCATTAGCAAAATTTCAAAAATCTCTCCTTGATGTGCAAGTTGAGCGAGATGAGCTCCTTCGTCGAATACCCTACTTAGCGAGCGAGAAGATCAAATTCGTTCACTTTTTGTCATAAATAATGATGATGAATTTGCATGGGCTGCGAAGGTTTTAGATAACGCTAGAAATAACTTAGGTGTTGATGTTAGTCTTCGCACCGAGCAAACTACCTTAATCAAGGATATGATCTTTGAAAGAGAAGGTTGTTTGTCATACTTCTTTACTTTTTCTGTTCTTATTCCTTTTGTATTATTAACATTAATTCATTTCCTCATGTTTTCGAGAATCGAAAAGAGACTTCATACTAGAATTGGAGAGCTTGAAACCGAAAAAAGAACAACTCGCGATGGATCTCTCTCTCGCGAGAATAAATATTCTAAATCAAGCAAACAATTCCAAACTACGGTGGCGAATTTTAATAATGATGTTGTTCGTTTTCGCAATCAAGCTATGGAAATAGTTTGTAATGATCACAACATTCCTCTTCATTCATATCCTTTTCTTCTGAAAAAGTTCCCGAGAACTTGCCCGTCTCGGATGTTTCGATAGTGAAGCTAATGAAGAAGAAGAAGAATCGACGACGAGAGTGATGGAACCAAAGAATCGAGATGAAGAAGAAGAACCAACAAAGAAATAATTTCTCTTTCTTCTTTGATTTCTTGTAATATCTCGTATACATATATCTTCGACCATTGAATGTAAATTTCAACTTTTGCTTCCTTTGTTCAGATATATTAATCAAACAATCCTTCTTTGTAATTATAACTTCACACTTGCCTCCGTCCATAAGATATAATCAACTTCGCGAGTTAAATATAATCATTCTCACGAGTTAAATATAATCATTCTTGCCTCTGTCCATAAGATGCGAGTTAAATATAATCATTCTCGCGAGATATAAATATTTTTTTTTTTTTTTTTTTTTGAAATTATACATTATCACTGCGACAAGATCGCTAGATATCTTCATGGATTAAGAAATCTATTGATCTTGCCTTATCATTATTTGTGTGGTCTTATTATGCCTTCCTAAGTAAAGGTCTTATTTTGCCACCCTCATTGCGACAAGATCGCAGGCCGTCTTTACACTTTCATATAATGACCCATTGACCTTGTCTTATCATTTCTTTAGTATTTTTGCCTCTGCATAGACATTATATTTGCGACAATATGGCAGGTTTAAATTTTCTTGCGACCATAAAATCCCGGCACATTGTCGTCTTTGCGACGAAATCGCAGGATGTTCTTACATTTTCATGTAAAAACCCATTGATCTCGTCTTATCCTCGCGTTAGTATTATTGCCTCTACAGGATCATTGCACAAATATGATAAGTCTAAATTCTCTTGCGAAAATAAAGCCTCATGACATTTGCGTCTTTTGACACTTATCAGCTCCCTAATGGAGGGTGCCGCCCTTATCTTCTCCTGGTTGCCCCTTCAAGGAGGCGTACATCGGCCATACAAGACTAGATCCTCCCATCCGGGGCCTTAACAACAACTGTTGTTTCGCAGCCTCTTATCCCTTATACCTATATGGTTTATGGTTACGAGACTGCACCCTAAGTGGAGTTTTCTTCGGGCCGAGTGAAAAGCATGTGCCAAGACTTGTCAAGAGTGGTAAGGAAGTTCCATGCTCCCCGCACTCTTGACTCAACCGTGTACCTCGGCGCCTTGGTCATACATCGACTCCTTGAGAGAGACCCTCAGCGTCCAACCGGGGTATAACCTTATATATATAGTTGGAAATCCAAGGTATCTCCCCGGATAGGCTTTCATGGGCCCCAAATCTCCATGATCCAGGTTTGAGGAGCGGTGTAACCTTCCACCGAGCCATGTTAAGAGATACCCCTTATATGACGTACTTTAGGTCTTACATTTGCCTCTTGCGAAATATCATTCGCGAACTAGGGTGTACGCCATAAAGGTTTGTCACATTCACTCACTCATTCATTTTATCAATTTATTCAATCATTTGTCTGCGAAGTTATCGCACAATCTCGTTCCATTATTCAATAGATTTGTATACATTCTTCATGGCGAGATTCTCGCACAATTTTTCCGCAACCATCATCTCTCGCTTCTTATCCTTATCATGCTTTCATCACTAAATTGTTATCTTTTCTCGCAATTATTCATTTTTTACACCTTTTATTCTTACTTCCTTCTGCCTCCGCATCAGTCCACCATTTCAATGTCTCCTTTGTATCATGATACTTAGTTGCTTTTGTGCATTCACTTCGCAGCATCTCTTCTTCTTTTGTTTCTATGGCATCTACCATTAGTCTTTCTTTTCTTTGTTCATCCCTGTACACTCTTCCTCCAACCTTTCTTTTTCTTTGTTCTCTCTTCGCAGACTTTCTACATCCACCTCATAACACTTTTGCCCCTCTATCCAATCTCCTTTTATAATTCCGACACCGCTAGGATGTGGAAATTTTATGCACCGATGGTATGTCGATGCTATACCAGAATTTGATGAAGCCATGGTCTTCCAATCAATGCATTGTAGGGAGATTCCACATCAACTACACAAAACAAAATATCGGGTCGATAACCCCCGCAAGGGTATCCTCATGTGCACTTCTCCTTTGGGCTTGTTCATGTACCGTTAAAACCATATATTTTGTATGTTGAAGGGATCAAGTCTTCATCTCTTCCTCCCATAGTTTTGTAAGTATGGTAGAAAAGAATGTTGACTGAACTGCCAGTATCAATCAATATTCTATTGATTGCCCAACAATTTTCCGCTTCATCATCTTCGCAATCAATGGGTTTTAGATTAATTTCAGCTTCACAACGGTGGGCTATCATGTATTTCTCTTCCTTTGGGTACTTCTTCACCGAGAAAGAAATAATCAGTAGTTGCCACTCTTTTAGCTGCGATGTCTTCGCAACATTCATCACTTCTTTATCATCAGCATCTCTCGCGAAAACTCTACTAAGTACATTGTCATGAAAATCTTCAATAGTGCGGTATGAGTGTACAATGGAGTTGCAAAACAAATTTTAGCCTTCGCCCCAACTTCTATAACAAATGTTTCTTTTCCCTTTGCCGGTGGGGGTGGCAAATGTTGAACTTTCTCTTATTCTTTTAAAAAGTGATTTAGCTTTCCTTGATCAATCATTCTTAGGATAATTCTCTTGATGTTTCTGCAGTCATTTGTTAGGTGCCCATGAAAGCGGTGGTAAGACAGAACTCGTGACTTCTATCTCCAGGTGGTGGTTCACTTCCCATGTTCCATGGTGCAGGTATGTTTTCCATCAAAAGAATTGCTTCCCATATTTTTTCCACATTTGGCGTTCAATGGCGGCATTTTAATTTCCTCCCACACTACTCTGTGACTTCGCTGTCCTCTATGATAATTCTGCCTCTGGCCTCCGTAGGTCTCTTGCGAATTATACCTTTGACCTCCATAGGTTTCTTGTGGTTGATCAAGCCTTTGAATTTTATTGTTTCCGCCACGGTTGTAGAAATTTCTTTCTCTTTCAAACTCTTCCTGATCGCGACTTCCCATAGCCACTAACTTTGGTTCTATATCAACGCTTTTTCTTTCCGTTGACCTTGTGATGTGCTCGCCTTGTTTGTGTGTATTAGTTGAGGTAATAAACTTCCATTCGCGACACTAGAATTTGTGTTTGCCACTGGGTAAGATTCCATCTCGTTCTGTCTTTCTTCTAAAGCAATATATTCCTCCTGGAGCTCTCGTAATTCAGTCATTGTAATTGTATTCTTAACTCTAAAAACCTCGAACATATAATAAATTGGTTGCGAACATAGCATTTATGAATGACAAGTATGAGGTATCTTTCATCTACCCCGCCGGCCATCTCGCCGCACATCGTCTTCCACCTGATAGTTAAATGTCTTAGACTCTCGCCACCTCTTTGTTTTAGTCCAAATACATCTTCAATGCCAGGTCGCGAAGAGTTGTTACTTATATACGCCCCCAAGAATATAGCCTGTAAATGATTGAATGATGTGATCGTATTCCTTGGTAAACCCTCAAACCATTTTAAAGCTTCTCCTGTTAAACTTGACGCGAAGTATTTACATAATATAGCGTCATGGTTTTCCCATTGTAGCATACATCTCACATTAGCCTTGATGTGTTGTACTGCACAAGTTGATCCATCAAAAATGCTAGTTAGCGCTGGTAAGTTGCATTTTGGGGTATTCCTCCTAATCGCACTTCTAATGTAAAAGGATTTTTCGCAGACCTCCGCGATAGCTTCATCTAACCGCCTTCTCCCTCCTCCTTCTCTTCTCGTTGTTCAATATTCCTCTCATCTCCGCCAATTCTCGCAGAATTTGTTCATTTGCCTCGTAATTTGAATTGATCGGTCTCTTTAATTCTCGCTTCTCTCCTTCTTCGTCCATGTCTACTTTTTGTATTCTTTCGTATTTTTCGTTAATATCTCCATCGTTGCGATTTCGCTCGCGCCTCCTCTCTCGATTATCATGGTTATTCTACGCAGGATCGCTTCTTCCAATTCCCGATTTTCCATTTCGCTCTCAATCTCTCTCTCGCGGGCTAGACGTGCTTGCTCAATGTAATGCTTTTCAATATCATCTTCAATTTCCTTTTGTTTCCTTTGTGTTTCTCTCCCATGTAGTGCTCTTCTTCTTTCCTCCCGATTTTCTTCATTAATTGGATTATTCGTCCTCGAGGTCGCCTATCTTCTTGATTTCCATCATCGTGATTGTTTACCAAAATATAACGATTTTCTATTAGTTCTCTCTCTTCGCGACCTTCTTCGCCATGATTTAATTCTCTTTCCAAATTTTCTTCATTAATGTTCTCCGCAGGTAATGTTCTTCTCCCATTTCCTCTAGTCGATCTTGATCTCGATCTGTTACTACTTCTTGATCTTCTATTTTGCAGCCTCCTATTTTCCATCCTCAACTCGTGGTTTTGCCTTGTTAGATTCGCGCGTTCTTCTGCTTCTAACCGCCTTTCTTCGTGTATTGTCTGTCTCAGCGTTTCTAGTGCCGCGATTTCTTCATTTCCACGAATTGTTTCTCCCATCTCTTCTCGATTTCTCTCTTCCTGTCTATTATTCATCAATTGTTGTACTTCTTCTCTTTCTTCCGTAGAATCTGATCTCCATGTATGCACGCTCACTCTATCATAATCGATTACTCTGTTTAGTGCTGGTTGAATTGGTGGTTGAGTTAATGATTGAATTGGTGGTTGAGTTGATGGTTGAGTTGATGGTTGAATTGGTGGTTGAATTGGATCTTCTTCTCCATTTCTTGCATCTATCCTTGATGGTTCACCTACTTCATTTCTTCTTTCTCCCACTAATCTTCCACTTCTCCTTATGATTGTTGGTTGTTCTGATGCATTCTTTCTCCTAGCCATTTCTCAATTTTAGTAATTTGTTAAAAATTATTCAAGATTTCTTTCTTGTTATCCCTAATTCTTCCAATTCACAAGGTTGATCTTCTTCAATCCCTGTTTCTAGCGCAAATATAGTTGCAGGATTTCCCACACTACACCCCTCACTCAAATCTGTTTTATCAATCCATTTGAAGATGAACAATGATGTGTTTTATTAATTGTTTTCTTGAAAGATTTACAAAGAAATGTAGAACAAAGCTAAAGAAATTACAATCTCTCTTTCCTTTCTCTCTCCTAATGACTTGTTTCACAATTCAAAAAGACCTCCTCTACAACAGACTTACTCGACCCTTTATATAGGGTATTACATAGTGGATGACAGCTATATTGTCCTTATTTTCGAAACGTCTCGCGAATGCTCGCGAATATACAACTGTTTGCCTTCGCGACACTCTTAAATCTCGCCAAGTCTTTCACACTTTCTTCATGTTCTAACTATCGTCATTTATTACGTCATTTATTTACCTCCATGCGACTCCTTCGCGACGCAGTTGTTTATTAATCTCGCGAAGTATTAGTGTTGCGATATTCTGGTCCTACAGGTTGCTGGTTGCTGAATCAATATAAATTCATTAGTGTTTGAATCTTGCTCAGAATGAGGTGTGGGACCGGCCACGACTTAGGCATGGCCGGCCGGCTAGGTTGCCCAGTCCAGCACACCTTCCCCTATTTTATAATAATATTTTCATGGATCCATGAAGTTATGCGGAATTCATGAGTTTTGCACAAACAAGGAAAGTTGCTAAATTGAAGGAGTTTTTCATGAGTTCATGAAAAGAAATAATAAAATATGGCAAAATAATGGAAGAGGCATGGGACCGGCCACGGCTAGGGCATGGCCGGCCGGCCGGTGGGCCCGTCCCCTGGGCGCCTCTTATTATTTTATTATTATTTGTTGCTTTCTCATATTTTGCGTAGGATTCCTCATCTGTCCATATTTTTGGATGCTCGTTTGTGCATCCGGTTGCTCAGTCGTACATCATTGTCGAGTACACTTACACTATTTTTGTGGGGCTTACTCAGTGATGATCCAGATGCCCGATGGTTGAGTATTTATTGCTAATTCATGAAATTCAGCGTAGAATAACTCTTGAAACGGAACAATAAATGAGTAGTTATTTATTATCAATTCATAGGATCAGTTGTGGATTCGACCATCAACTCGGAATAATAAAATAGGCATTACCATTCCATGGGATCGTGGATTCGACCATAGAATCGGAGTAGTAAAATTATCTATTACCATTCCATGAGATTAACAGTGAATTCGATCATGAAATTGGAATAATGAGATGACATAGTAGTTAATTGCCATTCCGTGAGATCAAGTCGTAGATTCGATCATGGAATCAGAGCAATTGTTATTGCTATTCCATGGGATCAGGCCGTGGATTCGACCATGGAATAGGAGCAATTGTCATTGCCATTCCATGGGATCAGGCCGTGGGTTCGACCATGGAATAGGGGCAATTGTTATTGCCATTCCATGGGATCAGGCCGTGGATTCGACCATGGAATAGGAGCAATAATAGATCATTCTGGGAATTCCGTGGTGAATGTCACGGCAGAAGTAATCTAATATAGAAAAGATATTAGCCAGTTAAAGCGTCACATCCATTCTGAATGTGCATAGTCAGGGAGTCACGGGTGTTGTTTACGACCGAAGGCGACATGAGAACCGCCTCTGAATCTATGCACGGTCTCTCCACATAGTCAGGGAACGGTGAGTGTCACCGACGTCTCACTACACCATTTTTAGGTATTCGCAACGGATCCTGGCCGTTGCTGACTGAGCTCGCAACGGCAAGGTGACGTTTCAAAACACGGTGTTGCATTTTTTCGCAACGGCATAGAAGCAACGGATATTCGCAACACTTTGTTGTTGCTAAGATGTTTCTCTAGGAATACCCCTACCAGGAACTAAAATATTATTGGTTCAGTTCTAACGGTCGTTCTAATATTTCCAACATAAAAAAAAAGTCAAGTCTTCGTTGACCCTGGTCAAAATCCATTTCCCCCAGGTGAGTTCCCCACATTCATCATTTCCACGATATAAATTCATTCATTCAACATACATTCATTCATTCATTTAACATACAAAATTGTATCAAATTATGAAAATGGATTCTTCAATTGATTTTAACAAAAAGTATGAGTACTTGATACAAATATGTTCTAAGTATCACAACAAACTAGTGTACACTTTAGAAACATACCTTGTTCCTAAGGGTCATGTAAAGTTCAGAAATTCTAAGTTCTTCTAACTTAAATCACTATAAGGAGATACTACATAAACTTACAAATCTTGTCTAAGGGACCTAATGATCGCTTTGTTCTCCAACCTTTCGATCTCATGAGCATTCAACTAACCTGCTTTGTTCTCCGTACCATTACCAAACCTACAAACTAGATTCACCTTAGCTAATCCCCGCAACCAAGTATAAGATCCTTGATTGATATCATATATATAGATTCGGAGAATGCTTGAGGTTAGAGAATATGCTAACTCTCTATCAAGTAAAATTCAGAGATTAAACCTAATATCAAGCATTTGCCGCTGCATGACATAACATGAATAAAACATAAGAAACTTAAGAAAGTAAGATGATATAACATGCTCAACCCCAAACTAAGAAATAAATTATACTAAAAAGATTTCCGAAGAAACCCCCTCTGTTCGGCTCCCACCTTCTCCAAGTACGGTTTTACTCCCATTTCATGCTTTGTTCTTTTACGAATTACTAAATGATGTCACTTGAATACCGAAATTAATTAACAAAATGAGAAACATTGTTCTTTTTTTTTCTTTTTTTTAATTTGATAAAAGAAGACCCCTAAGACAATAACAAATTTTAATTCCTCCCATGCTCAAATATCTCATCCTGCGGGTGACAAAAAAAAAATGAGATGTTATGTCGGCGAAACCTCCTCCATGAACGAATTAACTTTGAATCTCAATTCATAACTTGGATTAGCGGTAAAAAAAGGATCTCAAAAAATAACATTTAGTATTATGGAGGAACCCATAACTTGTTAAACGCATGTGCGGTGAATAACCAATGCCCAAGTTAAAAAATTCTATGTATTGTGTCCGAGAATCATGTTCAACATCTATCTCTGCGAAACTCGTCCAAGAAATTTATTGTGTCAGGAAGACCATGATGATCTCCATGAAGTTCAAATTCTTCAATACATCTAGCACATAAACAAGAAGATAGACATGTGAAAAAAACAGATCAAGTAGAGTTTCGATCGGGGTAATGTACTTGTAACCTTTTTACAAGTAATGTACATAAACCTTTCCCATCTATTCATCCTTCAATAATAAATACCTCTAACATTTGAACTCCAAGTGGAATCATGACACAAACACATGCATGTACTCAAAATTACTATATATGGGGTCAAGAAACAAAGGGGAAAAAAAAAAGGACATGTGCTGCCTTCTCGAAAAAAATCTTTTACCTTTAACTTTTAGGATGCTTATGAAGATGTCTTTTCGAAAGTCGAACATGTTCGAATCAGAGTAAATTCCAACAAATCTTTTGAGAAGACAAATCTTTCAAGAGTACGCATTCGACAATTGTGGATTCTCAAAAGAGGTGAATCATAGTGTCACATTCTCATCTCCACATCAAGACCAAGTATATTCAGCCAAGTTGCTTATAGTCCTCCTTGAAAACAGGTCCAATCTCAAACATACACCGAGAACCACCACAATTGCCATATGCCTTGTAAATTGAGAAGAGATAGGCAAGTTGGGTAGCCTTCACAGTTAAGTTTGCAAAACATCAGAGATATATGAATTTGGGCGGCAAACAAATTAATAATCATTATATAGATGGTGATTTTGAACAAAATGGTTTCTCTTGGACACTTTAGAACTTAGTAATAAATTAAAGAAGTCTTCTAGGATTGTAAGGAAGAGTGTCCAGACAGATTGGGTAAAGACCTTTGTTGAAAGTTATAACCCACCTTTTCTCTTTTGAAATTGCCTTCAATCGTCTCCATTAATGAAACCATTGGGAGAACAAGTCATGTGAACCCAATAGTATGAATTTATGTTCTTTCTTTGTCTCAACTTCAATCCTCGTCAAAAAACAAGAACATGATCAAACACACATAAACTAATGGTCACAATGAAAACATGTATTCCCAAGATTCTCTTGTGTCAAGTCGACCGAGGACAAGAGTTATTCCCTATCTTCTCTCATACTCAAAACAAGGCCGCCTAGTGACATTACAAAAACAAAGGCAGTTTATAATTTTTTATGTTATCATGGTTCTTCAATCAATCATGATTCACAAATGAAATCGAAAAACCGAATCAAAGATTAAAACCTAAAATCGATAAACTTAAATGGGATAGAGTTTTCACGATGATGATTTTATGGTTTAATTTTGAGCTCACTCGGTGAGCGGTGGAGATGGACCTTTGTCGAGAGAGTAGTAATACGGTGGAGAAAAAATGAAGAAGGAAATGGATTAAGGGAGGATAAGGCTAGATTGGGAAAATTCTAAACTCCCATATCATGATTTTATTTCAAACGTATGTTATATCCAATCATGGTTAGTTGTTCTAAACTCCCATTTCATTCATTGAAATATTCTTGGAAGACGAAAATAGCTGTCTCACATAAACTATTAGCTTCTAAGCAATTTTCAAGTGATCGAATGATCAATACGAAACATTCAGAGTCTACATCAAATGACTGTCTCACACAAATCATGTAATATGTTACCAGGCGGTTTTCACATGATCATCTTTTGACTTTCATCAAGAATATAAGATGAACTTGGTTGAAGCGGAAGCTTACCAACACATATTTCAAGGAATATGTAAGCGAGTTAAACTCAGCTCGAAATATCAAATGTGTATAATCGAAGTCTATATAGCTATACGACTTTTGTCTCAAATAGGAGATAAAGTAGATAGACATTTGAGTGATAGATGAGTTCAAGTCTCCACATACCTTTTGTTGATGAAGTTCCAAAAGCTCCCCTTAGCAGTTCTTCGTCTTCAATCGATGAACGTCGTGAAGTCTAATGCTCAAATACACTTTCTATCCTAATCCGAGACTTAGCTATAAGTAGACAAGAAATCAAGACTTAAAGTTTTGGCAACTAAACTTGACAACAAGCTTGAGATAGCAACGCTTGCGAGTTCGACCGAGCAGTGCTCTAACAATCCCCCCCTTTGTCAATTTTAGTGACAAAACTATTAATACATATGGATTACAAAATAAATAAATTTTGTAGCTTCTCATCCAAATGCTTGATTTCCTTGGTTCTTCAACATTACTCGAAATCTTCGTCACTTCTAAGTACTCCAGTGATTCTGAACGTGTTCAACTCAGCATCATAGTTGTTGAAGATCCGTAGTTATAACAATGAGAAAATAGTAGCTCTCAATCATTGTTATACAGTGTCATAGTATCATTACACAACATCAAAGTCCAATTGTATCACAACTTTGACAACAATACTATGGTGATATGTATCACTCCCCCTTAGTCAATACTTCATCTCACATGAAAACCAATCCCCCTTACATAATGATCCGTAAACCATATGTATTTTTAGTGTGAACTACACATTAATTCTCCCCCATTTTGTCAATATAAATTGGCAAAGGTACGAAAACTAGTGGGATCATAATGAAATTCTCATTGAAATACTTCATGACTAAAAGAAAACATATCAACTTTGTTTCGATAATTTCACATAGCCGAAACTTAGTGTACTCATCAAGGAGTTTATAAAAATACAAGATAACTCCTACAATATTCCACAGCCACACTCCCCACAAAGATTTTTCAATTAAGCACAAGTTCAATTAAAAACTCTCCCCCATAAAATGTCATTCCCGAAAGAACAACAAGAGCGACCTTACTTTTACAAGAAAAGAAGGATTTCTCTAGGTATTAACAAATTACATGAAACATGAATTTGTATCCAAAAACTCAATTAAATTCACCACAAGAGAACCCATGATTAATTTAATCGGAAATGCTCAACATAAGAAAACTTACGGAGCCGCACAATACTTTCACATAGAAGTGGATCAGGGAATGAATAATATTGTGGAATATTCAAAGATTCATTCTATTTTCATGAATATTTGCATAATGACATATAATAGACTTAATCTTTGCAATCAAAAGTTCATCATATCTTCCATCAATATTTGCATAATGACATAATAGGCTTAACTTTTGACATATATGGGACAATCATAGTTCAAGGACGCAAACACACATATCCCATAACAATTTTTTGCAATATATAAAACAAATAAAGATTAATACTGCAAAATCATCTTCCAAAAACTTTAGAATTTAAATAAATAAATCTAAAAACATTGCAAGATGAAAATCGTTGGCAATAGCTATGTGTACTCACAATAATTGCTATTCCAAACCCTAGTTATCCTTCTTGAAAATGCGGGGGTCTAACAACCACACCCAACAATTCGTTTGGCAATCTGAGAGGACTTACTCCAATACACTTTCTAGAGAATCAACTAGTCAGCCAGACTCAATCTAGAATACAGTATATCAAAGAGTTTAATATCTCTAACTCTTAATTCAATCCGCAATCAGCAAATAGAAACCTGCGAGCCTGATTGAATATAAGAGGAGTAACTTGAACGGTACCAAAGACCAATGTTCAAGTATCAATCAATGTAAATCAACAACCAAAGGTTGGATATTCTAATTGATTGATCTTAACGCACAACCTGTGATATTTCAATTATATAACAAAATATAATGCGGAAAAGAAATAACACAGACACCAGAATTTTGTTAACGAGGAAACCGCAAATGCAGAAAACCCCGGGACCTAGTCCAGATTCAACACCGCACTGTATTAAGCCGCTACAGACACTAGCCTACTACCAATTAACTTCGGACTGGACTGTAGTTGAACCTTAATCAATCTCACACTGATTTAAGGTACAATTGCGCTCCTTACGTCTTTGATCCCAGCAGGAAACTACGCACTTGATTCCCTTAGCTGATCCTACCCACAACTAAGAGTTGCTACGACCCAAAGTCGAAGACTTGGTAGACAAATCTGTCTCCCACAGAAATACCCAAGAGTTTTTGTTCCGTCTTTTGATAAATCAAGGTAAACAAGAACCAATTGATAATCCAGACTTATATTCCCGAAGAACAGCCTAGTATTATCAATCACCTCACAATAAACTTAATCGACTAGCGAAACAAGTTATTGTGGAATCACAAACGATGAGACGAAGTTTGTTTGTGATTACTTTTCTATCTTGACTATCGGAGCAACAAGATCAGATCACACAACTACAAAGATAATAGTTGGGTCTGGCTTCACAATCCCAATGAAGTCTTCAAGTCGTTAACTTACAGGGTCTCGAGAAGAAACATAAGGTTAAAGGAGAATCGACTCTAGTTATGCAACTAGTAACACACAAGAGGTGTGGGGATTAGGTTTCCCAGTTGCTAGAGTTTTCCTTTATATAGTTTTCAAATCATGGTTTGCAATCTAAGTTACCTTGGTAACAAAGCATTCAATATTCACCGTTAGATGAAAAACCTGATTCAACCAAGTTAATATCTTTCAACTGTTAGATCGAACTTAGCTTGTTACACACAAATAAAATGTACCCTCATTTAGGTTTATGTAACCGTACCTAAACGTGTACACCAGGTTGGTTCACAAATAGTTAACCGAGGTTAGCCATATGATTACTCTCATATCAACCTTATTCATCTTAACCATAACTAGTTCAAATGACTCAAATGAAACTAGTTAAATAGTTGTTCAATTGTATAGAAAACACAATCGAAACCAAATCGGTTTGATTCACTTGAATCAATCATGAACATTATAGCCACGGTTTGCAAAGATTGCATTCCTTATGATTTAAATGTTTAAGTCCATAAACTGACCGATTTGACAAAGTAACCAGCTTAAGTATGCGTACTTAAGTAACCGAATTTTGAGTTTGTTAAGTTTCCAAACTCAGCAGAAATTTTCGGTTCAAAAACTTCCGCGAGTATGCGTACTTTACGCATACTTATCTTGTCTCCTTCACCAATTTCGTATACACACTTATGCATACTATTGGCTCCCGGTTTATGGATTTATACACTAATGTGCGAACATACTATATATGCTTATATCCAAAGATGGTTACATCCTCAACTCTTTATTTCAATCATTGAAACATTCTTCTATAATGACAATAGCCGTTTTCACACACTATTAGCATCAAAGCAATTTTCAAGATATTAAAATAATTATTATCGAAACATTCCAAGCCTACATCAAATAATTGTATCACACAAGCCATGTAAGATGTTACTCGACAATTTTCTCATGATATAAGATGAACTTGGTCGAAGCGAAAGCTTACCAACACATATTTCGAGAAATATGTAAGCGAGATATACTCAGCTCGAAATATCCAATGTGTATAGAGAAAACTATATCGTAACACGACTTATGTCTCAATATAGGAGATAATAGAAATAGACTTTCCATGTGATAGATGATTTCAAGTCTCCACATACCTTTTGTCGAAGAAGTTCCACAAGCTCCCCTTAGTAGTTCTTCGTCTTCAAGAGATGAACACCGAGAGATCTAAGCTCAACTAAACTATCTATATCCTAGTCCGAGACATCTATAAATAGGCTAGAAATCAAGACTTATAGTTTTGATCACTAACATTGACAAACATGCTTGAGATAGCAACACATGCGAGTTTGACCGAGCAATGCTCTAACAATCTCCCCCTTTGTCAATTTTAGTGACAAAACTATTAATACATATGGATTACAAAATAGATAAAAATTATAGATTCCCATCCACATGCTTAATCTCCTTGGCATCTTCAACGCGACTCGAAATCTTCGTCACTTCCAAGTACTCCATGATCCTAAAGGTTGTAAGTTCAGCATCATAGTTGTTGAAGATCCGTAGCTATAACAATGAGAAAACAAAATGCTCTCAATCATTGTTATACAATGTCATAGTATTATTACACAACAGCAAAGTTCAATTGTATCACAACTTTGACAACAATACTATGGTGATATTCATCACTCCCCCTTAGTCAATACTTTATCTCAACAGGAAAACCACTCCCCCTTACATAATGATCCGTAAACCATATGTATTTGTAGTATCACATTACACATTAATTCTCCCCCTTTTGTCAATATAAATTGGCAAAGGTACGAAAACTAGTGGGATCCTCATGAAATTTTCACGGAGATACTTCATGACTAAAAGAGAATACCATACCAACTTATTTAGATGCAATCATAAAGCCGAAGCTAAATGCATTCATCAAGGAGTTAATAAAGATACAAGATAACCCCTAATATTCCACAGCCGCACTCCCCACAAAGATTTGGCAAATAAGCACAAGTTCAATATGAACTCTCCCCCATATAATGTCATCCCCGAAGGAACAACAAAGGCGACCTTACTTTCATTCACTAGAAAAGAAGGATTTCTTTTGGACAAAATCAAATCACATGAAAAACATGAATTTGAATCCAAAAATATTTAATTTAAATAACCACAAGAGATCCCATGGTTAGTTCAATCGAAAGAAAATACAACCAAATTAACTACAACAAGTGATCAATTCAATTGGTCATGATCGACATAAGAGAACTTACGGAGCAACAACTAAAATAACCAAAAGAGAATGATTAATTTAGTTGATCATGCTCAAACATAAGGAACCTTCCGGAGCAACAACTAAGTTAATCATAAGAGAATGATCAACTCAATCTTTTATGCTCAAACACAAGAAACCTTACGGAGCAACACAATATATGCACAAAAATGTGGATCGGAGATTGACCAAATACTGCGGAATAGACAAGGATTCATCCTATTTTCCATCACTATTTGCACAATGTCATATAATAGACTTAATCCTTGTACACAAAAGTTTTATCCTTTCTTCCATCAAATAATGACATAAAAGGCTTTAACTTTTGTAATGTCAAAAGTTCATTCTATCTTCTATCAATACATCATACCGATATAATAGAGATAACTTTTGAACAAGTATGGGATAGTCACAGGTTCACGGACATAAACAACATATCCCATAACAATTTGCAATATATAAAATCATAAAGATTAAAATTGCAAAAATCATCTTCCAAAAACTTAGAATTTAAATAATTAAATCTAAAAACATGAAGATGAAAATCGTTGGACATAGCTATGTGTACTCACAATAATGGCTATTACAAACCCTAGTTATTCTTCTAAAACAATAACAAAGAAGATTTACTAGACAAAGTAAAAACAACCCAAAGAACAAAGAGCAGTCACAAGCGACACTTAGAGTTCCGGTACGGAAGCTTCACTTATTCCGAGACCTTCAAGCTTGTGACAGACAGTATCAACTGCGTCTTCGGAGAAGATATCCTCATTGAGAAGATCCTTAACTTGTGACTTCATGATAACAAGATCAGAATCAATCTTTTTCAACTCAGTTCGCAACAAGTTAAGATCCCTTACAGAGTTCTCAAGCTTCAGTTGAGTCTTCCCAAGATCAGTGAGAAAACCATGAACCACTATAGAAGAGACCATCTCAGCATTTTCTCGATTTTGATGAGAAAACGCATAATAACATGAGGCAAAGGATTCGAGTTCGTCAGGTTTAACAATGGTTCTTTTTTTCTTCAAAACAAACTCCAAATAGACCGAATCATCAATTGAATCGTCTGGTAACTCCCAAGAACTTGAAGTAGACCCATCCTTAAAAGAGCACAACAAAAGTATGCATATCCTATAAAGGACTTAGGTATATATATATAGGTTTCTCAAGAACCATTAGGGTTTCCAAGTTTGGTTTGTGCCTATGTGGGAGGGATTACACGCACGTACACAGACTTGCCCTTATGATAGGTGTCTAAAACACCTTAATATTTATCTATTGTTTATGCTTTCTTTGCTAAGTTTTCTTGTAAATTATGTTTCTTATGTTTGCATTTGAGTGTTTAGGTACTTTGGAGTCATTTGGAACAAAAGAAGAAGAAACGTCGCTTAAAAGGCAAAAAGGTGCAACTTCTCTTGGAGGCAGATTATTTCTCACTATTTACTTTTATTTCTTCATCTATGTCTGAAAAGTATGTCGGCTTTAGTGATGCAACTTTTAAAACCGAAAAGCACGACAACTTTGGTGATGACTCTCATTGAAGAAGAATAAGTGAATATGAGGAGTAAAAGATGGTTGTTGTTGGTGGAAGGCGAGAGAAGGCGTTCATTTGGAGCGAAAAGGAGCAAAAAGATCAAAGCGCGGGTGAGAGACATGGGGATCGAGCCAAGTCAACAAACGGGTTACCATTTAGTTATCCTTGATCAAAGTTATGGGTGCCTTAAATCAGTCAAGGTACCCCCAATATGCTTCACCGAGTGGGTATAGTACCTTCCCATTCCTACACAAGACCCTAAAATTGAGAGAAATTATCTCTCAGTCATTGTCGTATGAAATTCAGAGAGAAGGGAAGTAAGTTATGGCGGCATTATAATTTGAGGAAAGATGAGACGAAGCTACAATGGCTGTTGCAGATCGAGCACAAGAGGGTTCGGAATTTATATTTCCTCTCGTCACAACAGCAGCAGATGCACCGAGTTACGGCTGACGAGCTAGGATTTGTGGGGGTTTGTTCGATGGGTTGAAATGGGTTTAGAAACTGAGAAGAACACGCATCTTGGGTCTCGAAATTGTTCTGTGTTTGAGCAGAGAGTGCAGGTGATAAAGATGGGTTTAAGTTGGCGCCCGGTAAGACTCGGATGAAATAGAAGTTGGGTTGTTGATTTGGGGTTTTCACATAAATTAGGGTTCGAGAAGCAAGAATTTCGATGGTTCTGGAGGTAATGGACTGAGTAGAAGATTGCGGTGACGAAGGCTTAAGTGTTGTTGATCAGTAAAGGAGGAAGCTGCTTGAGCTTGGCGGGATGTTGAGATGCACGATGAGCTTTCCTGTAGCTGATAGCAGCAATGGTGGACTGATAATGTTGGCGGCGATGTGTTGTTGGCAATGGAGCTGGAGTTCAGTTGGCAGTCGATACAAAGAATGGAGCTGTTACTTTGCAGAGCAAGAGTAGGACTTGCTGGTGGTTGTGAGCAGCAGGGGAAATTGTAGGTGTTGGTTGGCTTGAACCGAGCCAACAAATGGACAGAAATTGAGGTGGAAGTGTTGCTCGATGCTGGGAGAAATCATTACGGTTTGCCGAGTTGATGGATTGCGGGAAAGTCAGAATGAGGGAAGGAGCTGGTGGGCTGTGAGTTTGTGGCCTTGATATGATTTGGAAATATCAGCTGGAGTTGAATGGATCTGAGCAGTTACAGGCAGGAAGGACAAGTGTAACACAGGTGGTAAGCTGCAATATAAAGTGTTGGTGGTTTGTGGAGTTATACGGAGCGTGAGTGCGATTCAGTGCCAACCGATGTTGCGAGAGATAGCTACAATAAAGGCATGGGTGATGGAGTTATAGGCGGGTAAACTCGCAGTGGCGATGCTTGAGGCGAGATATGGCGGGAGGAGCCGAGATGCTATGGTAGCAGGGTGCAAAGAAAAGTGATGCAAGTGCGGAATGAGTGCAATTGGCTAGGCTGATGTTTCCATGGAATCGAAATGAATTGAATCAGAAACTGGTGATCTTTGTGATGAGCTATGCAATGTCGCAATGGCAATGGCTTTAACAGATTTGGTTTTGGGTGAGCTACACGAGATTTACGGCGCCGACGGCCAAGTTCCGGCCAACTTCCGGCGACAACCCAGTTTTCCGGTGACTCGTTTTTGGCGAGAGATTTCTACTGGGCTACTCTCACACATGAATTATATGGGCTTGGTGGATACATTGGGCTTGGACTTTTGAGGATATGACCTAGTTTTGGAAGGAGAAAAAGGCTACAAAAGGGAAAAGTTCTCTACAACTTTGGGGAATCACGTATTCTTCTTGGAGTTTTGCAGAGAGCCGGAGCTAGGGTTTGTTTTCATTTAATATTTTCATATTCTTTACTTTATTTTCCATTATTATTTTATGATGAACTCCAATATTATGAGTAACTAAAACTCTCTTTGATTAAGGGCGATTTCGAAGCCCGAAATATGAATCTATATTTGATATGAAATAACTTGTTCTCTTGCATTCATTAGTGTTATTGATTGATTTCTACCATGCTAATATTGTCTATGGATTATTTGTTAAGGGTTTAAGTTCGAAATTGAATCATTAATTCTTAATCTATTTGCTAGTTTAGATTTTCTTCGACCCGTAATTGTCTAGAGAAGATAAACGCAAGTAGCAATATATAGGTATTGATGATGGGACTTTGTTAAGTACCTATATGTAGAAATCAACACTAGTAGGTGATTCATTCTTTTGAGTTCATCACTAGGAGCAACCTTATCTCACAGAACTTAGAGCACTTGTTTAAGTCAAACCTAGTAAGCGTACCTCTAGGAAACTTGGCAAGTAGGAACCGGTAGTCGAGCGCTTCCGTATCCGGTGAGCTAGGAGATAATAACGGAATAGTTGAGCGTACTAATTATTCTAGGGTTGTTAGTAACATGATAATGTGAAGAACATAGCTATCTAGCAATTTGGTTTGTATTCCGTGGTCTAGAATGAACCTTTAATCAATTACATCTCATATTTGAATACATTTTACAATTTTCAGCATTTCTACAACAAAATCATCTTTGCTAAGAGTATTTGCATAACAACTTGAACTTCAAGCACAAATTGACCGGTAATGAGGTAATGAGTGT
Organism: Papaver armeniacum; assembly: GCA_023531295.1. NCBI lineage: Eukaryota > Viridiplantae > Streptophyta > Magnoliopsida > Ranunculales > Papaveraceae > Papaver > Papaver armeniacum. The sequence continues at coordinate 67,513 of JAJJWW010002808.1, forward strand.
GGGGGAAAATGCTTCGGCATATCTTCAAAAGAAACTTCCACCGAAGTTGAAAGACCCCGGTAGTTTCACCAGACCATGTACTATTGGTAAAATCAGGTTTGAACGTGCTATGTTAGATTTAGGAGCATCCATTAATGTTATGCCTGCCTCCGTTTATGAATCATTGAATCTTGGACCTCTTAAGAATACCGGTATTGTTATACAACTTTTGATAGGTCTAATTCTTACCCGAAAGGGGTTATTGAAGATGTTTTGGTGCAGGTTAATCAACTCATATTTCCAGCTGATTTCTATGTTCTTGACATGATGGATGAAGATTCACCATCGACTACCCCCTTTGTGTTGGGTAGACCATTCATGAGAACCGCTAGAACAAAGATTGATGTTTTCAAGGGCGCTTTAACTATGGAATTTGATGATGAGATCATAAGTTTCAATATCTTTGAGGCGATGAGATATCCTAGTGACGTGCATTCATGTTTTTCTATTGATGTTATTGATTCTCTAGCTCAAAAGATGTTTGAATTAAATGGTGATGATGCGTTAGAAAACACCATAGTGGAAGGTTTAGGTTATGGAAAATACAAAGACATTGAAAGTGAATTGTCTATTTGTGATGAGCTTAAAGAGGATGTTTTATCTCTTAACTCATTACAAGAAGTTCCACCAAAATATAATGTGTCTTATGTTTCTTTGCCGCTTACTAATGAGAAACTTTTACCGTCGATTGTGCAGGACCTATTCTTGAGTTGAAACCTCTTCCGGATCACCTTAAATACGTGTATTTAGGTGACAAGGAAGAGTTACCGTGATCAGTGCCAACAACCTTACCAAGGTGCAAGAGGAGAAGCTTGTTCGAGTGCTAAGAGAGTACAAGTCTGCCATTGGGTGGACTATTACCGATATCAAAGGAATCAGTCCTTCCACATGTATGCACCGAATACTTCTTGAGGAGGGGGCAAAACCAACAAGAGAAGCTCAACGTCGCTTGAACCCTCCAATGATGGAAGTAGTCAAGAAGGAAATCCTGAAGTTGTTGGAAGTAGGGGTGATCTATCCCATATCCGATATCAAATGGGTGAGCCCGATTCAAGTCGTTCCAAAGAAGTCCGGAATCACGGTGGTGAAAAACGAAGATAATGACTTGGTTCCAACTAGAATCCAGACCGGTTGGAGAGTGTGCATTGATTACCGAAAGCTCAACTCTACCACCCGAAAGGACCATTTTCCCTTACCATTCATTGATCAAATGCTTGAAAGGTTGGCTAGACATGCTTTTTACTGCTTCCTTGATGGTTTTTCAGGTTATAACCAGATTGTAATAGCCCCGGAAGATCAAGAAAAGACGACGTTTACTTGCCCTTTTGGCACTTTTGCGTATAGACGTATGCCATTTGGCTTGTGCAATGCACCAGCCACTTTTCAACGTTGTATGGTAAGTATATTCTCAGATTATGTGGAAAGCATCATAGAAGTGTTTATGGATGATTTCAGCGTGTATGGTGATTCTTTTGACAAATGCTTAGATAACCTTGCACTTATTCTTAAACGATGCGTAGAAACTAATCTTGTGCTTAATTGGGAAAAATGTCACTTTATGGTCAATCATGGGATTGTGCTAGGACATGTTGTATCCTCTAAGGGGTTAGAAGTTGACAAGGCTAAGATAGATTTGATTCGGAACTTACAATACCCTACAAATGTGAGGGAGGTCCGCTCTTTTCTTGGTCATGCAGGTTTTTATAGGAGATTCATCAAGGATTTCTCCAAGATTGCAATGCCCCTGTGTAGACTCTTGCAAAAAGATGTGGCCTTTGATTGTGACAAGGAATGCAAGGAAGCTTTCGACACCTTGAAAGAGTTGTTGACTACCGCACCAATCATCAAACCACCGGACTGGAGCAAGCCATTTGAGTTAATGTGCGATGCAAGTGATTATGCCGTTGGAGCCGTGTTGGGACAGCGAGATGGCAAAGTTCCATATGCCATTTATTATGCTTCTAGAACTCTCAACGGAGCACAAATCAACTACTCCACTACTGAAAAGGAGCTTTTGGCCATAGTGTTTGCACTCGAGAAGTTTAGATCTTATTTAGTGGGTACAAAGGTGGTTGTTTTCTCTGACCATGCTTTGCACTTCGATACTTGCTAACAAAGAAGGATGCTAAGCCAAGGCTCATAAGGTGGATACTTCTTCTTCAAGAGTTCAACATGCGAATCAAGGACAAGAAGGGTAGTGAGAATACTGTAGCGGATCATCTAAGCAGATTGGTTGTGTCCGAAGAAGTGATTCCTTTGCATGATAGCTTCAGGATGAGCAACTCTTTGCGGTTGGTGGCACAACTCCATGGTACGCGCTGATATTGTTAACTTCTTGGTGACGGGACAAGTACCTAGTTCCATGTCTACATTTCAAAAACACAAGCTTAAGAAGATTGCTAAGCAATATATATGGGATGAACCTTATTTATGGAAGCATTGCTCCGATCAAATGATCCGCAGGGCGTACTTGAATCCGAGTTCCAATCAATTCTGAATTTTTGTCACTCATATGCTTGTGGTGGCCATTTCGGAGCCAAGAGGACAGCCCTCAAGGTTCTCGAAAGTGGTTTTTATTGGCCTACATTGTTTAAGGATGCATATCTATGTTGTAAGGCTTGTGATAGGTGTCAAAGGACAGGCAACCTTGGTGCTAGAAACCAAATGCCGAAAACACCAATTCTCGCTGTTGAGATTTTTGATGTTTGGGGTATCGATTTTATGGGGCCTTTTGTGAATTCCAATGGGAAATTTTTTATACTTCTTGCTGTAGATTATGTTTCTAAGTGGGTGGAAGCTAAAGCCACCCCTACCAATGATTCTCATATTGTTTGTGAGTTTGTGAAGGAACATATCTTTTCTAGGTTTGGAACACCTCGAGTGGTGATTAGTGATGGAGGTTCGCACTTCAAGAGATCTTTTCACGCTCTTCTAAAGAAGTATAACATTTCTCATAAAGTTGGCACACCGTACCATCCACAAATGAGTGGACAAGCTGAAATTTCCAACCGGGAGATTAAGTCCATCTTAGAGAAGACGGTGAACGTTACAAGGAAGGATTGGAGTTATAGACTCAATGACGCTTTGTGGGCGTATAGGACAGCTTATAAGACACCCATCGGTATGTATCCTTTTAGGCTTGTCTATGGTAAACCTTGCCATCTTCCCGTCGAACTTGAACACAAAGCTTATTGGGCTATTGTAGGACCATAATATCGCAACGTACAGGACTCGCGGGGTTAATAAACAACGATGTCGCGAGGCAGTCGCAGAGAGCTAAAATAAACGACGCAAAGAATAACGACAGGTGAGACATAAAGAAGATGTGAGATCTGGCGAGGGTTAAGAAGTGTCGCGAGATTGAATAGTTGTACACTGGCGGCGACACTTCGCGAGGCATTCCCGAAAATAAAGGATAGCTTAGCTGTCATCCACTATGTATTACCCTATATAAAGGGTCGAGTGAGTCTGTTGTAGAGAGAGATCTTTTTGGAATTGTTGGGCAAGTCATTAGGAGAGAGAAAGTTCAAGAGTGTTTTATTTGCTAAGGGTAATCCTATTTTTCCTGTGTAAACAACTGTTGAAATTAATCAATAAACATTCTCAATTATGCAACTTTCAATGGACTAATTAACCAAAATATAGTGAGGGGTGTAGTGTGGGAAAACCTGCTACTACATATGCGCTAGAAACAGTGGGGAGCAAAGTGATTGACGAAGAAATTGGAAAGAATTTGGATTAACAGAGAGAAGAGATTTGGAAAAGATACTCAAGAATTCATTGAAAAAGAAAGATGGCTAGAAGAAGAAACGTACGGGAGCAACCAACGATTGTAAGAAGAAGTGGGAGACTTCTTTGGAGAAAGGAGGAATGAAACATGGGGAGAATCATCAAGGATGAACATGAGAAATGATGAAGAAGGTCAAAACCAGCCACCAATCTCCCTAGTGGCAAACGCTAGTGTGGATTATGATAGAGTAAGTGTGCATACTTGGAGATCTCGATTCGAAGACGAGAGAGAAGAGGAGCAACGGTTGGTGAACAATGGACAAGGAGAATAAGGGATGAATGGAGAAATGAATCCAGGAAACGAAGAAAGGGCAGCGTTAGAAAGATTGAGACAAACAATACATGAGGAGAGACGGCTAGAGGCAGAAGAGCGAGCAAACTTGACAAGACAAAATCATGAATTGAGGATGGAAAATATGAGATTGCAAAGTAGGAGATCTAGAAGTAGCGTGAGATCAAGTTCTAGATCGAACAGAGAAGAAAGAAGAAGAGTTTTACCAACGAGAGAATACCGAGGAAGAGACACAAGATCCAAATAGCAGAGTATGGCGAGAGAAGAGGAGAAATAGAAGATCGTTATATTCCTCAAAGAAAATCTTCAAAATGAGCGAAATAGGGAAAATCAAGAAAACATGCAACTCCAAGGGCCGAATGACCCATTTGAAGGAAGAATAATCCTACGCAGGAGAGAAGAATTGAGAAGAAACCGAGAGATCGAGGATGACATTGAGAGACACTACATTGAACAAGCGCGACTAGCTCGCGAGAGAGAAAGGCTAAGAGAAGAAATGGAAAATCAAGAGATGGAGGAGGCAATCCGGCAAAATAACCATGATAACCGCGAAAGAAGAAGGGAACAAAATCGTACTAATAGAAATATTAATGAAGAATATGAGAGGGTATCCAAGAAGAGAGAACAACCGATATAATGGCGTGCGAATTAATGAAGGAAACGAAGAAGAGCGTCGCGAGGAAAGAAGAGGAGAAAATAATGAGCAGGAAGGTCAAAATAGGCACGAGCGAAGAAGGAGAGAACCAGAGCTAAAAAGACCGGTAGAATCAAATTCTGAGGCAAATGAACAAATCTTAAGAGAACTAGCTGAAATGAGAGGATTCTTTGAACAATAGAAGAGAAGGAGGAAGGAGACAACCGGACGAAGCCATCGCAGAGGCCGCGAAGAATCCCTTCACGCTAGAAGTACAAATGGGAGGAATACCTCCTAAGTGCAATCTACCTGCATTAACCAACATCTTTGATGGAACAACCTGTGCGATACAACATATTAAGGCTTATATGAGATGTATGTTACAATGGGAGAACCATGATGCTATATTGTGCAAATATTTCGCGTCAAGCTTAATAGGAGAAGCACTAAAGTGGTTTGAAAGTCTACCAAGGAATACAATTACATCATTTCACCATTTACAAGCCACATTCCAGGAGCATACATAAGTAACAACTCTTCACGACCTGTGTATTGAAGATGTATTCGGGTTGAAACAAAGGGTTGGCGAGAGCTTAAGGCGATTGACAATGAGATGGAGAACCATGTGTAGCGAAATGGCAGACGGGTTGAGGAGAGATATCTCATCCTCTCATTTGTGAATGCTCTCTTTGCGACTAACTTGTTATACATTCAAATTTTAGAGTCAAAAATACAATCACGATGGCAGAAGCTGCGAGAATTACGGGAAGAATATATCGCCTTAGAAGAAAGACAGAATGAAATGAATTCTTATCCGGGTTGCGAACACAAACTCGAAATGCGAACGCAAGCTTGTTACCTCAGTTCATCAATACGGTGGCGAGCACTTCGCAAGGACAAGAGCAAGGAGAGCGATGAGGGACAGCGAGAAGATAGTAGCCATGGGAAGCCATGATCAAGAAGAGTTTGAGCGAGAAAGGAACTACTATAACCGTAACACAATAATAAGATTCGGGAGGCTAGATCATGTGCAAGAAACTTATGGTGGACGAAGGCAAAATAACCGTGGAGGGCAGAGAAATCATAGAACAGTATGGGAACAAATTAAGATGCCTCCACTGAATGCTAGCGTTGAAAAGATCTGGGAAGCTATACTTGTGATGGAAAATGTACCAGCACCTTGGAATGTTGGAATGGAACCACCGCCAGGAGATAGAAGTCATGAGTTTTGTTCTTACCATCGCTTCCATGGGCATCAAACAAACGATTGTAGAAACATAAAAAGAATTATTCTCAGGATGATTGATCAGGGGAAGCTGAATCACTTTCTAAAGGGAGAAGAAACAGTCGAGACATTACCACCACCACCGAGAGATGCATAGCAATGTCGGCGAAAGGAAAGGAAACATTTGTGATAGAAGTAGGAACCAAAACTAAGAATTTGAATTGCAACTCTATCGTCCACTCCTATCGCACCATCGAAGATTTTCATGACAACGTGCTCAGTAGAGTCTTTGCGAGAGATGCTAATGATAAAGAAATAATGAGTCTGGCGAGAACAACGCAGTTAGAAAAGTGGCAGTTGAAGACTATTTCTTTCTCTGCAGATGAAGTACCAAAAGGAAGAGAAACACACGATAGCCCGTTGGTTGTGAAACTAGAGATTAACCCGAAACCAGTTGATGGAGAAGATGATGAGGCAGAAGCTTGTTGGGCGATCAACCGAATTCTAATCGACACCGGAAGTTCGGTGAATATTCTCTTCTACCATACTTACAAGACGATGGGCGGAAAAGATGAGGATTTAATTCCCTCGACATACAAGATATATGGCTTTAACGGCACTGCAAACAAACCAAAAGGAGAGGTTCACATGAGAATACCTCTACAAGGATTATCCACTGATATTTTATTCTGTGTGGTTGATGTGGAATCTCCATACAATGCGCTGATTGGGAGGCCATGGCTTCATGAAATTTTAGGAGTCGCGTCAACATATCATCAATGTATTAAATTCCCACATCCAAATGGCATTGGTATCATACAGGGAGATTGGAAGGAGTCGCAACAGTGCCATGAGGTTGATATAGAAAACTGCGAAGAAAGAAGTGCCAAAAGAAAGGGTTGGAAGCAACATGTGAGAAATGAACAGAGAAAGGAAAAACTAATGGTAGATGCTATAGAAGTGAGGGCTGAACGTACCCCGCGAGGTGAATGCTTAGAGACAGACCAATATTATAACAATGAAGAAGCAAAAGATATGAGGAACAAAAGGCATAAGAAGTGAATAATCAATAACAAAGAAGATGCAAAGTAACAATGAAGTAATGATGTGCGAGAATCTCATGCCCAAGAGTAAGATGAGAATACGACTAAGAAAGAAAAGTGAAATGCAACAAGTGAAACAGAACTGTGCGAATACTTCGCAAACAAATATCAGCAAATAATGAAACATGAATGATTGAATGATTTAACAAATATAAATGCGCAAATGAATGGGACGAACCTTTATGGCGTACACCCTAGTTCGCGAATAACATTTCGTAAGAGGCAAATGTAAGACCTAAAGTGCGTCATATAAGGGGTATCTCTCGCCGTGGTTCGGGGGGAAGGTTACACCGCTCCCGAAACTCGAACCATGAAAATTTGGGGCCCATGAAAGCCTATCGGAAGAGGTACCTTGGATTCCCAACTATATATGTAGGTTATACCCGGTTGGGCGACCGAGGGTCTCTTCTAGGAGTCGGTGTATGCTCAAGGCGCGAGGTACACGGTTGAGCCGAGTGCCGGGATGGATGAACCTACCCTGGCCATTCTTGGCAAGTCTTGGCATGCGTTGCACTCCCCGAAGAAAACTCCACTTAGGGTGCAGTCTCGTAACCATAAACCCTATAGGTATAAGGGATAAGAGACTGCGAAAACAATCAAGTTGTTGTCAAGACCAGGATGGGAGGAGCTAGTCTTGTATGGCCGATGTTTCGCCTCCTTGAAGGGGCAACCGGGAGATGATAAGGGCGGTGCTCTCCATTAGGGAGAGTGCCAAAGCAGACGCAAATGTCATGAGGCTTTGTTTTCGCAAGGAGACTTAGGCTTGTCATATTTGTGCAATGATCCTGCAGAGGCAATAATACTAACGCGAGGGTAAGGCGAGATCAATGGGTCTTTGCACGAAAGTGTACGGACGTCTGCGATTTCGTCGCAAGACGGCAATGTCATAGGACTTTATATTCGCAAGGATATCTAGGCCTGTCATATTGTTGCAACCAAAACATCCTGCGCAGAGGCAAAAATACTTGAAAAATGATAAGGCAAGATCAATGGGTCTTTACATACAAGTGTAAAGACGTCCGCGATTTTGTCGCAATAAATGAGTGGCAGGGGAGGACCTCTAATTAGGGAGGTCTAACTTGGAAGACCACACAAAATGATAAAGCAAGGTCAATGGGCCTTTACATGAAAGTGTAGAGGCGGCTGCGCGACCTTGTCGCAGCAAAGAAAAAGAGATAGAATTCTCGATTCATAAAGATACCGCGAATCTCGTCGTGGCTATACAATTAATAACCAACAAAATACTTGATGACAACTAAAATCTTCCATCCGAAGAAGAATACCGAGAGGCAAGTATGGGAATGGAAAAGATGAAATATTCTTATTCATCTTTCGATGAAAGAATTATACATCAATAATGTTAATCAATTATATTACAAGGAAGAACTACCAAAAAGGGGGATGAAGATTGAATTCAGAGGAGAAAAATCCAAGAAATACACTATAATAAGGATACGTAAATGTCTGAGATACTACAAGCGAGAGAAAGAAAACGAAAAAAGTTATTTCTTTGGCGATTCTTCCTCTTCGTCCGATTCTTCAATCCGATTATTCTCATCGCCGAATTTTCTTCTTCGCCGGCCTCGCTATCGAAACGTCCGAGACAGTGCGATTCTCAGGAACCTTTTCAAGGAGCCAGGGATATGAATGCAGAGGGATATTATGGTCCTTACAAACATACTCCATGCCTCTATTGCGAAACCGAAACAAGCATCATTGTTAAAGTTCTCCTTTTGTCGTTAGAAATTGTTTCTTCAACTTGGAATATCTATTCTCGCGAAGGAAGAGATTCTTTGCGAAGTTGTTCTTTTTTCGGTTTCGAGTTCTTCAATTCTCATTTGGAAAATTCCGCGAGTTGCTCTTTTCGATTCAAGCTCTCTAATTCTAACCCGAAGCCTCTTCTCGATTCTCGCAAATAAGAAACAACAAGTTAACAATTTATAAGTAATATTACGGAAATAAGAAGCGTAAGGTATAATAAGCAACCTTCTCTGTCAGATATCATATCTTTAACCAAGGAAGTATGCGCAGGCGTGAAGACTAACATCAACACCTAGGTTATTTCTGGCGTTATCTAAAACTTTCGCAGCCCAGGCGAATTCATCATCATTATTTATAACAAGGAGCGAACGAATCTGATCTTCTCGCTCACTAAGTAAGGAATTCTGGCGAAGCAATTCATCTCGCTCAATTTGTAGCTCAAGAAGAGATTTTTGAAATGTTGCTAATGCTTGAGCACCATTGTTAGCAATGCGGTCTTTGTCATCTATGTGATCACTAATTTTCTTCCTCAAAATTTTGATTTCTTTACGAGACTCAAGAAACATTTGTTTAAATTGGTTGGCCGCACTTAAACCAGATCTATGTTCAATCTCTAAAAGGCGATATTTGGTCTGAAGTTCATCTAATGAAAGAGAGTTAATTTTGTTCGAAGAACTACTTAAAGAAGTGTTGAGATGAGCGAGAAGAAGGTTATTATCCATAGGTTCAGGAAATGTATGGAGAAGAATAGCTTCATCGGAGAGATTATATACGTCTGCATGAAAGTAATAAGTTAGGTGGCAATACACGACCAATAAAATAAAAATAATAAAAGAAGGCAAATATTATACCATAAAGTTCTTTGATTAGCATTTTGAAGGGTGGATACCCTCTCTTTTTGAGAGTCAAGTTCGGTATTTAACTTTTGAATCGTCTCGTCTTTATCGCGAGATAACGCAGACTTCGATCTCTAATTCTCGAATCTTCTTGCTCAATTGCGAATTCTTCTTCTCAAGATTGTTGCGTCTTCTCTCAAGATCTGAGGCAACTACAAAAGAAGACCTTCCAACCTATGAAAGAAGATAGGAAAGCTGTTAATACATATACAACAATATAAAGCCAATGGGGAGATATGATTGTATACATACCAAGGATCCAAGCGCATTCAAGAAGTCAGGAGACATAGTTCTAGAGACTCCATTGAAAGAATCATTGCCCTCCAGAAGAGTGGCATTGCACACGTTTGCGAGAGTCCCGCAAAGAGAAGCTAGGGGAGCATCTCCCATTCCTTGGAAAGAATCAGAGAAGATACTAGACAACTGACCCATAGAAGAACCGGTTAACGGGGTCCTTGTAGTGAGAGAGCGATTGGAATCATGGTCATCTTCATCAGAAGACTCAGAGTTTGAGCTAAGGCGAGAAGAGGATTGGACCTTTCGCTTCTTAGTTAAGGGGGCAGAGGATTTACCCTTGCGAGGCTTACGTTTTACCCTTACTTTTAGTCTTCGCAAAGAATAGTTTCTTCAACTCCAACCTTCGCATACGCGTAAAGATAAGAAACAGAGGCAATAGTATTGTTTAAATAAGAAGAAAGGAAGTGATTCTTACTTCACCCGTAAGCGATCGAAGCAATGTCAGAGTATCCTCCGACGGATCCTTTTTGTAGCTTCTTTTCAACCTGGCTATCTGAAAGATTTCACAAACTCAGCAATTATAGAAAGAAAATTACGAAAACCAAAGTTGAAGTCGGAAACATACCTCTTTCTTCTTCTCAGGCCATTTGAATTCCCAAGGATGATATCCTGCGAGATTCGCAGGAAGAATATGCGAGCCCGCGATGTAAGGACCATTTAAGATCAAGGGTACGACCCACCATTTCTCGTCTTTGGAATGACGAGGAGAGGAATTATTACCCGGGTGCCAATCAATGTCTTGCATGAGTAATTTATCTTCGAGAGACATTATCATTTTTCTTCGAGACGAACGCCCAAATGCGAGATCTCGCATTCACCATAGTTATCACCGAGTAATTTTCAAAAAAGTTTTCCACAAGTGTATTTCTCAATACTATTTCCAAATCTGCGAATTTGGGATTTCGGCAGAATTAGGGTATAAAGATCCTTTGCCGCACCGCGGTTCGCGAACTCAAGCATCAGCGAATACAATCGCCACCACTTAATTGATAAACAGCCCGAGAGAATTTTTCATGGGCCAAAATTTCATAAAATAAAGGCAACTCGAGGATTGTACAAGGGAATAGGAAGTCCCGCGAGAAGTCGACCGAGCGAGACTATAATCTTTTGATCATCACATTGATGATCGGAGAAAAGATTTGAGAAAGAATGGATGAGGGTTCTTGATCGGGAATGGTTGACAGAGTAAAACCCTTCTCGTGCAACTTCGTTGAACTTCTTCAAAAGAAGTTTTGTATCCACGATCGATGGAAGCCATTTCTCGGTATGGGAATGGATGAAAGATTGGAGATTAAAAACAGCGCTAGAAAGGATGAAGGAAAGCTTTGCGTGAGCAGAGCGCAAATTGCGGAAGGAGAGAATCAAAGAAAAGTTGCAGAGACAAACTAAAAGATGAAAAGAAGGGGAAAAGAAAATTATATATAGGGGAAAAGAGCCTCGAGAAAAACAAGGTCATTTAATGCGAAGAGACATGAACGGTCAAGAAAAAGTGGTTGAAAGAGACGTGTCAAGAAATGATAGTAATAATCAAAATCCGTGTAAAAGTACAAAAGCGAAGATAAGAAGTCGCGGCAACAATATTGTAAAAATCTCATGGTACTCTTCCCCTCGCATAGGGAGAGATAAGAGACGATACTTCATATATATCTCAAAGAAGCTCCTAACTTCGCAAAAGAATAGAGGCAAGTACGTACTTTTTCAAGTACAAAGTATTCTTCGCTCGTTCCTTCATCAACAAAGATCAAAGATTACTACAACAACGGATTTTTCCTTCAAGATCGCTCTTCAAGCAATATTCAAGGAAAAAGAGGCAAGATGTAGGACCATAATATCGCAACGTACAGGACTCGGGGTTAATAAACAACGATGTCGCGAGGCGGTGCAGAGAGCTAAAATAAACGACGCAAAGAATAACGACAAAGTGAGACATAAAGAAGATGTGAGATGCGGCGAGGGTTAAGAAGTGTCGCGAGATTGAATAGTTGTACATGGCGACACTTCGCGAGGCATTCCCGAAAATAAAGGATAGCTTAGCTGTCATCCACTATGTATTAACCTATATAAAGGGTCGAGTGAGTCTGTTGTAGAGAGAGATCTTTTTAGAATGGTTGGGCAAGTCATTAGGAGAGAGAAAGTTCAAGAGTGTTTTATTTGTTAAGTGTAATCCTACTTTTCCTGTGTAAACAACTGGTGAAATTTATCAATAAACATTCTCAATTATGCAACTTTCAATGGACTAATTAACCAAAATATAGTGAGGGGTGTAGTGTGGGAAAACCTGCTACTACAGCTATCAAGGTATGTAATATGGAATTAGATGCAGCTGGTGAACATAGGAAACTTCAACTCAATGAGTTAGAAGAGATACGAAATGATGCATATGAAAGTTCACGCATTTACAAAGAAAATACCAAGGCTTTCCATGATAAAATGATTTCCCGAAAGAGTTTTGAAGTAGGGCAGAAAGTTCTTTTATTCCATTCTCGTCTTAAATTGTTTCCGGGTAAACTTAGGTCCTGATGGGTTGGACCATTTGTTGTTACTAATGTGTTTGCGCATGGTGCAGTTGAGATAACTAGTCCCAAAACAGGGCTGATTTCCAAGGTTAACGGCCATCGCTTGAAACCATACTATGAGCAGTTTGTGACGGAGAATCAGGATATGATCACATTGAGTGACCCACTCCCTCTGGAGGAGTAATTGGAGCTGAACGTCGGTCTGACGACGTTAAACCAAGCGCTAAGTGGGAGGCAACCCACCGGTTTTGTATCTTTACCTTTATCTCTTTATTTTTTTTCAGCATTTTATCTTTTATTTTTCTTTGTTTTTGCATTTCGTTTGCTGAATTTCCCACCTTGAACTTTCTTTGGACGATTCAATTTTACATTGAGGACAATGTAAAGTTTAAGTGTGGGGGAGAATTTATATGTTTGTATAGTTTGTTTTAGTTTGTTTTATGCCTTTAAAAAAAAAAAATCAGAAAAATAGAAAAAACCAAGAAAAATTTGTGCTTTTTGAACTCCGAAATCTAGAAACTTGTGCCTTTAGGATGACACCTTTAGTGGATGGAATCATTTTGATTGCAGGAGTTGAGGAACCCATTAATTAACAAGAACGAACATAGCTCAGGAATCACAAATAACATGATAGTCGTTACCATATCTCGGAATATCACCATATCACATGCTATTTTTTTTATTTTTCCATGTTTATCTATTGTTCTCTAAGTGCTTTGGTGGGTCACTAAACATCGACGTGTTACTACTGCTAGGATGAAATAGAGTGATTGAGTTGCTAAAAAAAAAAAAAAAAAAAGAGACCGACCAATTAGACCAAACGGAATAAGAATGACACTTGGGAATAGCAGTATGTGTGAAACGTAGTCCCTGTCTCCGTTGCCTAAACAAGCGTGGAATGCAGGATCCAAGGCAACTATCACGTACTTGCTGACAAGAAGCATGCGCTTGGATCCAAAAGATCTAATCATGCCGCCAAAAAAAAAAAAAAAAAATGTGAAAAAGAAAAGAAAAAGAAAAGAATAAAAAATTATCATTGTTGAATAAAGTCACTCCTGGTTCCCTTGTATATGCCAGTGAGTTGATGTAGAAATAAGTTTGTTGACCACTGGTTCCCTTGTATATGCCAGTGTGTTAACACTAGAATTGACCAGTAGCTCAATCCAATAGGATGGATAGGTTCATCTTGGCGGTGACCTTCAGACAGATATGGGAAACATCAATCACTTGTGAACATTCGCCAACATCTACATCTATATCCATCTTCTTAATCTTTTCATTGTGATTGTGGTTTGTTAGTTTCCGAGTATTGTGGTTTGTTCGACTATCTAATTAGAGCTTTATTTACTTATATATGAACTGAATTTGTGCAAGGTACCTCCTCCTGTAGTCATTTTGGATTCGTTCATTGATTTGTCACAAATAGACGGAGTTGGAAATATAGGTTTTGTAGGCAGACCTCTTGTAAACCTTCACGAGACTAAAACTCGTCCACTAGGGACACCTAGGGGTTCAAAGGCCTGTTGTTCATGCTTAGAGTAACCGTAGCCTAGACGAGACGGAGTTGTATGTATCTTTTAGAATTATTTTGTTTGATTTGCTCGAGGACTAGCAAAGTCTAAGTGTGGGGGAATTTGATAGGTGTCTAAAACACCTTAATATTTATCTATTGTTTATGCTTTCTTTGCTAAGTTTTCTTGTAAATTATGTTTCTTATGTTTGCATTTGAGTGTTTAGGTACTTTGGAGTCATTTGGAACAAAAGAAGAAGAAACGTCGCTTAAAAGGCAAAAAGGTGCAACTTCTCTTGGAGGCAGATTATTTCTCACTATTTACTTTTATTTCTTCATCTATGTCTGAAAAGTATGTCGGCTTTAGTGATGCAACTTTTCTGTCTGAAAAGCACGACAACTTTGGTGATGACTCTCATTGAAGAGAATAAGTGAATATGAGGAGTAAAAGATGGTTGTTGTTGGTGGAAGGCGAGAGAAGGCGTTCATTTGGAGCGAAAAGGAGCAAAAAGATAAAAGCGCGGGTGAGAGACATGGGGATCGAGCCAAGTCAACAAACGGGTTACCATTTAGTTATCCTTGATCAAAGTTATGGGTGCCTTAAATCAGTCAAGGTACCCCCAATATGCTTCACCAGAGTGGGTATAGTACCTTCCCATTCCTACACAAGACCCTAAAATTGAGAGAAATTATCTCTCAGTCATTGTCGTTCGAAATTCGAGAGAAGGGAAGTAAGTTATGGCGGCATTATAATTTGAGGAAAGATGAGACGAAGCTACAATGGCATTGCAGATCGAGCACAAGAGGGTTCGGAATTTATATTTCCTCTCGTCACAACAGCAGCAGATGCACCGAGTTACGACTGACGAGCTAGGATTTGTGGGGGTTTGTTCGATGGGTTGAAATGGGTTTAGAAACTGAGAAGAACACGCATCTTGGGTCTCGAAATTGTTCTGTGTTTGAGCAGAGAGTGCAGGTGATAAAGATGGGTTTAAGTTGGCGTTCTGGTAAGACTCGGATGAAATAGAAGTTGGGTTCTCGTTGATTTGGGGTTTTCACATAAATTAGGGTTCGAGAAGCAAGAATTTCTGATGGTTCTGGAGGTAATGGACTGAGTAGAAGATTGCAGTGACGACGGCTTAAGTGTTGTTGATCAGTAAAGGAGGAAGCTGCTTGAGCTTGGCGGGATGTTGAGATGCACGATGAGCTTTCCTGTAGCTGATAGCAGCAATGGTGGACTGATAATGTTGGCGGCGATGTGTTGTTGGCAATGGAGCTGGAGTTCAGTTGGCAGTCGATACAAAGAATGGAGCTGTTGCTTTGCAGAGCAAGAGTAGGACTTGCTGGTGGTTGTGAGCAGCAGGGGAAATTGTAGGTGTTGGTTGGCTTGAACCGAGCCAACAAATGGACAGAAATTGAGGTGGAAGTGTTGCTCGATGCTGGGAGAAATCATTGCAGCTGCCAGTTGATGGATTGCAGGGAAAGCTGTAATAGGGAAGGAGCTGGTGGCTGTGAGCTGTGCTGATATGATTTGGAAATATCAGCTGGAGTTGAATGGAGCTGAGCAGTTACAGGCAAGGAAGGACAAGTGCAATACAGGTGGTAAGCTGCAATATAAAGTGTTGGTGGTTTGTGGAGTTATACAGAGCAGCGAGCTGCGAATTCTGGTGCCAACTGATGTTGCAGAGATAGCTACAATGAAGGCATGGGTGATGGAGTTATAGCTGGGTAAACTCGCAGTGGCGATGCTTGAGGCGAGATATGGCAGGAGGAGCTGAGATGCTATGGTAGCAGGGTGCAAAGAAAAGTGATGCAAGTGCGGAATGAGTGCAATTGGCTAGCTGATGTTTCCGAATCGAAATGAATTGAATCAGAACCGGTGATCTTTGTGATGAGCTATGCAATGTCGCAATGGCACAAAGCTTTAATGATTTGGTTTTGGACCGAGCTACCCGAGATTTACTGGCGCCGACGGCCAAGTTCCGCCAACTTAAAGCGACAACCCCAGATTTTCGGTGACTCATTTTTGGCAGAGATTTCTACTGGGCTACTCTCACACATGAATTATATGGGCTTGGTGGATACATTGGGCTTGGACTTTTGAGGATATGACCTAGTTTTGGAAGGAGAAAAAGGCTACAAAAGGGAAAAGTTCTCTACAACTTTGGGGAATCACGTATTCTTCTTGGAGTTTTGCAGAGAGCCGGAGCTAGGGTTTGTTTTCATTTAATATTTTCATCTTCTTTACTTTATTTTCCATTATTATTTGATGATGAACCCCAATATTATGAGTAACTAAAACTCTCTTTGATTAAGGGCGATTTCGAAGCCCGAAATATGAATCTATATTTGATATGAAATAACTTGTTCTCTTGCATTTATTAGTGTTATTGATTGATTTCTACCATGCTAATATTGTCTATGGATTATTTGTTAAGGGTTTAAGTTCGAAATTGAATCATTAATTCTTAATCTATTTGCTAGTTTAGATTTTCTTCGACCCGTAATTGTCTAGAGAAGATAAACGCAAGTAGCAATATATAGGTATTGATGATGGGACTTTGTTAAGTACCTATATGTAGAAATCAACACTAGTAGGTGATTCATGCTTTTGAGTTCATCACTAGGAGCAACCTTATCTCACAGTAACTTAGAGCACTTGTTTAAGTCAAACCTAGTAAGCGTACCTCTAGGAAACTTGGCAAGTAGGAACCTAGAAGTCGAGAGCTTCCGTATCCGGTGAGCTAGGAGATAATAACGGAATAGTTGAGCGTACTAATTATTCTAGGGTTGTTAGTAACATGATAATGTGAAGAACATAGCTATCTATCAATTTGGTTTGTATTCCGTGGTCTAGAATGAACCTTTAATCAATTACATCTCATATTTGAATACATTTTACAATTTTCAGCATTTCTACAACAAAATCATCTTTGCTAAGAGTATTTGCATAACAACTTGAACTTCATACCTCCCTTGGGACGATCCTACTTACATTATACTACTTGCTAGTTAAAGAGAAGTAGAGAAATTTATTTTTGCGAGTTCGACACCTCGTCACCTTATACCAAGAGGTTGTGAAGAAGATTTGGCAAATTTTTGTTAGGTGATAAATTATAAACTTGTAGGATCATAATATCGCAACATACAAGGCTCGCGAGATTAATGAACGACGGCGTCGCGAGGGAGTCGCAGGGAGCTAAAATAAACGACGCAGTGAATAACGACAGGTAAAATATAAAGAAGACGTGAGACCTGGCGAGGATTAAGAAGTGTCGCGAGAATCAATGTTTGTGCATCTGCGACACTTCGCGAGACATTCCCGAAAATAAAGGGGAGCTTAGCTGTCATCCACTATGTATTACCCTATATAAAGGGCTCAATGAGTCTGTAAGGAAGGGATCTTTTTGGGGAATTGTTAGGCAAGTCATTAAGAGAGAGAAAGTTTAAGAGCGTTTTAACTTCTAAGTGTAATTCTATTTTTCCTGTGTAAACACTTCATGAATTCAATCAATAAATGTTCTTGATCTTACATCTTCCAATGGATTAATTAAGCAAAATCGAGTAAGGGGTGTAGTGTGGGAAATCCTGCTACTACATATGCGCTAGAAACAGGGACGAATCATTGGTAAAAGAGAGAAGATCGCAATTAAAGTTGTTTAAATCAAGAAAATGAGAAAGGAATATCTTAAATCGGATGAGACGGACGAAAAAAAGATATGGCATGCAAAGACAGACACAAGAACAATGATTAGTGAATTTCATGAAAATATCAGAGGAAAAATACACAAACGGGATTTTGAAGGAAAGAAGATTATGGATAGAGAAAGGACATCACCTTTGAAGGATTGGGAAAAGCAGGAGATAACATTCACGGCGGGGGAAATATCAAAAGAAAACTTGGATCACATGTCTCCACCGGTGATTGCAATAAACGCGTATAAGGAAGGAGAGAAATCGGAGACTACGATGAAAACATGGGTGATGAATGGAGTTTTAATCGATACAGGAGTCGGGTGAACATCATGTTCTATCACGCTTACAAAAAGATGGGATATAAAGACGAAGATATGATTTTCGCGGCATACAATATTCAAGGTTTTGGTAAATCCATAACAAAAGTTAAAGGGGAGATAAAAATACGTATTCCGTTAGGAGGAATCGAAACACAGGTGACATTGAGTGTGGTGGATATGGAATCACCATACAACATGTTACTAGGAAGACCATGGGTACATGCAATAAAAGTGGCGTCGACGCTTCATCAATGTATCAAGTTCCCTATACCAACCGGAATCAAGCGAGATCGAGGGGACGACGCCAAGGGAAGAATATATTATCAAAATGAAGTAAAGTGTTGCGAGGAACAAATAAACAAGC
Organism: Papaver armeniacum; assembly: GCA_023531295.1. NCBI lineage: Eukaryota > Viridiplantae > Streptophyta > Magnoliopsida > Ranunculales > Papaveraceae > Papaver > Papaver armeniacum. Next base: position 85,955 of record JAJJWW010002808.1, read on the forward strand.
GAAAGAACATATCAAAATACCGGAAAAAGATGGCGAGGGCAACTAAGAAAGAAGAAGAATTCAGAATTTACATGATAAGAGCAAAGGAAGGAAAAGGAATACTCCAAGCGAGATCTCGGGAGAAGAAGATGATCTTGCGAAAGGACCAACCCCTATGGGAGAACCGAAGGCCGATTACGTCGCGTTAATCAACTAAAGAAGTGAATATTGGAACTAAGGAAAAACCCAAGATGCTAAAGATTGGAACTAGCATGGAAGAGATGAAGAAAAAGAACTGTCGATCATTGAGATTATAAGGACATCTTCGCATGGGATATGGATGAAATGCCCGGTATAGATCCGTCGATCGCTTTGTCACAAGTTAGAAATTGATAAAAACGTGAAGCCATTTAAACAAAGAATTAGAAAGATAGCAAAGATATCACCCTCGAGATAGAAGAAGAACGCAAAAGATCTTTGGATGCAGGAATTATTAGACAAGCAAAATATCCTGAATGGATAGCGAATATGGTTATAGTTCCAAAGAAGAACAAGGGAATACGGATTTGCATTGATTTCACTGACTTAAATAAAGCTTGCCCTAAAGACAGGTTTTCCACCGCCGGATATTCCACAACTAGTCGAATCGGAATGGGAATGAGAGAGTATCATCTCTCGGACGGATACAAAGGTTACAACCAGATTCCCCTCGCCGAGGAAGATCGGGGAGCATAACGCTTTCTTCGCTCCAAGAGGATTATATTGCTATACTAAAATGCCGTTTGGTTTACGAAATCTTTGGAGCAACATATCGAGGATGGTAGAAAAGGTATTCGCAGAATGGATACATAAAACACTAGAGGTATACGTAGATGACATGTTAATAAAAAGTAAAAAGGCATAAGATCATGTGCGAGACTTGAAAGAAATTTTTGAACAAATGAGGCGTTTCAACATCAAAGTCAATCGAGAAAAATGTACCTTTGGAGTAGCGTCGGGAAAGTTCTTGGGTTACATTATATCAAAGGAAGGAATACATGTTGATCCGGAGAAAGTAAAAGCGATTCGCGATATGCCGACACTGCGACGAGTAAAGGATGTTCAAAAGCTGAATGGGTTACTAGCATCACTAGGAAGGTTCATCTCGCGGTCATCGATAAGTGTAAACACTTTTTCAATGTTGAAAAAAAAGGATCGAAATTTAAGTGGACGGGACGAATGTGAAAAGGCTTTGCAAGGGATCAAAGAGCATTTAATGGATATATCCATTATGCGTATGCGAGAACTGTGAGGAGAGGAATTATTAATATATCTCGCGACAACATCGCATGCCTTAAGTGCAGTTTTACTGCGAATGGACGCAGGAGTAGAAAAACCAATCTATTATATCAGCAAAACTTTTAATGCTGCAGAAAGAAATTATTCGAAGATTGAAAAACTAATCCTGGCGTTAGTCTATGCGTCGTTTAAGCTTCGCATATATTTTCAGGCACATACTGTTAAAGTGGTGACAAAGGTACCAATTGAGTCAGTAATGAAAAATTCAAAAAGATCAGGAAGAGTCGAAAGGTGGAATGCTCAAATAAGCCATTACAAATCGAAATATGAAATATTATCCTCAACAAAGTCAAGGTTGTTGAGACTTTCTCGCGAGAATTTCCTTTGGAGGAAGATGAAGCAGTGGATGAAATGATGGATGTAGAAGAAGAGCATGGAGATCCAAAAGATTTGTTAACTGAGCCAGATCGATGGGAAATATTAGTGGATGGATCATCCAATGGAGAAGGTAAAGGAGTGGGAATTGTTGTGATTTCGCCAGAAGGCAATAAGTTAGCTTTCGCTTTTAGATTGGAATTTGAGTCTACCAATAATGAAACGGAGTATGAAGCTATAATACATGCTCTAAAATTCGCAATAGAAATGAAACTGGAGAATGTGAGGATTACCAGTGACTCGCAATTAGCAATTTGTCAAATAACAGAGAAGTATGCTACAAATGATCCATCTCTACAGAAATACAGGAAGCATGTAGAAGTGTTGTCAGCACAGATACCAAAAATAAAGTGGAGGCACATATCAAGGAGAGATAATAGACTCGCAGACGCTTTTGCCTTTATATCAAGTATGATGACAGACCCAACTGCGAGGAATATCAAAATACAGACGCTACTGGCGCCATCAATTAATAAAGAGGAGGAACAAGAAGCAGATATAATGATGGTGGTAGATGAAATGCAAGGTCGCGAGGAAGATTGGAGAGTGGAACTTCACGCGTACTTAATGAAAGGCGAGGTACCAAGAAATAGATTGGAAGCACACAAGTTAAAAAGCCGGGCAACAAATTATGAATTACGAGATGGCATGCTTTATCGACGTTCTTTTGAGGGACCCTCGCTTCGATGTCTATCAAGGAAAGAAGGAGAAACCATATTGAAGATGCTGCATAGTGGGGATGCCGGAAATCACAGCGGCGGGAGATCTTTGGCATATAAGGCAAAGACGCAAGGATATTATTGGCCATATATGCATGAAGACGCGAGAGCAATATCCAGGCGCTGCGAAGATTGTCAAAGACATGGGAAGAAGATACATGCACCGGGAGCACAGTTAAATTCTTCAAGGAGTGTGTGGCCTTTTGGAAAATGGGGTTTAGACATTGTGGGACCATTCTTACCAGGAACAGACGAGAGAAGATACTTAATCGTCGCAACAGTTACTTCACAAAATGGTCGAGGTGAAAGCGGTCCAAAGCACATTCGCGATAAGGATATTTTTACTTTCATATTTGAAAATATTATATGCAGATTTGGGATTCCTGCACAATTGGTATCCGATAACGGAAGCGGTTTGAAGGGCAAAATATAGAGTTGCTACTTAATGCATTTCGAGATAAGATGTGGAAAATCAACTCCATTATATCCACAAGCTAATGGTCAAGCGGAGGCAACAAACAAAACAATTGCCGATATATTGAAGAAAAAGTTGGAAGGACACAATAGGGGATGGTGCGAACAAGTACCCAATGCAAGTATGGGCTTATAATACAACTAGAAGAGAAGCCACGGGAATGTCCCCTTTTTGCTTAACTTACGGAGTGGAAGCAAGATACTCCCAACAGAGGTCGTGATTCCGACAACCAAAAAGAGGTCTGGGAGAAAAATCTTAGTGCGGGCAACATTCTAATCAAGTTGGATGAATTGGAAGAAAAACGAGAAAAGGCCTTGCGACACATGGAGAATTATCAGCGAAGACTGGCTAGAGAATATAACAAGCGTGTCAAAATACGTGAGTTCCAACCAGGAGACTTAGTGTTGCGTGAAACCCCAATATATCAACGAGAAAGTGGAGGCAAATTGGGAGAAAATGGGATGGACCGTATATCATCAAAGAAGTAGTTGGTACAGGGGCATATAGATTGATGGATCCCGAAGGAAGAGATGTGGGACAAAAGTTGGATAGACCATGGAATAGGTTATACCTAAAGAAATATTACCCGTAAAAATGAGAGAGGAAAATGGAATCAAAATAAAGTACTTCTTCGCAAGATATTTGCGGCATTCAGTAAAATGCAGAAGAAAATACGCGAAGATCTCGCGACAAGAATAACAAAAAAGTCATGAATGACTTAACAAAACAACAAGAGAAAACGAATGATTAAATGAATGAATTGGCGAATATCTCGCGAACAAAAAATAGCAAAGGATGAAGAATGATTGAATAAAAAGAATGAATGAATGGGACGAACCTTTATGGCGTACACCCTAGTTCGCGAATAACATTTCGTAAGAGGCAAATGTAAGACATAAAGTGCGTCATCTAAGGGGGTATCTCTCGACATGGCTCGGGGGAAGGTTACACCGCTCCTCGAAGCCCGAGTCATGGAAATTTGGGGCCCATGAAAGCCTATCCGGAAGAGGTACCTTGGATTCCCAACTATATATGTAGGTTATACCTGGTTGGGCGACCGAGGGTCTCTTCTTCGGAGTCTGTGTATGCTCATGGCGCCGAGGTACACGGTTGAGCGCAGTGCCCGGGATGGATGAACCTACCCTGGCCATTCTTGGCAAGTCTTGGCATATGTTGCACTCGCCCGAAGAAAACTCCACTTAGGGTGCAGCCTTGTAACCATAAACCCTATAGGTATAAGGGATAAGAGGCTGCGAAAACAACTGGTTGTTGTTAAGACCGGATGGGAGGAGCTAGTCTTGTATGGCCGATGTTTCGCCTCCTTGAAGGGGCAACCGGGGAGATGATAAGGGCGACGCTCTCCATTAGGGGGGGTGTCAAAACAGACGCAAATGTCATGAGGCTATGTTTTCGCAAGAGAATTTAGGCTTGTCATATTTGTGCAATTATCCTGCAGAGGCAATAATACTAACGCGACGGTAAGGCGAGATCAATGGGTCTTTACACGAAAGTGTACGGACGTCCTGCGATTTCGTCGCAAGACGGCAATGTCACGGGGCTTTATGTTCGCAAGGATATCTAGGCCTGTCATATTGTCGCAACTAAAATATCCTGCAGAGGCAAAAATACTTGGAAAATGATAAGGCAAGATCAATGGGTCTTTACATGCAAGTGTAAAGACGTCCTGCGATTTTGTCGCGATGAAAAGTGGCAGGGGAGGACCTCTAATTAGGGAGGTCTGACTTGGAAGACCACACAAAAATGATAAGGCAAGGTCAATGGGCCATTGCATGAAAATGTAATGGCGGCCTGCGATCTTGTCGCAACAAGAAGAGATAAAAATAAGACTACCGAAATGATCAGGGAGATTCCTGCGACCTCGTCGCAATATAAAATTCAACATCAGTGAAGAATACATCTCAAAATGATGATGACTGAGTAAAGATCATTTCGTAAAACTGAAAGCGAATAAACTTGCGGGATTATAGTCATAGTTCAGAAGAAGAAAATAAGAGAATGATTCAACAAAGGGATTAATCTTTCAAAACAAAAAGACAGTCGCAGCAAAAGTTATAAAGCAGTTAATTCTCTACATCAATTTTATCATCTTCACCAATAATTTTCTCAGCTTCACCTTCACCGGTCAATGGATGTTCATCAGAAATATTTTCAGCGCCTTCATTCTCGCCAGCTGGTGGATTTTCATCAGCAATTTTTTGAAATGATCTTTGTTGATAACTTCAGTATTAGCGATATCTTCGCCGCTTTCATAGTCATAATCACTATCAGGAGAATCAGGGACTTCATCATCACTTACTTCCAAAGGATCTACATGAATAGGATCAAGAGACTTTGACAGCAAAATATCATTCACAAGAACTTCCGCTTTAAGATGGAATTGACGAAGCAGTGCCTTTTGACGATTTTTCAGTCGCAAGGGTAGAGTTGGATTTTTCTAATTTGACACATCGTTCTTGGAATTGCTTTGCTTTTACACTCAAAGTTATTCTACCTTGAATAAGTTTATCTCTTTGGGCGGTAATTTCTTCAAGTTGGTCTCTCAAAGTATGATTAGCTTGTTCTTGTTCTTCACATAGTTTTTGACAAGCATCATATCTTTGCGAATAGTTCGCCACCTTATTCAACAAAGAACGTTTCTCTTGCGAGAGAGTTCGATTCTCATCTGATAAAGTTTGCAACTCCAAATCAGACTTAGTCAAAGCATAAGAGAGGCGAGATAAATTATTACTTAACAAGTCTTGCTTTTGCGATAAATCAAAATTCTCTTTCGACAAGTTATTTATTTGATCAGCTGCATAAGTATGAAGATTATTTAAGAGATTATATTGCTCCATCCAACCATCTCTCTCAACTCGAACTTCTTCAACAATGGATTCCATCTGATATATCTCCATTATTCGTTTCTGGTTTAATGCTTGCAGGGCGAACAAGAATTTGAGTTTTCAAAAAAAAAAAAAAAAAAAAAAAAAGATTTTAAAAATGGAAGTTGCGAGAGTATACCTTTTAACTCCTCATTTTTTCTAAAAAGATTGTCACGATCTAGCGAGATGTTGTGAAATTTCTGATTTTCAAGATGGAGACTATTGCACTTCATGGTCATAACTTGGAAATCATCCTTCAACTTATTAATCTCTTGAACCAAAGATGCTTGCGAGACCTTATCAGAACCGAGGTGCTTGCTTAAAATCTCGCAGACGTTGGATTTGACAGGATCAGCAGAAGTCTTTTTGGCATCATTCACGAGATCTGAAAGAACCTTAAAGGCCACATCTATCCCCTCCAAATTTTCTGCCGTTAGAGGAATTTGCTCAATCAAGGAAGACGAGTGATCCTCTGTCAAAGGAGCCTTAGGAGAAGAAGAAGTTTCAGGAAGAGAAGTGATTTGAGAAATAGAAGGGGCATTGATAATAGGAGGAGGTGTAAGATTGTTTGTAGTAGGGCTATTATGAGGAACTTGGTCTATGAGGAGTTGAGGTATAGAAATGTTACCACAGGAAGGAGGCACAAAATTATCTTGCGAAGATTTCGCAGCAGGAGACGAAGGAGAGAATGACGGAAATGGAACGTCAGGGGTAACAGGTTTGGAGAAGCGAGGCTTTTTGGGAGCATGACCAGTAGTTTTATCATCCTGCGAATGACAAATTAAATAAAAAGCAGAGGCAACAATGTATTGTTGATAAAAATAAATGTTTCTTGAATACCTTGTCACTCGCAGGATTTCTTTTTGAAGCCATAGATTTTGCTCGCAAAGTGAGCTTTGGTTGTGCGGGGGATTCTTTCGCTAAGTAGATTTCGATGGCGAGCCCAAAGAAAGAAGAGGATTCTTCACGGTAAACTTATTTCTGGGTTGGTTCTTGCTAAACAACAATGGCGTAAAGAAAACTACAAAGTTAATCATACCAAGATGATTTCAACAAAGAAAGCTAATCACAAATTTGTGTAGTAGCGAGGTTTTCCCACACTACACCCCTCACTATATTTTGGTTAATTAGTCCATTGAAAGTTGCATAATTGAGAATGTTTATTGATTAATTTCATGAGTTCTTTACGGGAAAAGTAGAATTACACTTAGCAAGTAAAACACTCTTAAACTTTCTCTCTCCTAATGACTTGCCTAACAATTCTAAAAAGATCTCCCCTTACAACGAGACTCACTCGACCCTTTATATAGGGTAATACATAGTGGATGATGACTAAGCTATCCTTTATTTTCGGGAATGTCTCGCGAAGTGTCGCGGTGTACAACTATTCAATCTCGCGACACTTCTTAACCCTCGCCGAGATCTCACGTCTTCTTTATGTTTTATTTGTCGTTATTCTTTGCGTCGTTTATTTTAGCTCTCTGCGACTGCCTCGCGACATCGTTGTTTATTAACCCGCGAGTCTGTTCGTTGCGATATTATGGTCCTACATCTTGCCTCTTTTTCCTTGAATATTGCTTGAAGAGCGATTTTTAAGGAAAAATCTGTTGTTGTAATAATCTTTGGTCTTTGATGAAGGAACGAGCGAAAGAATCTTTGGACTTGAAAAGTACGTACTTGCCTCTATTCTTTTGCGATGTTCCGAAGCTTTGCGTCTCTGTCTCTCCTCATACTCTTCTTGCGAAGGGAAGAATATCATGAGAGCGATGCTTTTTGTTATTTGCTTGTTGCTTATCTTTATCTGTTTCAGCTCCGTACACAGTTTTTAACCATTAAAGCCGTTTTTCGACACGTCTCTTCCAACCGTTTATTCTTGACCTTTCATGTCCCTTCTCGCATTAAATGACCTCGTTTTTCTCGAGGATCTTTTTCCCTATATATAGTTTTCTTTTCCTCTCCTTTTCGTTCTTTAGTTTTCTCTGCAACTTCTTTGATTTTCTCCTTCCGCAATTTGCGCTCTCTACTACTCCAAATCTTCTCTCTCTTGCAAATCTTCTTTTCATCTTTCTCTAGCATCGATCTTTACCTTTAACCTCTCATCCATTCCCATCGATAATGGCTGCCCTTAGTCGTGCATACAAAACTTCTTTTGATGAAGTTAATCGAAATTGCTCGAGAAGGGCTTCACTCTATCAACCATTCTGATCAAGAACCCTCATCCATTCTCTCTGTAAATCTTTTCTCGATCATCAATGTGATGATCAAAAGATTATAGTCTCGCTCGGTCGATTCTCGCGGGACTTCCTATTCCCTTGTACAATCTGAGTTGCCTTTATTTTATGAAATTTTGGCCCATGAAAAATTCAATCGGGCTGTTTATCAATTAAGTGGCGATTGTATTCTTTGATGCTTGAGTTCGCGAACCGCGGTGCGAGGCAAAGGATCTTTATACCCTAATTCCGCTTGAGAAATCCCGAATTCGCAAATTTGGAAATAGGTTTGTTGAGAAATACTTTGTGGAAAATTTTTTTGAAAATTACTCGGTGATAACTATGATGAATGCGAGATCTCATTTGGGGCGTTCGTCGAAGAAAAATAGTAATGTCTCACGAAGATAAATTACTCATGCAAGATATTGATTGGCACCCAGGTAATAATTCCTCTCCTCGTCATTCCAAAGACGAGAAATGGTGGGTCGTACCCTTGATCTTAAATGGTCCTTACATCGCGGGCTCGCATATTCTTCCTGCGAATCTCGCGAGGATATCATCCATGGGAATTCAAATGGCACGAGAAGGAAAAAGAAGTATGTTTCCTACTCCAAATTTTTGCTTTCGCAATTTTCTTTTTACGATTCTTTGAATTTGTGAAATCTTTCGAGATAACCAGATTGAAAAGTAGCTACAAAAGGGATCCGTCGGAGGATACTTTGACATTGCTTCGATCGCTTATGAGTGAAGTAAGAAGCATTTCCCCTTCATTTTTTTTTTTTTTTTTTTTTTTTTTTTTAAAACTACTGCCTCTGTTTCTCAACTTTACACATTTGCGAAAGTGAAGTTGAAAAAGTTGTTCTTTGCGAAGACTAGAAGTAAGGGTAAGGCTGTCGCTCGCAAGGGTAAATCCTCTGCCCCCTTAACTAAGAAGCGAAAGGTCCAATCCTCTTCTCGCCTTGGCTCAAACTACGAGTCTTCGATGAAGATGACCATGATTCCAATCGCTCTCTCGCTACAAGGACCCGTTAACCGGTTCTTCTATGGGTCGGTTGTCTAGTATCTTCTCGATTCTTTCCAAGGAATGGGAGATGCTCCCTAGCTTCTCTTTGCGGGACTCTCGCAAACGTGTGCAATGCCACTCTCTTTGGAGGGCAATGATTCTTTCAATGGAGTCTCTAGAACTATGTCTCTGACTTCTTGAATGCGCTTGGATCCTTGGTATGTATACAATCATATCTCCCCATTGTCTTTATATTGTTGTATATGTATTAATGACTTTTCTATCTTTTTTCATAGGTTGGAAGGTCTTCTTTTGTAGTTGCCTCGGATCTTGAGAGAAGACGCAGCAATCTTGAGAAGAAGAATTCGCAATTGAGCAAGAAGATTCGAGAATTGGAAATTGAAGGCTGCGTTATCTCGCGATAAAGATGAGACGATTCAAAAGTTAAATACCGAACTTGTCTCTCAAAAGGAGAGGGTATCCACCCTTCAAAATGCTAATCAACAACTTTATGGTATAATATTTGCCTTCTTTTATTATTTTTATTTTATTGGTCGTGTATTGCCACCTAACTTATTACTTTCGTGAGACGTATATAATCTCTCAGATGAAGCTATTCTTCTTCATACATTTCTGAACCTATGGATAATAACCTTCTTCTCGCTCATCTCAACACTTCTTTAAGTAGTTCTTGAACAAAATTAACTCTCTTTCATTAGATGAACTTCGGACCAAATATCGCCTTTTAGAGATTGAACATAGATCTGGTTTAAGTGCGGCCAACCAATTTAAACAAATGTTTCTTGAGTCTCGTAAAGAAATCAAAATTTTGAGGAAGAAAATTAGTGATCACATAGATGACAAAGACCGCATTGCTAACAATGGTGCTCAAGCATTAGCAACATTTCAAAAATCTCTTCTTGAGCTACAAATTGAGCGAGATGAATTGCTTCGCGAGAATTCCTTACTTAGTGAGCGAGAAGATCAGATTCGTTCGCTCCTTGTTATAAATAATGATGATGAATTCGCTTTGGGCTGCGAAAGTTTTAGATAACGCCGAGAAATAACCTAGGTGTTGATGTTAGTCTTCACGTAGAGCATACTTCCTTGGTTAAAGATATGATATCGACGAGAGAAGGTTGCTTATTATACCTTCTTTGCTTCTTATTTTAGTAATATTACTTGTAAATTGTTAACTTGTTGTTTCTTATTTGCGAGAATGCGAGAAGAGGCTTCGGGTTAGAATTAGAGAGCTTGAATCGAAAAAGAGCAACTCGTAGGGAATTTTCAGCGAGAATTGAAGAACTCGAAACCGAAAAAGAACAGCTCGCAAAGAATCTCTTCCTTGCGAGAATAGATATTCCAAGTTGAAGAAACAATTTCTAACGACAGTGGAGAACTTTAACAATGATGCTGTTCGCTTTCGCAATAGAGGCATGGAGTATGTTTGTAAGGACCATAATATCCCTCTGCATTCATATCCCTGGCTCCTTGAAGAGGTTCCTGAGAATCTGCCTGTCTCAGACGTTTCTGATAGCGAGGCTGGCGAAGAAGAAAGTTCTGGCGACGAGAATAATCAGATTGAAGAATCAGACGAAGAAGAAGAATCGCCAAAGAAATAACTTTTTCGTTTTCTTTTCTGCTTGTAGTATCTGTACATTTCTGTATCCTTATTATAGTATATTTCTTGGATTTTTCTCCTCTGAATTCAATCTTCAGTCCCCTTTTTTGGTAGTTCTTCCTTGTAATATAATTGATTAACATTATTGATGTATAATTCTTTCATCAGAAGATGAATAGCAATATTTCATCTTTTCCATTCCCATACTTGCCTCTGGTATTCTTCTTGGATGGAAGATTTTAGTTGTCTTCTTGTATTTGATAATAATCTTATTTGTTAATTGAAATGTGAAATGTATCATCGCGACGGTCGTGGTATCTTCATGAATTGAGTATTCTATCTCTTTTTGTGGCGACAAGGTCGCAGACCGCCTTACATTTTCATGTGATGGCTCATTGACCCTGCCTTATCATTTTTGTGTGGTCTTCCGAGTTAGACCTCCCTAATTAGAGGTCCCCCTGCCACCTTTTATGGCGACAAAATCGCGGGACGTCTTTACACTTGCGTGTAAAGACCCATTGATCTTGCCTTATCATTTTCCAAGTATTTTTGCCTCTGCGGGATGTTTTAGTTGCGACAATATGACAGGCCTAGATATCCTTGCGAACATAAAGCCCCATGACATTGCCGTCGTGCGGCGAAATCGCGGGACGTCCGTACACTTTCGTGTAAAGACCCATTGATCTCGCCTTACCCTCGCGTTAGTATTATTGCCTCTGCGGGATCATTGCACAAATATGACAAGCCTAAGTCTCCTTGCGAAAACAAAGCCTCATGACATTTGCGTCTGTTTTGGCACTCCCCCTAATGGAGAGCACCGCCCTTATCATCTCCCGGTTGCCCCTTCAAGGAGGCGAAACATCGGCCATACAAGACTAGCTCCTCCCATCGGTCTTAACAACAACCGGTTGTTTTCGCGAGTCTCTTATCCCTTATACCTATAGGGTTTATGGTTACGAGGCTGCACCCTAAGTGGAGTTTTCTTCGGGCGAGTGCAACGCATGCCAAGACTTGCCAAGAATGGCCGGGGTAGGTTCATCCATCCGGGCACTCTGGCTCAACCGTGTACCTCGGCGCCTTGAGCATACTGCGACTCTAGGAAGAGACCCTCGGTCGCCCAACCGAGGTATAACCTACATATATAGTTGGGAATCCAAGGTACCTCTTAGGATAGGCTTTCATGGGCCCCAAATTTTCATGGCTCGGGCTTCGGGAGCGGTGTAACCTTCCCCCCGAGCCACGGCGAGAGATACCCCCTTATATGGCGCACTTTAGGTCTTACATTTGCCTCTTACGAAATGTTATTCGCGAACTAGGGTGTACGCCATAAAGGTTCGTCCCATTCATTTGCGCATGTATATTTGTTAAATCATTCAATCATTCATGTTTCATTATTCTTTGATATTTGTTTGCGAAGTATTCGCACGATTCATTTCACTTGTTGTATTTCACTTTTCTTTCTTAGTTGTATTCTCATCTTACTCTTGGCTGCGAGACTCTACACATCATTACTTCAATTGTTACTTTGCATCTTCTTTATTCTTGATTATTCACTTCTTATGCCTTTTGTTCCTCATATCTTTTGCTTCTTCATTGTTATAATATTGGTCTGTCTCTAAGCATTCACCTCGCGGGAGTACATTCAGCCCTCACTTCCATAGCATCTACCATTAGTTTTTCCTTTCTCTGTTCATTTCTCACATGTTGCTTCCAACCCTTTCTTTTGGCACTTCTTTCTTGAGTTTTCTATATCAACCTCATGGCTTTGTTGCGACTCCTTCCAATCTCCTGTATGATACCAATGCCATTTGGATGTGGAAATTTAATACATTGATGATATGTTGAGGCGACTCCCCAAAATTTCATGAAGCCATGGCCTCCCAATTAGTGCATTATATGGTGATTCCACATCAACTACACGAGAATAAAATATCGGTTGATAATCCTTGTAGAGGTATTCTCATGTGAACCTCTCCTTTTGGTTTGTTTGCGGTGCCATTAAAGCCATATATCTTGTATGTCGAGGGAATCAAATCCTCATCTTTTCCGCCCATCGTCTTGTAAGTATGGTAGAAAAGAATATTCAGAACTTAGGTGTCGATTAGAATTCGGTTGATCGCCCAACAAGCTACGCCTCATCATCTTCTCCATATTTGGTTTCGGGTTAATCTCTAGTTTCACAACCAACGGGCTATCATGTGTTTCTCTTCCTTTTGGTACTTCATCTGCGGAGAAAGAAATAGTCTTCATTGCCACTTTTCTAAGCTGCGTCGTTCTCGCCGGGCTCATTATTTCCTTATCATTAGCATCTCTCGCGAAGACTCTACTAAGCACGTTGTCATGAAAATCTTCGATGGTGCGATAGGAGTGGACAATAGAGTTGCGGTTCAAATTCTTGGCTTTTGTTCCTACTTCTATCACAAATGTTTCTTTTCCCTTGACGACCTTTTATTCTGTGCATCTCTGGTGGTGGTGGTAATGTCGACTTGTTTCTTCTCCCTTTAGAAAGTGGTTGACTTCCCTGATCAATCATCACGAGAATAATTCTCTTTATGTTTCTACAATCATTTGTTTGATGCCCATGGAAGCGATGGTAAGAACAAAACTCATGACTTCTATCGCTTTGGCGGCGGTTCCATTCCAACATTCCAAGGTCTTTGGTACATTTTCCATCACAAGTATAGCTTCCCAAATCTTTTCAACGCTAGCATTCAATGGAGGCATCTTAATCTGTTCCCATCTTGTTCTATGACTTCTCTGCCCTCCACGGTAATTTTGCCTTCGTCCACCATAAGTTTCTTGCATATGATCTAGCCTCTGAATCTTATTATTCTTTATTACGGTTATAGTAGTTCCTTTCTCGCTCAAACTCTTCTTGATCATGGCTTCCCATGGCTACTATCTTCTTTGTCCCTCATCGGCTCTCCTTGCCTGCTTGTCCTTGCGAAGTGCTCGCCTTTGTATTGATGAGCGAGGTAACAAGCTTGCGTTCGCGGCATTCGAGTTTGTGTTCGCAAGCTGGATAAGAATTCATTTCATTCTGTCTTTCTTCTAAGGCGATATATTCTTCTGTAATTCTCATGAGTTCTGCCATCGTGATTGTATTTTTGACTCTAAAAATTTGAATGTATAACAAGTTAGTCGCAAAGAGAGCATTCACAAATGAGAGGATGAGATATCTCTCCTCAACCCGTCCTGCCATTTCGCTACACATGGTTCTCCATCTTATTGTCAACTGTCTTAAGCTCTCGCCAATCCTTTGTTTCAACCCGAATACATCTTCAATACACAGTCGCGAAGAGTTGTTACTTATGTATGCTCCCGGGAATGTGGCTTGCAAATGATTGAATGATGTGATTGTGTTCCTTGGTAGACCTTCAAACCATTTTAGTGCTTCTCCTATTAAGCTTGACGCTTGAAATATTTGCATAATATGGCATCATGATTCTCCCATTGTAACATACATCTCATGTAAGCTTTAATATGTTGTATCGCACAGGTTGTTCCATCAAAGATGTTGGTTAATGCAGGTAGATTGCACTTAGGAGGTATTCCTCCCATCTGTACTTCTAGTGTGAAGGGGTTCTTCGCGGCGTCTGCGATGGCTTCGTCCAGTTGTCTCCTTCCTCCTTCCCTTCATTATTCGGTAATCCTCTCATTTCGGCTAGTTCTCTTAAGATTTGTTCATTTGCCTCAGAATTTGTTTCTACTGGTCTTTTTAGCTCTGCTTCTCTCCTTCTTCGCTCGTGCCTATCTTGACCTTCCTGCTCATTATTTTCTCCTCTTCTTTCCTCGCGACGCTCTTCTTCGTTTCTTTCGCCAATTCGCACGCCATTATATCGATTGTTCTCTCTTCTTGGTTGCCTCTCAGCTCTCATCATCTGCACCCTCTCATATTCTTCATTAATATTTCTATTGGTACGATTTTGTTCCCTTCTTCTCTCGCGGTTGTCATGGTTATTCTGTAGGATTGCTTCCTCCATCTCTTGATTTTCCATTTCTGCTCTAATTCTTTCTCTTTCGCGAGCTAGTCGCGCTTGTTCAATGTAGTGTCTCTCAATGTCATCTTCGATCTCTCGGTTTCTTCTCAATTCTTCTCTCCCATGCAAGATTATTCTTCCTTGCTGACTTGGGTCATTCGGCCCTTGGAGTTGCATGTTTTCTTGATTTTCCCTATTTCGCTCATTTTGAAGATTTTCGGGCTGAGGAATATAACGATCTTCTATTTCCCCTCTTCTCTCGCCATGCTCTGTATTCGGATTTTGTGTTTCTTCCCCGGCACTTTCTGTTGGTAAAACTCTCCTTCTTTCTTCTCTGTTCGATCTAGAACTTGATCTCACACTACTTCTAGATCTCCTTCTTTGCAACCTCATATTTTCCATCCTCAGTTCATGATTTTGTCTTGTCAAGTTTGCTCGCTCCTCTGCTTCTAATCGTCTCTCTTCGTGTATTGTTTGTCTCAATCTTTCTAATTATTTGCCATTTCTTCGTTTCTGGATTCATTTCTCCATTCATCCCTTGCTCTCCTTGTCCATTGTTCTGTTGCTTGCTCCTCTTCTCTCTCGTCTTCAGAATCAGATCTCCAAGTATGCACACTTACTCTATCATAATCCATAGCCGCGTTTGCTACTGGAGAGATTGGTGGCTGGTTTTGACCTTCTTCATCATTTCTCATGTTCATCCTTGATGATTCTCTGTTTCATTCCTCCTTTCTCAGCCAAGTCTCCCACTTCTTCTTACAATCGTTGGTTGCTCTTGTACATTTCTTCTTCTAGCCATCTTTCTTTTCAATGAATTCTTGAGTATCTTTTCCAAATCTCTTCTCTGTTAATCCAAATTCTTTCCAATTTCTTCGTCAATCCTTTGCTCGTCCCTGTTTCTAGCGCATATGTAGTAGCAGGTTTTCCCACACTACACCCCTCACTATATTTTGGTTAATTAGTCCATTGAAAGTTGCATAATTGAGAATGTTTATTGATTAATTTCATGAGTTCTACGGGGAAAAGTAGAATTACACTTAGCAAGTAAAACACTCTTAAACTTTCTCTCTCCTAATGACTTGCCTAACAATTCTAAAAGATCCCCCCTCCAACAGACTCACTCGACCCTTTATATAGGGTAATACATAGTGGATGACAGCTAAGCTATCCTTTATTTTCGGGAATGTCTCGCGAAGTGTCGCCAGTGTACAACTATTCAATCTCGCGACACTTCTTAACCCTCGCCGAGATCTCACGTCTTCTTTATGTTTCGTGTCGTTATTCTTTGCGTCGTTTATTTTAGCTCTCTGCGACTGCCTCGCGACATCGTTGTTTATTAACCCGCGAGTCTGTTCGTTGCGATATTATGGTCCTACAAAAACTCATCTCATAAAATTGTTCTCCCAAGAGAATAATTAGAGCACAGCAATTCGTCACCCCCCTTTTTTTTTATAAAAAAAAAAAACATAACAAAATACAAACAAAATATTCTTTCAACAAATGTTTGTAAGTGACAATCCCAATCCTGCTAAGAACTGAAAAGGCGAGGGTACCCAAATATACCTCAAGCTAAAACTTTTCCTACCTATAAATCCTTTCTCCGAAAGTGATTGTCTATGGAAAGAGTCGAGACAATGCAACTAATCGGTTCACACTTCGTGTGATTGTCTATGGATACAAGATCGAGACAATACAACAACGAAGTATGTTTACTTGATAAGAGGTTCGTACTTAACCAAACACAATAGGAATACTATCAAGTAAAATAGGAATTATCGTTTGTGTATTTTACTTCTAATTATAATAAAAACAATTATAATTGCGGAAAATAAAAGTAAATGACACAACAATATTTTGTTAACGAGGAAACCGAAAATGCAGAAAAACCCCGGGACCTTGTACAGAATTGAATACTCTCAGGATTAAGCCGCTATACAAAATTAAACCAACTTCGTATAGTTGAGACCAAGCAACTAAACCTATAGTTCACCTAGTTCCATCTGTATTCCCACGCCTCCAACTTATGAATCATTCATGTACTTGGAACAATTCCTTTGGTTCGTATTCCAAACAGTAAAGGAACAACAAATCTGTTTGGTAGAAACTCTCTTCAACCAAGTGATGTGAGTTCGACAAAGGCTCTTCTGTTTATCTCAATAAACTCCTTCGTCAGGTTCTTAAATCTATCTTATTCTCAACAACCAAAGGTAATTGTTAAGATTTTGCAATCAATACTTTTAATCACAAAGAATTGTATTGATGTCGATCTACACAATTATTCAATCTAATCTACCACAAGGATAAACCGATTATAGTTGGATCCTCTATACCGAAACAAGTATTGTGCACACCAAAGATTATGAACCCCAAATCAGAAATCTTCAATATCTTCTTTGTCTTCAAATCTTCTTAGATCTTCAATAAACGCCTGCACACAACAACTTGAATCTCTTGTGATCAATCACGTACAGAACGGAGTCTGTTAACAATGGATTATCACAATACGTCTTTACATCTACAAACAGTCTAAAGATCCCTGTCGAAACTTCGATCTAGTTTGAGTGAATCTTATATCAAAAGAGAAGATTCTCAAGCATATATAAACTAGGTGCAATCAAAGTTCAACCACCGTTAGTCAATCAAATCAATCGAAAACACAAGATAAACCGCAATTATCTAGTTTCCCACCAACGGTACTAATAGATCTTCTCAATCCCAAAGAAGACTTTAAACTGAGCGGTCGTAAGAGATTTCGCCTAATTAGGTTACTCTTCTCTCCGAATAGGCGGCTTCACCAGTAACAACACAACCGAGGAAGTTTTCCGTCACGAAGGATTAGTTTGCTAGAAGTGCAAACTTCAAGTATTTATAGACAAGGAAGTTTGGACACCAAGGAATTTCCAAAACCGAAAATATTCTCAAGATATGCAATATATTCCAAATTCGGTTTCCATAATTCCTGGAAATGCTCTGTCCAAAATGTTGACCGAAAATCTCTTTGGAAAATCTTCAACTAGTAAATGCACATTACTAATTCTCATTTTACTAAAATAAAATTAAAAACCTTAAATAAAAGATTCTTGACTTATTTATGTTTCGATCCTGGGATTTTCTTCCTTTAGCTATTAAGGAATAACTTTGAACAATTAAAAATAAGCGTTACTGCACATGTTCAAAGTATGTCGACATCCTTACTCTGTAAGTCCTCTTTCATACTTACAATCTTGAAACCGATTTTCCACACTTCCAAACAAGTTTATAATTGGTTCATCTGACTTTCAAGAACTATGTGATTGTTCAAGAACACTCAATCACCAATCATGGGTTTAACGGTTCTACCAAAACAAGTTTCGGTTCTACCTCCATGTGAGTATTCTGTATAGTCACACTAGCTTTCCAAAATTCGGTTGACTAGGTACTAGGATCGGTTCCCCACATATATATGGTATCTAACTTGAATGTGTTGCACATGTCCATAGGATCGGTTCCCCTTTGCCTAAAAACGTGTTGCACATGTCCATAAGATCGGTTCCCCTTTCTTCTAAAACATGCTACACCTCATACAAGGATCGATTTCCCTTTGTGATGTGTTGCACCTCTTACTAGGATCGGTTCCCCTTTACCCAGATTCGGTCTTACACAAAATCACAAACTCGATCATACCATCTTAGGTGATTACTTAAGATCGGTTTCACTAATAAAAGTCATACCAATACAAAAGTCAGGCCTTTGTGAATAGTTTTACCAAGAACAAAAACAAGTCATGAGCGGTTATACTAATCACACATATTGGTTGTTCACAAGATATGCAATGAATAACAATACCAATAACGCATGGCGATTTCCTTTTCGATTCACAAAACAAGTTCATGAATTTACTTCCTTAAAACACATGTAAAATATTGTTTCCTAGGATGAAATCCTCACCTCATACCCATACATAATCACAATAGCATTTAAACGATTATGTCGATGTCTTATCTACAAAGTTGTTTATGGGTGAAAACTATTTCTGCTGGTTTTGGTAATTTTGGGTGTGTGGATGAGAAATGAATCTAAACCCTAAACAAATACACTGCACGTGAGTGCTTTTGATTCGAGAGATCAATCTGTACAATTCTGGCCTAAACCAAGAAATGGCCGTTCCAGACTTACTTCGGTCACAAAGTGAAGGAGATGAGGTTGATCTTAGGGAGGGAAGCGAAGAAGGTGTTGAGATTGTGAAGGTGTTGGTTGTTTATGACTTGTATCAGAATGGTAATTTCTGGATATCGATGACAACACTTGGTTTTTTTCTGTGTTTGTCTGTCTTGTTTTGGAAATAGGTGAAAGACCTATTTATACAAGTCATTGAGCGCAACCCTCATCTCATAGGAAGTGGAGGAGGTGAAGTGATGGAGTAGTGGGGTCGTGCAGGAGTGTTGATTGTTACACGATCACATCTTTGCCCACTTCCCTCATCACTGTTAACCGTCCACTCTCCCTGACACGTTCTTGTTACGCTGTAAACCGCCAGACCAATACCCCAGTGAGTATCCCCTAATTTGTGACATGTTTGATGTCTCGAGTGAGTGGGTCGAGTCGTGGGACCCGCAGGAAATATCACGTGATGCTATTAGGTTAAATAACTAAGTTATTTAGGAAATCGATATTCATAAAATATCGTGTATACTTTATGCATGTAATGCATCGAATACAATTAATATGTATGAAGCATCGCTGTTTTAAGGCTTAACGGAGTAAGTCGCGGATTAAGCGTCTTAAAATAGCATCACGTCCAACCATCTTCGAGTGATCGTTTGGAGGCCGCATGGGCGGGCCATACCTTGGCCGATCACTCCCTGTGGAAGAGTGACAGACGGTGATCACCAAGGTGCCTCATTGGTCATTTAACTCTTAGCCTAGGCTGTCCGACCAAGCCGGCAAAGTTGGAAGGACGAGATGATCTGCGGCACATGTTTGCGACTATTGATGGATTTTAGGGTTTTAAAGAGGTGCGCACGCATCACTCTTTATCTTGACCGAAATCAAGCATGGACAAAGTTTTTGGTGAGACCGACCGAGCACGCGTGTAGACGGCTTGCCAGTGTACAAGTCCATGCCACTCTGTCTCGCGGAGGTGCAATCTAGGCCACTCAATTTTTCTGGCAAAGGTGAGTGGTCGTGATCGATTTGCGACAGATCTCCTTTGCGGCAAAGGATTTTAGGGGGCCACGACATGCCATCTTTGGGCGCGCGTTTTGAGGCGCCTGGCGATGGTCCACCTTGGCCGACCGGTCACACGCACAGGTGGGCCCACGGTGATCATGTCGACATCCTTGGGACCTCTTGAGTATATATCTACACCCTCCGTTTAGGCTGGCGAAGATGGATGGACACGATCAAACTGCGACAGATATACATCGCCGCAAACCCTAATTAGGGTTTTAAACAGTCACGCGCATGTGACTTTGGCCAAACGGTTTGGCAAGCTGCTTTTCTCTTTGGGGAGGCCGATCGTACGGGGCCCACGTTGGGCTAGTGGTGAACGTGTGTGCACCTTCCTGATGGTCCTAAGTTCAATCTAAGCCATCCAAATAGGCTGGATAAGTTGGATGGTTGTGATCAATTTAAGACACTAGTGGAATTCCGCGACCCTTAGAAGCATTACGCCCTCCATGGTTTAAGAAAACGTTTTTACTACTCCATGGCTTGTCGTGAGAAAACTGATCAAGTGAGGGAAAAGTGGTCCCGCCAACGTGTGTATTAGCATTTCCATGATCATCCATGGGATGATCTAATCCGTCCAACTAGGCTGGAGAAGTTGGACGGTCGTGATGATTTTAAGACTGATTTGATCAGTCTATGTTCGATCGAACCTTTACAAAGCAGCAAGGCCATCCTACTTAGGGTTGGCGTTTGATGATGCTAGGAGGTGTTCGTGTGATGCCCGACCAGCTAAGGCATAAGTGGGCCCACCGGTGGTCATCATGACAATCGCCTATTTTTTCCAAGGTTTGGCTAGGCTTGTTAAATTGTGCGGCCAACTTGTGTGGCCGCGATCGTTTCTGAGACTGATATGGACAGTCTAGATTTTCCTTAAGAAAATTAATCATGCTCGATCGGGCTAACTAAAGCGCGTCGATGCGAGACTCTCTCTGTCAGAGAGTGATGTAGCCTGTGTGAGTACTTCGTGCATGTCTCAATATTGGCTCGAAGATTCGTGTTACTCTGCTGAGAGTGAACACTCAGTTGTCATGTCATGCCAATAATGAGAGTTCGGCTGAGAACATAGCACGGAAGGTACTAGGAAAATCATGCATTAATTTTTAATGCTAATAAGATCCACAGAATATTTGGGATTGTTGTTGCACGCACTATTCTGGGTGAATCTTGTGTATTTTATTGAATTGCTTAGAATAAATAAAGTGAAGAGGTTTTCTGTACTCTGCCACTTTTAAACGGCCTTTTCCCTTTGCAGGGTGACATCGCGTAAAAATACTGGTTTTACAATTTTAGCCATGAAGTAAAATCCACCATCAACAAAAGTTTAATGGTTAAGAAATAAACCTCGTATTGTATTCCTTAATACTACGTCTAACTAGTGTGTTCATGCTTCGCATTTTTGTTTTCAATATGCACGACTTGAAAGATACGTTAGGGAATGAAACAGTTCAAGTAAAATATCACTAACCTCAAGTGGAAGGATGATGTTGTCGTTGTAGCTTCTTACTTCTTCACTTCTTCAAGTCTTCGCAATACTTGTAATGTCTCATATCCTAATACTTTCAAGCTAACCTATACGAAGTTGACTCTAGTACATAATAAAGCGACTCTTTAAATGAGTTTTGATTCACTAAAATATGACAACCAAACTTGACATACCAACGCTTGGTGGGTTCAACCGAGCTATGCTCTAACAAGAACGATAAGTGGATAGCTGGAGAATCAAAAGCATTTTCCACAGAGTATACCTTATTATATCTCACTCAACCAGGATTTTTTTGAGTGAGAGTTCAACCTTGTGATTAATTAGCACAAGTATGAGCCTCGAGCTCATTAAATGAATGTCGTTTTCGGTTAAACCTCTTTTTCCTGATCTTTGGAGGAAAACCATTATGATGTGAAAAGTTATCATAAAACATACTATCATCAAGGTATGACACATAGTTTTGATTCTTACCTGAAGAATTTTTAGAGGGACTTGTCCGCCTGTTGATGATATCTTTATATCTTTCAATTATCCTTTTTAGGTTGGCTTCCCTTAATCCATTGTTCCCTTCTTCTGTTACCTTTTTCACATCATGAACAACGTAATCTCCCTTCCTAATTGAAGAATATCCATGAATTCTTCTTTGTTGAAATTGCTTAGGAAGACTGTTATGTGTTTGAACATTGAGGAACACATTGAACTAACTTTCCTGGTGAGGTACACAGTGTGAGTACTAAAACCAATTGGTTTAGACATACGAATGTCAGTTAAACCTTTGAGAATTAAATCTAAGGTGTGTTGAAGACGAATAATAAAATTGTCATTCAACCTAGAATTCCTCTTTTGTTTACTCGGTCCTTTTGAATCACAAAAGAGACACACTTTCTGATCACCTGAGTGATTAGACAAAACAGTCTTAACACCATTGGGAGAATTCTTCCTTCCGTGTGATGTGGACATTCCTTGATTAGAGGAAGACACATGCACATCTCTTTCAACAGGAAGGGTTTTCGTTTTTACTTATGAACCTGATTCCTTTACAGTTACATCAGAAGCAATTGGTATGGTGGACTCATTTGAACACTCTTGAATGGAGAGTTTACTTAAGAGATGTTCAATTTTCAAAGCATCCTTTTTGAGATTTTCCTCTTGAAGGATCTTCAAACGAGATTCTCGTTCAATTACCATACCAACTAGTACATTAACTTTGTGTTTCAAACGATTGACATTATCAGCCTGGATCCTAAAAAGTTTTAGAATCGTTGAACTCTCTTTGGCTGCATTCCTTTCAACTTCTGAGATAGACTCGTCAGTAAGGTGGTCAGAGAAACACTTGTCAACGTACGTTTGTTTCATTGGAACACAAGGTTCATCTATATTCGATATTGACAAATCTTTCTCTTTAATAGACTTCATAGAAACAGAACTTTTATTTCTGCGATGCGTTTATCAGAGACAATATCGTCCATCCTCAGATCGTTACAAACACAGACTTATGAGGTCTTTAATGTGTTTGCCTGCTCTGATACCAATTGAAAATGCGGGGGTCTAACAACCACACCCAATAATTCGTTTGGCAATCTGATAGGACTTACTCCAATACACTTTCTAGAGAATCAACTAGTCAGTCAGACTCAATCTAGAATAAAGTATATCAAAGAGTTTAATATCTCTAACTCTTAATTCAATCCGCAATCAGCAAATAGAAATCTGCGAGCTTGATTGAATATAAGAGGAGTAACTTGAACGGTACCAAAGACCAATGTTCAAGTGTCAATCAATGTAAATCAACAACCAAAGGTTGGATATTCTAATTGATTGATCTTTACGCTCAACCTATGATATTTCAATTATATAAAAAAATATAATGCGGAAAAGAAATAACACAGACACCAGAATTTTGTTAACGAGGAAACCGCAAATGCAGAAAAACCCCATTGTATTAAGCCGCTACAGATTGAACACCACACTGTATTAAGCCGCTACATATACTAGCCTACTACCAATTAACTTCGGACTGGACTGTAGTTGAACCCTAACCAATCTCACACTGATTCAAGGTATAGTTGCGCTCCTTACGTCTCTGATCCCAGCAGGATACTACGCACTTGATTCCCTTAGCTGATCTCACCCACAACTAAGAGTTGCTATGACCCAAAGTCGAAGATTTGATAGACAAATCTATCTCATACACAAAAGTCAATAGGATTGAATAAATCTGTCTCCCACAGAAATACCCATGAGTTTTTGTTCCGTCTTTTGATAAATCAAGGTGAATAGGAACCAATTGATAACCCAGACTTATATTCCCGAAGAATAGCCTAGTATTATCAATCACCTCACAATAAACTTAATCGACTAGCGAAACAAGTTATTGTGGAATCACAAACGATGAGACGAAGTTTGTTTGTGATTACTTTTCTATCTTTCCTATCGGAGATATAAAATCTCGAGCCAATTATTTCAATTGCACTCAACACGATAGAAACAACAAGATCAGATCACGCAACTACAAAGATAATAGTTGGGTCTGGCTTCACAATCCCAATGAAGTCTTCAAGTCATTAACTTATAGGGTCTCGAGAAGAAACCTAAGGTTAAAGGAGAATCGACTCTAGTTATGCAACTAGTAACACATAGGAGGTGTGGGGATTAGGTTTCCCAGTTGCTAGAGTTCTCCTTTATATAATCTCCAAATAAAGCTTTGTAATCTAAGTTACCTTGGTAACAAAGCATTCAATATTTACCGTTAGATGAAAAACCTGATTCAACCAAGATAATATCTTTCAACCGTTAGATCGAACTTAGCTTGTTACACACAAATGAAATGTACCCTCATTTAGATTTATGTAACCGTACCTAAACGTGTATACCAGTTTGGTTCACAAATAGTTAACCGAGGTTATACATATGATTACTCTCATATCAACCTTATTCATCTTAACCATAACTAGTTCAAATGACTCAAATGAAACTAGTTAAAGAGTTGTTCAATTGTATAGAATACACAATCGAAACCAAATCGGTTTGATTTACTTGAATCAATCATGAACATTATAGCCACGGTTTGCAAAGATTGCATTCCTAATGATTTAAATGTTTAAGTCCATGAACTTACCTAGTTGACAAAGTAACCAGCTTAAGTATGCGTACAGGTATGCGTACTTAAGCAACCGGATTTTGAGTTTGTTAAGTTTCCAAACTCAGCAGAAATTTTCGATTCAAAACTTACGCTAGTATGCGTATGGGTACGCATAGTTAAGGTGACTAGTTTAGGAGTTTGTAATTCCCAAACCCAGCAAATATTTTCGGTTCGAAAACTTCCTCCAGTATGCTTATCTTGTCTCCTCCACCAATTTCGTATACACACATATGCATACTCTTGGCTCCCGGTTTATGGATTTATACACTAATGTGCGAACACACTATATATGCTTATATCCAAAGATGGTTACATCCTCAACTCTTTATTTCAATCATTGAAACATTCTTTTATAATGACAATAGCCGTTTTACACACTATTAGCATCAAAGCAATTTTCAAGATATTGAAATAATCATTATCGAAACATTCCAAGCCTACATCAAATGATTATATCACACAAACCATGTAAGATGTTACTTGGAAATTTTCTCATGATATAAGATGAACTTGGTCGAAGCGAAAGCTAATTAACACATCTTTCGAGAAATATGTAAGCGAGATATACTCAGCTCGAAATCTCAATCTCAAATGTGTATAGAGAAAACTATATCGTTACACGAATTATGTCTCAATATAGGAAATAGTAGAAATAGACTTTCCATGTGATAGATGAGTTCAAGTCTCCACATACCTTTTGTCGAAGAAGTTCCACAAGCTCCCCTTAGTAGTTCTTCGTCTTCAAGAGATGAACGCTGAGAGATCTAAGCTCAACTACACTATCTATATCCTAGTCTGAGACATCTATAAATAGGCTAGAAATCAAGACTTATAGTTTTGATCACTAACATTGACAAACATGCTTGAGATAGCAACACATGCGAGTTCGACCGAGCAATGCTCTAACACTTCTTAAAAACACAAGAATAAATTCACATAAGAAGTTTCCTAGACAAAGAAATATAACTCCTAAGAAGAACAGAACTGAAGGTCATCAGACATAATCAACAACCAGGGATCGAACATAAACAAGTTCATCAGTTGCTTTCTTCAATTCAGTTTTCAGAAATTCAAGATTCTTTGTTGTAATTTCAAGTTTTTAACGAACAACCCCAAAATATCGAAGAAGATTTCCCCCCAATTGAGATGACATCTGAACTTGAAGATCTTTTTCATTATCAACTGCATGAAAGCAGGTTATGGATAGAGGAATTTCGTGAAACTCAATGACTTTGTTGCCTTCAACATTGTCTTCCTTTTTGCATCCATCCATTGTGTACACCATAATCTCATAGGAGAATTTTTGACATTACTGAACGAGCATTTATCAGAGGAAGAGCTCATGATATATATATAAAAGATATTCATAGGGCTCATTTGCGTTCTGTAATGGGTCAGGTGCACGTACGTTCATGGTTATGAACAAGGTTCAAAACCAAGAGAACAATGGAGCCTAATTTAGAAGAAGTTTTTGATAAAAAAAAAAAACAAAGACAAATTCTAAAAATATTGACAGAGAATCTTAGCTTAAGAGCATAAGATAATAGTTGAAAGACAACAAATAAACTGTAATTAGGAAGAAAAACGAGGGTTTTCAAAGTGAGAAACAAAGAGAATATTCTTAAGAGTTATTGATAAAAAATATTACAAATGTAATAATTAACAGGAGCAAGGATCAACAATAAGATGATCATTTTATTCTTAAGCGAAAAACAAATACCACAGAGACCACCTTGTCAAGAAGAAAAGCTTCTTGAGAATTATGAGCATCCTCACACAGTCTCAAAGAGGATGCTCATTCGTAAGAAGTCAAGTTGTTGTTTAACAAGCATTTATCTCATCAAGGGTATTGATATTCTCCCTTTTTCCTTCTTGACTGACATCAGAAAAGTCACAAGATTTTGCAGGAGAATTAATAAGAGGAGAACAAGAATTACCCGGATTTAGTGTCATATTTACAACCAATAATTGGTTCATCACAACTTTTTTCTCGCCTTTTCTTAATACTTCTTTAGGCGTTTGAGTCTATTGATACTGGTCTTGAGCTCCAAAACACGATTATTGATGTGAATGTATTCAGGAACAAACACTTTAGATTCAAGACTTTCCTTATCAAAAGACAAGGAATTTGAAATTTTCTTCTTCCTTCGATGACTTTTTCTCTTCACGGAGAAATTTAAAGAGTCAGTCGTCCATATAACATTCTTCCTTTTACAATTGTAAACGGATTTAGTGTCATATTTACAACCAATAATTGGTTCATCACATCACTTTTCTTGATTGAAGACTAGACCTTTAACATAAGCATAATGAGAAGCAGGTTTGATTACTTCTTTAGACATCCATACAAGAATGTTATGAAGTTTTTCATTCCGCAGACGAAAACGACATCTCCTTTCAAGATGACCTTTGTTCCCGAAATAATAACAATTGAAGGGAATGTTCTTGACTGTTCTCATATGAGTTGTTTTTGAAGGTTGAAAATTTTTGTTCTCAGGAACATTAGCTGCTGAAGGTAATTTTTCAATTTTCACTCAGGAAAATGTCATTAGCACAGAAAAAATTGATCTTACTAGTACTTGGAGCGTCTATTCCTTTATATCCCAGACCACGTGTATCACGATGTTCTTTACATGCTCTCGGCATAGTGGATAATTTTATAGAGCTAGTATTGAATCTTTTCGGATTTTCTTCCAGTGATTTGACCTTATCGAGAGCAGCAGCTAGATCAGCCTCCAATTATTTTTCTCTGGCGAGAAAGCCGATTTCTCTGTCATTGAATTTTTTTTGTTGAGAGTCATATCTTGCTTCACTTTCTGCAAGTCTTTCTTTCAACACAAAGAGATTTCGACGAAGATTATCACATTCAGAATTTTTTGAACGCACATATTCTTCACGATCTTTAAGAAGAGATTGTAAGACTTTATATCCACAATCACATCCCTTAAAGAGTTTTCTCAATTACCTATTTTCTAGACAGAGAGGTGTCAGAAATTCAGCCAAGCATTCTGTTGACTTCTTTTTCTTTATGAGATGGTCGAAAAGCTTGATATACTGTGAGACTTCCTCATCAACATTTTGTCCTTCATCTGAATCATTTTCATCTGAAAGATCATCCAACTGTTCATCTAGGATTTTTTCCCAGTTGACCTCAGTTTTAGACAAAGGAGAAGACGTGAGAGATTTCTCAGGAGACACAACGCTTTGGACCAAGTCAAACTGTTTCTGAACTGGTTGCGTTGTCAGAGATAACATTACTGTTCATAGAGTCAGATCGCCACAAACACATACTTATAAGGTCTTAAACGTGTCTGCCTGCTCTCATACCAATTGAAAAAGCGGGGGTCTAACAACCTCACCCAATATTTCGTTTAGGAAATCTGTATGGAAAAAGTCCAATATAATTCCATGAGAATCAACTAGACAGTCAGACTCAATCAATGGAAATATATCCAAGAGTTGTATCTCTATTTCATAATGTAATAAGCAAATCAAACAGATAGAAATCCGTGAGCCTGATTATCATGTGAAACAACTTGAACGGTGCTAAAGACCAATGTTCAAGTGTCAATCAATTTATATCAACAACCAAAGGTTGGATTATCTAATTGATTGAACTACACACAACCTGTGATATTTCAATTATATAAACAAATATAATGCGGAAAAGAAATAACACAGACACCAGAAATTTTGTTAACGAGGAAACCACAAATGCAGAAAAACCCCGGGACCTAGTCCAGATTTAAACACTACACTGTATTAAGACGCTACAGACACTAGCCTACTCCAAGTTAACTTCAGACTGGAATTTAGTTGAGCCCTAACCAATCTCACACTTGTTAGAGCACTACTCGGTCGAACTCGCATGTGTTGCTATCTCAAGCATGTTTGTCAATGTTAGTGATCAAAACTATAAGTCTTGATTTCTAGTCTACTTATAGCTAAGTTTCGGACTAGGATACAAAGTGTAGTTGGCTCTAGACTCCATGATGATCATCATACAAAGACGAAGAACTACTCAAGGAACTGGTGGAACTTCATCGACTAAAAGGTATGTGGAGACTTGAACTTATCTATCACTCAAAAGTCTATCTACTTTATCTCCTATCTTGAGATAAAAGTTGTATTGCTATATAGACTTTGATTATACACATTTTCTATTTCGAGCCGAGTTTATCTCGCTTATCTATTTCTCGAAATATGTGTTGGTAAGCTTTTGCTTTGGCCAAGTTCATCTTTACTAGTGATGAAAGTCATATTAAGTTTCAATTACTTGAAAATTGCTTTGACGAAAAATGGTTTGTGAATAACAACTATATAACGTCCTTTAAGAATGTTTCAATGATTGAAATGAGAGTTTAGAATATATAACCATTGTTGAATATAAACATTGTGTGATAACTCATACGTGTGTAAGTCCTTATTCCTTGAACCAAAGTATGCGTACTTTGCTGCTCAGGAAAACCGGAACTAAAGTCCGCGTACCAGTACGCGTACCATCGAAAGTTCACGTCCCGTGAAAATCTGCTGGAGTTTGTGAACTGAAAACAAACTTATTCCGGGTACTTAATTACGCGTACCAATATGCGTACTTAAGTTGGTTATTTTATAAAAACGATTATTCGTGAACTTAAACTTATATAAACTAAGGCATGCATATTTGCAAACCGTGGCTATAAAGTTCATGAATCGATTCGAGTGAATCAAATCGTTTTTTCTTCGATTGTGTCTTGTATACTTCTATAAGATCTAAGCAATTGAACAACTCTCTAACTAGTTTATTTGAGTCATTTGAACTAGTTATGGTAAAGAAGAATATGGTTGATATGAAAGTGCTCATATGGCTAACCATTTGGTTAATTACTGTTGAACCAACTAAGTGTACATGTTTGGGTACGGTTACACAAACCTAAATAAACGTGCATTTCATTTGTGTGTAAGAAGCTAAGTTTCGATCTAACGGTTGAAAGATATTAGCTTGAATCTAATCAGGTTTTCATCTAACGGTGAATATTGAATGATTTGTTACCAAGGTAACTTAGATTGCAAACCCTAATTTGAAAGACTATATAAAGGATAACTCTAGCAACTAGGAAACCTAATCCCCACACCTCATGTGTGATACTAGTTGTATAAGATAGAGTCGATTCTCCTTTAACCTTAGGTTTCTACCGAGACCCTGTAGGTTAACGACTTGAAGACTTCATTGGGATTGTGAAGCCAGACCCAACTATTTTCTTTGTAGTTGCGTGATCTGATCTTGCTGTTTCTATCGTACTAAGTACAATCGTAAGATTTGCTTGAGATTGATTTCTCTGATAGGAAAGATAGAAAAGTAATCACAAACATCTTCGTCTCATCGTTTGTGATTCCGCAATATCTTCTTTCGCTAGTCGATTAAGATTATTGTGAGGTGATTGATAATTATAGGATGTTCTTCGGGAATATAAGTCCGGGTTATCAATTGGTTCCTGTTCACCTTGATTTTTCAAAAGACGAAACAAAAATCGTAGGTATTTCTGTGGGAGACAGATTTATCTATTGCCGTAGACTTTTCTGTGTGATACATATTTGTTTATTAAAGTCTTCGACTTTGGGTCGTAGCAACTCTTAGTTGTGGGTGAGATCAGCTAAGGGAATCAAGTGCGTAGTATCATGCTGGGATCAGAGAAGTAAGGAGCACAACTGTACCTTGGATCAGTGTGAGATTGATTGGGGTTCAACTACAGTCCAAACCGAAGTTAGTTTGTAGTAGGCTAGTATATGTAGCACTTAATACACTGTGTGTTCAATCTGGACTAGGTCCCGGGGTTTTTCTGCATTTGCGGTTTCCTCGTTAACAAAACTTCTGGTGTCTGTATTTTTTTTTTCCGCATTATATTTTGTTATATAATTGAAATATCACAGGTTGTGCGTTGAATCGATCAATTGGGAAATCCAACCTTTAGTTGTTGATTGAAATTAATTGATCCTTGAACATTGGTTTTTGGTACCGTTCAAGTGTTTTCTCTTGTATTCAATTGACTCGCAGATTTCTATTTGCTTGAGTAAGTATTGAATCGAGAAAGTGAGATATAGCTCTTTGATATATTTTTATTAAGATTGAGTCTGACTGTCTAGTTGATTCTCTTAAAAAGTATATTGGAGTTAGTCCATACAGATTGCTAAGCGAAATATTGGGTGTGGTTGTTGTACCCCCACTTTTTCAATTGGTATAAGAGCACGCAAACACGTTTAAAGACCTTATAAATATGTGTTCGTAGCGATCTGACTCTATAGACAAAAATTCTATCTCCATAAACGTACCACCATTCTTCGATGGCTCAAACTACTTATGGTGGAAAATTGCTATGCGTGCTTTTCTTCAAGCTCGTGATTTCCAAACATGGGTACGTGTTGTTAATGGCTATGATCCTCCGGTCAATACAGAAGGCGATGTATCTATACCGAAGGATATTGGTAGATATAGTCCAGAAGAGATTCTTGTTGCAAAGCAAAATTCTGACGGCTTAAATGCTATCATACATGCCATTACCCCAGATCTTCAGCACCATGTGACTACGTGCACTAAGTCTAAATAAGCCTGGGATATCTTAGAAACCGTATTTGATGGAAATACCAGTGAGAAAGAAGCTAGGATTCAAAACCTAAATTCTGATTGGGAAAACCTTCGTATGGCAGATTAAAAAACATTTGATGAGTTTAATCACAAAGTGTCTGAAATTGTTAATGCATCTTTTGCATTGGGTAAGACCATTCCTGAAAAGGACATTATGATGAAAATTCTCAGATCGCTGCCATCTAGATACGATTCTAAGAAGCATGCCATTGTTAAAGGAAATAATCTCGCAACGCTGTCCAGAAATACTCTAGTTGGGAAGCTAAAGATCTTTGATCATGAGCATTGTAGATGGGGCAAAACGAGTTGCTGGTTTTTAAGGAATTGAAGAGACGACCGTGCGGTGGAAAATCCTTGAACCGAGCGAACTGTCTAACCTCACACAGATACACTGCAAAAAGAGAGTGCTTTGAATTTGAGAGATCAATCTGTAGGACTCCGGCATAAACCAAGACAACGGCCGTTCCAGAGTCAATTCGGTCACAAGCGAGGATGGGTCGATATGTAAGAGGGAAGCTGAAAAAGGTGTGAGATCAATGGTGATCAAGGATTGTGAATTTGTTTAAGGTTTCTGCAAATTTGATGAACTGTTGAGTTCGAATAAGTTCTGGTTGATTGATCGAATTCTTAAGAGTGAATGCTCAGAATTCTTCTATTAGACGAATGTTGTCTGTCTCCTCAATCATGAGTTCAGAGGCTTATTTATATTGCCAAAATTAGTAGACACATTGATCCCATAAATTGTGACAGTTGCCGGAGTCAAAGAGTGGGGAAGTGAGAAATCGTGTTAAAACCAGTTGCTCATCGTGTGGAGACTAGGTTGATTTTTCACCCACTACTATGCTAACTCCTCTAATGGTTTGCACGACTTGCTCACATTCTCATCGTGGATGACACGTGTTGTAGACCGCCAGACCAAAACCCTAGTTGATATCCCCCATGTGACATGATTGATGTCTCGTAATTTTAGTTAGTCGGTTGTTGACTTGATGAGATGATGAGTCTTTGTATTGCTGAGTCGAACATTATTTACAAATGTTCTAGGACTCATGAATTGAAAGCATCTGTTGAGACAGAGGTATAATTGTGTAGGATCAGAATATCGCCTGAAGGACATATTTGCGAAGTGTTCATCTACAACACATTGCGAGTGTCGCAGGTTGATTTGAACATTGCGAAGTGATCTGAACGACGTAACAGATGACGATGGCAGAAACAGGAGAAAAGCTTGACGATCCTGCGAAGTTTAGAGTGTTTGCGAAGATTAACATTAAAGCTCTTGCGATATTGCCGCATGCTAGATCCGAAAATAAGGGACAACATAGCTATCACCCACTATGTAAACACCTATATAAAGAGGAGAGCAGGAGAGAGAAAGGGGAGGATAATTTTGGTAAGAGAGAGAGAGAGATATTTTAAAGAGAAAAACTTTATTTTCTTTATCATCTTCTTCCCCTAAAATTAGATCTAGAGCTCTACAAAATATCCATTAATGGAGATTGTAAATGTAATTCTTATGTAACCTCAACAATCATAGTGAAGAACCATGGATGTAGATCACATTGATCGAACCATGTAAAAAATCTTGTGTCTCCATTTATAATTTTAGCACTTTAATCTTTATTTTGATTATCAAATAAGTATAGATCTAGAAAATATTATCATAATATCACAAGGGGTGTGTTGTGGGATTTCCTGCAACTACATTTTTGGCGCTAGAAACAGGGATGAGTAAAGGATTTATCCTTCCTGTAATTTGTTGGTTCAAGAAATTTCCATGAAGATTAATTACTGTTCATATTTTTCTAGATCTACAAAGTTTAGGTTCAAAAATGGAAATTTCATGGGAGAAATCACACTTTCAGGGAGTTAACATCATCAACAATTCAAAGATATGAAAAGAATAAGAGAAAAAAAATTAGTTTCAGTGGTGAAATTCACGGAAGAAAACCAAGGTTTCAATGGAAGATTTCCATGTTCAGGAGAAAAAGCAAGAGGCAAATTGTTGAAGGAAATAAAGGAAGAACGAAGAAAAGGATAAGAACAAAACGCTGTGATTTTTATCACAAACAGAAACTCGCACAGATGGTTTGAGTTGGAGCGAAGAAGCTTGATGTCGCAAGATCGAATCTCGCCACAATCATATTTTTTTCACATTTTTTCTACAGCCTGGAGAGGAGAAAAGAATAAGAGGTGGCTACATGCGTATCTTCGCAAACAAAAGCTAGCAGAGATGGTCAGAGTGGGAACAAACAAACCTGTGGTCATGTGTTCGAATTCGAAGCCACACAAAATTTTTCAAATATTTTTGAACTTTCAAGTGCGAAAAAATGGAATAAAGTTATAGCATTGTGTGTTTATTTCGCAAACAACTGATGCGTGTCGTAGGTGCAATCAAATTTATATCTTATTTCCACTCAATTAAAAATAATATAATGGAAGTCAAGTTCGTTCCCACGAGGAGCAACAGATTCTAGTTGTAAAAATTTTCACGAAAGGGGGGTGTAAAAAGCAAAAGAAAATAAACAAAGCAATTAAAAGATAAAGTTGAAAGCAATAAGAGAGACAAGACCAAGGAATCATTCTTCGTTGCAAAACAATGATTAAAGTTATGTTCTTTTCTACTTGTTATTAGTCAAAAATTATCACCAACCGTAGGTAAAGCAGCTAGATCAGTGCTAAACCCCTAAATCCCTTGTATCACCGGATACGGAAGTTCTCGACTACCGGATTCTATTTACCAAACCACCTAGTAGTAGATCACTCTAGATGTAATTTAAATAAACGCATTAAGATTTATGAACTTATTAGGTCAATATTAGTAGTTGGACTCTTAGATCAAGGTCTACTTGCTAACGTTGTTTTCACACACAATTGCTCCACGGAATCCCTCCGCAAGGTCTCGTGTTTGCTACTTATGTAAAAAGTCAAGAAACGATTACTTATCTCCTAACTTTCACTAGCTTTAGATTAAACCGACAAATCAATTTAGTTGGCCACCCAAACAATCTATCAATCAATCATGAATGTCATTAAGATCATTCCTATTAGTAAAAACAAACGATAATTATGTGAAAAACTTCAAGATAGAATTGAAAACAAAAACTTAAATCATATTAAAAACAAAAACTTAAGCCACACAAAATTTTTCAAATATTTTTGAACTTTCAAGTGCGAAAAAATGGAATAAAGTTATAGCATTGTGTGTTTATTTCGCAAACAACTGATGCGTGTCGTAGGTGCAATCAAATTTATATCTTATTTCCACTCAATTAAAAATAATATAATGGAAGTCAAGTTCGTTCCCACGAGGAGCAAGAGATTCTAGTTGTAAAAATTTTCACGAAAGGGGGGTGTAAAAAGCAAAAGAAAATAAACAAAGCAATTAAAAGATAAAGTTGAAAGCAATAAGAGAGACAAGACCAAGGAATCATTCTTCGTTGCAAAACAATGATTAAAGTTATGTTCTTTTCTACTTGTTATTAGTCAAAATTATCACCAACCGTAGGTAAAGCAGCTAGGTCAGTGCTAAACCCGTAAATCCTTGTATCACCGGATACGGAAGTTCTCGACTACCGGATTCTATTTACCAAACCACCTAGTAGTAGATCACTCTAGATGTAATTTAAATAAACGCATTAAGATTTATGAACTTATTAGGTCAATATTAGTAGTTGGACTCTTAGATCAAGGTCTACTTGCTAACGTTGTTTTCACACACAATTGCTCCACGAAATCCCTCCGCAAGGTCTCGTGTTTGCTACTTATGTAAAAAGTCAAGAAACGATTACTTATCTCCTAACTTTCACTAGCTTTAGATTAAACCGACAAATCAATTTAGTTGGCCACCCAAACAATCTATCAATCAATCATGAATGTCATTAAGATCATTCCTATTAGTAAAAACAAACGATAATTATGTGAAAAACTTCAAGATAGAATTGAAAACAAAAACTTAAATCATATTAAGAACTAGGAATTCATCCTCAATCAATAAGAAAATTAGCTACTCATGTTTTTGAAATTCACACAAATAATAATTAAAAGGAGAATTTTCAAGTTCACACAAAGAATAAGAAAAGAAAAGTGTTGTGTGTAGAGAGATGTGTAAAAGATGTAGAAAACTTCTCTATTTATAGGCTTCAATATTCTCCAAATCTTCCATGGAATAGAATCCTTTTCCTTTAGCAATTCAATTTCCAAATCCAAGCTTTTCTCAACTCTTCCACCTTCTCTTTCCAAATTTGAGCCCAATTCTCCATCCAATTCCTAGTCCAAGTCTTCACACCCATGAGAGAAGTCCATAGAAAATTCTGGAATTTTTGGCTCACCGGAAAACTGGTATTATGGCCGGAATCCGGCCGGAATATGTCGTCGCCGGCCACCTGAAAATTCTGTCGTCGGGAGAATATTCGACGGAATATTCCGTCACGGCGTCGTCCGAGTTAACGGTCAAATAGGTCAAGCCGTCAGTCAATTGGGTCAAGAAATCACTGAGTCAGAACCGAGTCAGCTAGCTAACTCGGCTGACTGGTCTTGCACTGGCCTGAGTACTTCACGGCCCAGATGGCCATGCCTTCCCTGTCTGTAACTTCTCTTCTCAGCCAAGATGGCTGTGCCAACTGCAACTGCACTTAGATCATTCTTCACATCTCAGCTGCTTTCAAACCAAATCATTCTCAAGCCAACAAGCCCATTCATTCCATTGCAGGTGTAATACTGGAGCTTCATACCCTGCAACTTCCTTAGCTACCAGTTGATACATCCACCAATGCCGCAACTGCAATGCACAAAACTCAAACCAATCGAGCCAATACCCCCGCAATTTACACACTCCAGCCTATAGCACCAACACCAACTCTACCCACCGCAACCCTCCATGTCTCACCGGGCAAGCACTTCTTGTTCTAGTTCCAAGGCCTCATACCCATTCACCACTACCTTGTGCAACACAAGCCATAAGTCAGTAGCTGCTCTTGAACCAACATCTAACCATCAATTCCATCTGGTTCACAAGCCATCTTCCACCACAAGTCCTACCAGTTTCATACCCATTTGCCTGCAACATAGCCACTCCAGCTGCACATAACCCATTACACTACAATGCCAGACCTTGCAAATCACACAAACCACCTACCCCCTTGCAATCTCAAGCAGCTAACAACATCAAACCAAAACCTCAGTCTCCATTCCTAACTGCAGCTGCATCAACCATGCCAACACCGCAATGTCACCGGGTTCAAGCCATCCTCAGTAACCTAACAAGCATCCCACCTCTCTTGTGTCACAGACCAAATAAGCCCCAATTGGCCTTATTCTTCTTCTCACACTCCACCAACATCAGCTGCAACATGGCTAAGCTACTGCACCACTACTCCACATCATAACCACTTTAGCTGAACTTCACCTTCTCTAGCTCATATTTGTTAACCAGTTTGCACCATCTCAGCCTCAACTCAGTCCCAATTCCTTTAATCCACCATCATCTCAGTACCATAACCAATTGCAGAATCATCATTATCAATTCAACGACAAAACTGACCCAAATCCATTTCAACCTTCCCTGAGACCCAGTCCATTTCAAACTCAGTAGCTTCATAATACCCATTTGCAATGAGAACCCATTCTTGCTTCTCAACCTGCGATTTCATCCATTAAACCCAGTCACCACCATTACCAACAAACTTCTCGATCTTAACCCTCAACGGAAGAATTGAAAAAACCCATTTTTCTCATGTGTAAAACAAAGAACACAGATTCAAGCACAATTTCAAAACCAAAATTGATTTAGATTCAGTGAGCAACCGTTGCATCTTCCTCCTCCTTCTCGATGAATCGAACCTGAACATCCACCATCTCTTCCAAAGAGCGTCATCGCCATCTACCTCAATCCAAATTCAAACCCTTCGTTTCTTTTCTTTATTTCAGGGGACGAGACGAAATGATTAGGGAGAATAAAACTTCTCTCGAATTTAGGTTTAGGGTTATAAATTGGGTTCGGACTCGGGCATGGATCCGGGTACGGGTGTGGGTCTATGGGTTTGGGTTTCAACATCCATGGACATAACCCATCCATTTTACTAATCGATAACAAAGACTACGTTTCTGGATAAGGGCTACCCAGTTTGGCAGCCCATTAACTTGAACTGTCCTTTCTTTAGTAATTTGAGTTACCTTTTAACCTTGACTGGGCTCCAGATAGTGTTCGCCTGTGAAATGACTTTTCTGGCCTTTTGGTTCAAATTGAGTGATTTCTTCTTCTTTTCCTCCGTGCGACTCCAAAGTAGCTACAAAACTCAAAACAAGCGTAAAATACATAATTTACAAGAAAAATAGCAGAGAAAGCAAAAACAATAGATAGTCAATAGGATGTATTCTACACCCTATCAGATTCCCCCACACTTAGACTTTGCTAGTCCTCGAGCAAATCAAACTAAAAACTCACAACTTCAAAGCGTTCAAGCGTCCCAAGCATCCAAAGAGCTATGAGGACATAGAGTTTCTGCATGCTAGTAATAAGAAGTTAGAAATACTAAAGAACATATTCTCGTTCTTAAATGTTGAGTGATAAATAACCACACCATAATGAGAGAATACGTGTTTGAGAAACGATCAATAAGCATTTCGCCTCGACTTCTGCCTCACCAAAAAGGATTTTATGATAATTGCACTCAAAAAGACGGCTTTTTTATGGGTCTCACATGTGTGCAGGTAGGAATGAAGAGAGAATTCCTGCAACACGTTGAATGGTGGGAAGGACAACTTCCGAAATATTTTAAAAACCCACATCTTTTAATATTTTGAAAAACCATTTTTCTGACGATCTCTAAGAAAGGAAATCAACCATTTATTATTAAGGATGATATTACTTACTCACCATCACATCCGATCGCCAATTATGATAACACCATTCTCACGGCATCCAATAGAAACGTCTTCCGCTCCTCGTCTTGATCTTCTTGGTCTTCGTCTTCGGTTTCAACTTTTGATGATAAACTCTTGAATTTCATAAATCCTTAACAATTTGTAACTCTTTTTACCTTAAAATCCTTGTCGCTTGAAACTTCCTTATAAATTTTCCTTCCCCACGGCTTATTAACAAAACAAATATTTCTCTTCTTTTTTTTTTTTTTTGAAAAACAAGAGAAATAAAATACAAAACAAACCGTGGCCGTGGGAGAAGTATTTTACCGCTTGATTCTTCACAACTTGTATTGCCTCAAAATCATAAACTTCAATAATTCTCACCTTTTGATTTTCTTTGCTCTTATAAATAAGTCTTCATACTTGAATATAAAATTACCTCATTGTATTGTAAGTCCTCAACATATATGTAAAAATCTTCCCTTTGTATGTTGCTTTACTTGAGTTTGAAATTTGCTCTTTTTCTCGTTCCGTTGCTTGTAAACCTTGAACTTTTCCAACTTTCCTTGTAGATTTTGATGTCGCTCCTTGTTGATGATGATGGTGTTTCTATGGATCCGTTGTTGTCGAGAGAGAGAATGGTGCTAACTGCAAATCGAACTACAAGAAGGCGGCTTTCATCTATAGACGTCACCCTCATGATTGACAAAATTAGGACTCAAGAGATCAAAGAGTAGTGCTTCTATTGGTGGGAGGTTGGGTAGCTCACCATTCTACCCGGAATTAACGTACGGTGACACACACTCAAGAGAAGCTCTTTAGTAGATGGAAGAATTTCTGGTCGGTGCCTCACATGATATGAATACGGGTAGTCTCCACTAATGATTGATCAGCAACTCTAATAATGCACTTCTCCCTGCACCAAATTCGCATCACCGGCATGATTAAATCCATTATTTAACACTCTAACAAGCAAGAAATATGAATGTAGTTCTCTAACATTTCCAAGTTCAATTATGTCGGTCAAAATCTCTATGTAAACATACCTAGAAGTATGCTAGTGATTCTAAAATCTTTAAAAGTTGAAGTTTTTATGTAAAACTTTTTTTTTTTTTTAATTTTTTAATTTTTTTGTAATTTTTTTAATAAACATGCTTAACCACTCCCCCACACTTAAACCTTACATTGTCCTCAATGTAATTGAATCCTCCTAGTAAAGTCAAGGTGGGAGATTTTAACATGATAAGAAACAAGAAAAAGAAATAACAAAAATAAAAAGCAAAAGGATAAGAAATACAAAACCTATGGGTTGCCTCCCATTAAGCGCTTGTTTTAAAGTCGACGGCCCGACTTAGCTCTTGCAGGATTCATTCCCCATATACTAACAATCTGAAAATTTGAGGATCCACCCATAATACCTGTTTTGAAAACAATAACTCCATACAAATATTAGCACAAGAAAACAATAGTGATGTTATCGCTCGATAGAAATTTCCCCCACACTTATTCTCGTCCACACTCGGAAGTGTATAAAGAACATAGAATTTTGGAACTTCCATGTATTTCTCTTGGCAAACCTGCATAGTGTTAGTATCAAGTGTTTCCAATGGTGGATATCTAGAAACAAAATCATCCAAAAATACTTTCGAAGCACATACATTCAAACCAATAAGAGGTAACGGAGAAGAATCAATATGCAAAGGGTTAGACAAACCTTGCACAATTTCTTGTATTATAGAATCCTCTTCATCCTTAAAAAATTCAAGTGAATTACTTACCTCTTGTATATCGTGGTCCTCTATTAAATCTTGCAACCATTCTTCGTCGTTTTTAAAATCATTGGCAAGTTCAATTGGGTCTTCCACAAAATCAATTAATTGGGTTTCATCCTCTAGCATCATCTCTTCAACATTCTCATCATCGGAATCGGGCCATTCACTAAAATGATTCTCATCGGTATAAATTGTAAGATCTTCTTGTGCGGGTGTTACACCGTTTATAACAATAGGTAAGTCATACCCAATCTCCTCCTTTTGAATAGGTGAAGGATCGTTATTATGATCCGGAGTTGGAATAACTTTATCCTTGTTACAATAATTTTCATAAGGTTCAAAATCATCATCGTAACCCATATAATAACGTTTTTCACGCTCTATTCTTAAAGTTCTTTTAGCTTCAAGAATTTCTTCATCCGATGCTATGCCTTCATCGATCAATTGATAGAACCTTCCCTCAAGTTCCCTCAAACTAGGTTGCCTTGCACCAAGGAGATCACACATAGATTTAGAAGCATAACTATCCTCCCTCCTAGTGATTGTTCACTTACATACCCGTCATAAGGTTGTTGATATGTATGAGAATATCCATAAAGTCTCGTATCCTAAGGATGGTTGGAAATTGCCATAATGTTGAGGTTGAAAACCGTATTGATTGTTGTAATATGCTTGCTCTTGTCCACCATACATGGAAAACCGATACCGAAATAAGATTCTCGAAACCTAAGTTAGATACGGTATAGAATCTAACAAAGCAAGAATATAGCAAAAAGAAAAATAAAAACAACTAAAATCGTCCGCTGCTCCCAATAAGGCGCCAAAATTTGATGCGTGTCGTAGGTGCAATCAAATTTATATCTTATTTCCACTCAATTAAAAATAATATAATGGAAGTCAAGTTCGTTCCCACGAGGAGCAAGAGATTCTAGTTGTAAAAATGTCACGAAAGGGGGGTGTAAAAAGCAAAAGAAAATAAACAAAGCAATTAAAAGATAAAGTTGAAAGCAATAAGAGAGACAAGACCAAGGAATCATTCTTCGTTGCAAAACAATGATTAAAGTTATGTTCTTTTCTACTTGTTATTAGTCAAAAATTATCACCAACCGTAGGTAAAGCAGCTAGATCAGTGCTAAACCCCTAAATCCCTTGTATCACCGGATACGGAAGTTCTCAACTACCGGATTCTATTTACCAAACCACCTAGTAGTAGATCACTCTAGATGTAATTTAAATAAACGCATTAAGATTTATGAACTTATTAGGTCAATATTAGTAGTTGGACTCTTAGATCAAGGTCTACTTGCTAACGTTGTTTTCACACACAATTGCTCCACGGAATCCCTCCGCAAGGTCTCGTGTTTGCTACTTATGTAAAAAGTCAAGAAACGATTACTTATCTCCTAACTTTCACTAGCTTTAGATTAAACCGACAAATCAATTTAGTTGGCCACCCAAACAATCTATCAATCAATCATGAATGTCATTAAGATCATTCCTATTAGTAAAAACAAACGATAATTATGTGAAAAACTTCAAGATAGAATTGAAAACAAAAACTTAAATCATATTAAGAACTAGGAATTCATCCTCAATCAATAAGAAAATTAGCTACTCATGTTTTTGAAATTCACACAAATAATAATTAAAAGGAGAATTTTCAAGTTCACACAAAGAATAAGAAAAGAAAAGTGTTGTGTGTAGAGAGATGTGTAAAAGATGTAGAAAACTTCTCTATTTATAGGCTTCAATATTCTCCAAATCTTCCAAGGAATAGAATCCTTTTCCTTTAGCAATTCAATTTCCAAATCCAAGCTTTTCTCAACTCTTCCACCTTCTCTTTCCAAATTTGAGCCCAATTCTCCATCCAATTCCTAGTCCAAGTCTTCACACCCATGAGAGAAGTCCATAGAAAATTCTGGAATTTTTGGCTCACCTAGGAAAATCGGTATTATGGCCTAATCCCGTAGGAATATGTCGTCACGCCACCCGAAAATTATGTCGTCGGGAGAATATTCGACGGAATATTCCGTCACGGCGTCGTCCGAGTTAACGGTCAAATAGGTCAAGCCGTCAGTCAATTGGGTCAAGAAATCACTGAGTCAGAACCGAGTCAGCTAGCTAACTCGGCTGACTGGTCTTGCTTCGCCTCGAGTACTTCACGCCCCGGATGGCCATGCCTTCCCCCGTCTCAGTAACTTCTCTTCTCGCCAAGATGGTCTGTGCTAACCGTGAATCGCACTTAGATCATTCTTCACATCTCATTTGCTTTCAAACCAAATCATTCTCAAGCCAACAAGCCCATTCATTCCATTGCGGGTGTAATATCGAGCTTCATACCCCCGCAACTTCCTTAGCTACCAGTTGATACATCCACCAATGCCGCAACTCGCAATGCACAAAACTCAAACCAACCGAGCCAATACCCGCAATTTACACACTCCATCTATAGCACCAACACCAACTCTACCCACCGCAACCCTCCATGTCTCACCGGGCAAGAACTTCTTGTTCTAGTTCCAAGGCCTCATACCCATTCACCACTACCTTGTGCAACACAAGCCATAAGTCAGAGTCGCTCTTGAACCAACATCTAACCATCAATTCCATCCGGTTCACAAGCCATCTTCCACCACAAGTCCTACCAGTTTCATACCCATTTGCCTGCAACATAGCCACTCCAGCTGCACATAACCCATTACACTGCAATGCCAGCCCTTGCAAATCACACAAACCACCTACCCCCTTGCAATCTCAAGCAGCTAACAACATCAAACCAAAACCTCAGTCTCCATTCCTAAGCGCACTGCATCAACCATGCCAACACCCGCAATGTCACCGGGTTCAAGCCATCCCCTGTAACCTAACAAGCATCCCACCTCCTTTGTCCACGACCAAATAAGCCCCAATTGGCCTTGTTCTTCTTCTCACACTCCACCAACATCAACCGCAACATGGCTAAGCTACCGCACCACTACTCCACATCATAACCACTTTAGTGAATTGTACCTTCTCTAGCTCATATTTGTTAACCAGTTTGCACCATCTCACCTCAACTCGGTCCCAATTCCTTTAATCCACCATCATCTCAAGTACCATCACCAATTGCGTAATCATCATTATCAATTCAACAACAGAACCGACCCAAATCCATTTCAACCTTCCCCGAGACCCAGTCCATTTCAAACTCGTAGCTTCATAATACCCATTTGCAATGAAAACCCATTCTTGCTTCTCAACCTCGCGATTTCATCCATTAAACCCAGGTCACCACCATTACCAACAGCTTCTCGATCTTAACCCTCAACAGAAGAATTGAAAAAACCCATTCTTCTAATGTGTAAAACAGCAACACAGATTCGAAGCACAATTTCAAAACCAAAATTGATTTAGATTCAGTAGCAACCGTTGCATCTTCCTCCTCCTTCTCGATGAATCGAACCCAGAACATCCACCATCTCTCGCAAGATTAGCGTCATCGCCATCTACCTCAATCCAAATTCGAAAACTCGTCGCTTCTTTTCTTTATTTCGTGGACGAGACGAAATGATTTGGGAGAATAAAACTTCTCTCGAATTTAGGTTTAGGGTTATAAATTGGGTTCGGACGGGCATGGATCCGGGCACGGTGTGGGTCTATGGGTTTGGGTTTCAACATCCATGGACATAACCCATCCATTTTACCAATCGATAACAAGACTACGTTTCGGATAAGGGCTACCCGGTTTGGCAGCCCATTAACTTGAACTGTCCTTTCTTTAGTAATTTGAGTTAACTTTTAAC
This sequence comes from Papaver armeniacum, assembly GCA_023531295.1. Lineage (NCBI taxonomy): Eukaryota > Viridiplantae > Streptophyta > Magnoliopsida > Ranunculales > Papaveraceae > Papaver > Papaver armeniacum. The sequence goes on from JAJJWW010002808.1 coordinate 129,410, forward strand.
CTTGACTGGGCTCCAGATAGTGTTCGCCTGTGAAATGACTTTTCTGGCCTTTTGGTTCAAATTGAGTGATTTCTTCTTCTTTTCCTCCGTGCGACTCCAAAGTAGCTACAAAACTCAAAACAAGCGTAAAATACATAATTTACAAGAAAAATAGCAGAGAAAGCATAAACAATAGATAGTCAATAGGATGTATTCTACACCCTATCAATAACAAGCAGCCCAGATGGTCAGAGAAGAAGTATGCAAACCAGAGGACTTGGGTTCGAATCTCGTTCCTCGCAAAGAATTTTTGCTTCGCAAAGAGGGGAAAAAATTGATAATTTCGCAAGGTTGTTTCATTATTTCGCAAGCAAGAGGCAAAGACAGGTTGGTCACCTGCGAGGTTAATGAGTTCATGGTCGCGAGTTCAAATCTCAACGAACGTGGATTTTTCGCAAGAGTATTTTGCAAGAAGAAAGTAGGTGATTATTTCGCAGAAACACTTCGCAGAGGCAGGGCTAGCACAGTTGGTAACAAGCAAAGAGAATGGGTTTGAAGACACGGGTTCGAATCTCGCATTGAGTGTATTTTTTCGTGAATTTTTGAGTAACATAGAGATGAAGTTATCAATAAACAAAACCATTGTTCCATTATGTCACAAACAGGAAACTAGTACAGTTGGTCTGGGCGGTGAAATACAAGTATAAGGTCGCGAGTTCAAGTCTCGCCACTGACCTTTTATTTTTGCTGCGGCATTTATGCATTCAAGAGGGATTGTCAAACGGTGCTGCAAGAGACAACTTCGCAAGAGAAGAAAAAGAATAAGAAGGCAACTTCGCCAACTTTATCAAAAACAGAAGTTGGCACATATGGTAAAGTCAGCAGAGTATGCGTTCGTGTTCGCAGGATCGAATCCCAACTTTCGCAGACTTTTTGCATGTTTTTACTTGAAATGCTAGAGACGAAGATCACATTAAAAGAACGATATGGTCACATTCTTTCACAAACAAGATCCAGGAAAGTTGGTCAGGAGGCATGAATGCAAGCAGCAGGTCGCATGATCAATTCCTTGCTTCTTGCACATTTATTTTTGTTATGCGAAATTTCGCACGGACTTTGCTTATTTCGCAAAGAAGAAAGTTGATGATTATCTCGCAATTTAATTTCGCAAGAGTGGGTTAGAACAGTTGGTATGGTGCAAGAATATGCAAGAGGCAGGTCAAGGATTCAAATCTCATTTCTCACACTTCTTTTTGCTGCGAGATAATTATATTTTGTGCGATGTTTATACATTTCAAGGATGCTAGCTGCACAAGCAAATCATATAGTTCGCAAGAGACAACAACAGCAGCAAACCACAAAAGCTAAGTACCACTTTTCTTGAACATTTACTTCTACAGAAAATAAAAGATTTTTGATTTGATTACAAAAAAAAAGCGATTCAATCGCAAGATTACAAATATCACTAAGATTTCAAGATTATAAAGACTTCAAAATTACAAAGAAATCTAGATTTCAAAATTACAAAAAACCCAGAAAATTCAATTTATATATTTCTCTAGAATATTTCTTTTATAGACAATAAAAGATTTTTGATTTGAATCACAAAACGCGATACGATCGCAGAATTATAAAGATTTCACAACTACAAAGATTTCAGGACTATAATGTATTAGAATTTCTCTTGAATATTTACTTTGCTTCAAATGATACGATATTATGAGAATGAATGAAAATAATGACAGAAATGAAAGAATGAGTGAAGGAAGTGACAGAAATGAAGGAATGAATGAAAGGATGAATGAAAGAATGAAGACATGCGATAATTTCACAGAGATAATGGAAATGCGATAATTTCGCAAAGATAATGAGAAGAGATAATCAAAAATGAATGATTGAACGAATTGACAAAAATGAATGAATGAGTGAATGGGACGAACCTTTATGGCGTACACCCTAGTTCGCGAATGATATTTCGTAAGAGGCAAATGTAAGACCTAAAGTGCATCATATAAGGGGGTATCTCTTGACATGGCTCAGGGAAAAGGTTACACCGCTCCTGGAACCTGAGTCATGGAGATTTGGGGCCCATGAAAGCCTATCCGGGAGAGATACCTTGGATTTCCAACTATATATATAAGGTTATACCTCGGTTGGACGCCCGAGGGTCTCTTCCAAGGAGTCGGTGTATGCTCAAGGCGCCGAGGTACACGGTTGAGCCAAGAGTGCCGGGGCATTTGAAGTGTCTCGGTCATTCTTGGCAAGTCTTGGCACATGCCGCACTCGGCCCAAGAAAACTCCACTTAGGGTGCAGTCTCGTAACCATAAGCCCTATAGGTATAAGGGATAAGAGGCTGCGAAAACAATCGGTTGTTGTTAAGACCGGATGGGAGGAGCTAGTCTTGTATGGCCGATGTACGCCTCCTTGAAGGGTCAACCAGGGAGATGATAAGGGTGGCACCCTCCATTAGGGAGCTGATAAGTGTCTTAAGACGCAAATGTCATGAGGCTTTATTTTCGCAAGAAAATTTAGGCTTGTCATATTTGTGCGATGATCCTGAAGAGGCAATAATACAAAATGCGAAGGTAAGACGAGATCAATGGGTCTTTACATGAAAGTGTAAAGACGTCATGCGATTTCGTCGCAAGACGGCAATGTCATGGGGCTTTACGTTCGCAAGAATATTTAGGCCTGTCATATTATCGCAACAAAAATATCCTGCAGAGGAAATAATACTAGAAAATGATAAGACAAGATCAATGGGTTATTACATGAAAGTGTAAAGACGGCCTGCGATTTTGTCGCAATGACGAGAGGTGGCACAATAAGACCTTTAACTAGGAAGGCAAAATAAGACCACACAAGAGAAATGATAAGGCAAGATCAATGGGTCATTACATGAAAACGTAAAGACGTCCTGCGATCTTGTCGCAATGACAAAATTCAACATAAATAGTTTGAATGTACGTAATGTAGATCTTTCATCGCAAAAAGATTACATGATAAGCTTGAGAGAATGATTAAATGATAAACTTGCGAACATGTACATGATAATGAGATCGAGGCAATGCAAATGCCGCACACTTGATATTATGATCATATTATTATGCGATACTAATAGTGCAGAATAAGAAAAGATATAGTACAAGTAAGAACTTGCGAGGAACAATAAATACGCAAAGAGGAATGCATATACGGAGAGACAAAATCAGAGAAATGAAGAAGGTAAGCGATTTAAAGCTACATCAATTTTAAAGCGGCAAAATGAGCTAAGTAACACAAACATTAGCTATACATTGCAGTAGATAAGCATTCTCATCATACAAGCATCATACTCGCATCATAAAAGCATCGCATAAGCATTTCATGGCATAAACATCGCATACACATTTCATAACATAATCATTACATAAGCATTATATTCGAACAAGTATTTTACAAAATCTCGCAGAGTTATGAGAATTTCGCAAAATCATTCAGAATTTCGCAGAATGTGATTATTTCACAAGATAAGATAAGCAGCCTGAAGAGATTATACTATCGCATGAACACAAAACATGAGACAGAGGCAAGATAAGAATGCAAAAACAATTCGCTCAATCAACACTTTCTCAAGGATTTTACCCTCATAGATAAAGAAAAGAGGCAACTATGGATAACCAAGAAAACATTTTATGTTCTTCATCTTCTCGGCAAGAATCATTTCCAAAGTGGATGTTCACTAGTGAATAGCAAGAATCCTCACCAAAAATGGAATAATAACTTCACAAGAACAGAGGCAATATTTCTTATACTTCAAGGACATTTCATACTTCTTATATATTTCGAGGATTAAGTACTTCTTATACTTCTTCAAGGATACTTCATACTTCGCATACTTCAAAGGTTGATACTTCTTATTTATTTCGCAAAGCTTCGGAACTTCGCAAAATAATAGAGGCAAGTACGTACTTTTCAAGTCCAGTATTCTTCCGCTCGTTTCTTCATCAACAAAAATCAAAGACTACTACAACAACGGATTTTTTCTTAAAGATCGCTCTTCAAGCAATATTCAAGAAAAAAGAGGCAAGATGTAGGATCAGAATATCGCCAGAAGGACATATTTGCGAAGTGTTCATCTACAACACATTGCGAGTGTCGCAAGTTGATTTGAAGAACGACGTAATCGCAATCATTTTCTGGAGGAATTACAAATATGGCATGAAAAGGTAATTGTAAAAGAAACACGCTGGAGGAAATAACACATCGTTTTAAAGTGTAGAGGACGCTGGAAAGTGGTAGCACAGCGTCTTAAGTTGGGTAGGGTTTGAGCCATCGTGAGTGAATTGTTACGCCTTCCAGTTTGTCAGCGTTGATGAGCTTGCAGTAGCCGCCTAGGATAACATCTGCTACCAGGTACGGTTCATCCTCCCTTTCGGTGGGTGAGTCAAGTAGAGTGATCACTTTCACCGTCATGCTCCCAACCTTGAATGCGGTGCGTCTTCGTCACCGGATCTCCAACTCCAAATGGGTTTGGGCGTGCGATACACGGACCTTGGCCTTATCGTCTTTGACCAAGACAGGCCCTCTAAGCTCTTGATAAAACGTTTGAAGGGGCAGGCTTCCCATTCACATCTCCTAGGCCGGGGTTGGTTTGTTGGTTGGATCCAGTCCCAGGGACTTATCGAGTGAGGAGTGATTGGTTGCAAGAAGGGTTGCGTGATGAGACTTACTTGAGCTCGGAACCTCTTAATGTTTGATTGGCTCTCTCCGGGGAAGTTGTGTCACATTGGAAAAGCCGTAGGTACTGACATGGCAGGTCTTGAGTCCATACGGCTTGTTAGAGATCCTTTCGGATGTCGTAGGCTGGTAGAGGAAAACTCCCAGTGTTGCCTTGTTGTCGTGTATCCAGAACGTCCTAGGACCATGTCGTAATTGGGATGTTGTTTGACTATGTAGAACTTCGCTTGCGTTAGGGCGTCTCAATTTAACTTCAAGATCGATGTATCCATAGGCATCTCCAAGTTCTCCCTCTGGATTCTTAATCACGGTTGGTGACAGTGGCTTCCTTCTTTGAAATCCTTCTTTGCTTTCAAAGTCTTGACAAAGTGACGATGTTGAATTCGGCGGCCGTATCAATCAATGTGCTATCGAACTCGACATCATTCAAACAAGTGACGGTTAAGAGTCCCCAGTTCCCTTGCTTGCATCTTCCAAGTAAAGGCGAGGTTTCGAGACCGCTTCCTTTTCAGATACAAAACGTCGCATTGGAGAAATATAAGATCTCGCACAAACGCTCCATCATAGATTATCTTGTTTGCAAGCAGAATCCGGAAATCATGCGGTTCGATAGGAGAGGATCTCTATGAACACCTTCGTTTCCAAGCCGGGAGTTCTCCCGCTCTATATTTTCTCTGAAGATTTATTTCAAAGATATTGCGTCCTTGGTCGGATGATGGACAAACCTATGGTAGCGGCAGTGCCAGGGTCCGCCATGTCTTTCTCGGTTGGCGGTCGTCTGGTAGGAGGAAGCTTGATAGCATCGTCTTGAATCTATGCCTCCAAGAGTTCCATCACTTCACTCATGGGGAATGGGAAGCCCGCATCTTCGGTGTCTTGTGCGAAGTCTTGCTCTGCTCCCTTTTGAGGAGAAGTCGTGTGTCTTTGGGGCCGCACGCTTGGGTTGTTGTTAGTTGATGAAGCTTTCCTTTTACTCCTTCGCCTACCACGCTCACGAAGGACCGGTGTTGTATTGCTTGTTTTTTTGAGACGCTTTTTGCTTCCTCGACTCTCACGTGGATCTTCGTTTCGAACAACCCCGGGTTCTCTCTAGCAACACTAGGGCGGTTGTGGTTTGAACGCTTGGCAGCTTCATGGAGTTCGGAGAACGTCGAAAGCCAAGATTCTCTAGTAAAGCGCGGTATATCGATATCATCCCGTTGATGCACAGCTCCACCAACCGACGTTTAGTGACGTTCGGATCATGACAATCTAGTGATTGAGTTCGAACCTCTTAACGAAGTCATTCGGATGCTCGTTGTTCCGCCGAGAGACTCTCCCCGGATCCAAAAGGTGATCTTCTTAGATACGAAGAAATACTTCCCAAAGAAAGCACCGACCATCTCTCCCCAATTGGATATGTTGTTAGGTGCGATATTGTTGTACTGTATACGCCCTTCTGTAAGTGACATCGAGAACTCTTTCAGGCGGAGAACATGATTGTACTCATGCTCCCCAAGGATTCCAAAAATCGAGAGATGTGTTCACGGCGTTACCGGTACCATCGTAGAGGAGAGGCGAGGAGAGGTGTATCCTCTTGGAAGAGGTATTCGTTGCACATCTTGAGGGTACGACGGTGATGCTAGTGTGCATCCATCGATTTCCTTTGCCTCGGTTTGGAGAAGTCGTTCCGAGGTCCTCACGTGTGATGAAGTTGGATGGCTGGTCCCTTTCCCTTGGGCGTTCGGGAGCAACACGAGCTTCTTCACTCATGTGTGTCCGAGTGGGAAGCGCTTCTCGGGTGTATTGAAGGCATCCCTTGTTGGCTCCAAGGGTTGCCGTGAATCTTGTGGCAATCGTTCAGTAAAAGTTTTGAGGAAAGTGAGTACCTCTTTATGAGTTGCAGCCATATCCGTTTTAGTCTTAGCAAGAACTTCCTGCCTCTCCATCAAGTCTGCGATGGTAATGGAGATGGTCCTTCTCATGTCCCTACGGCTCTCAGTCCGATGAAAGAATGGAAGTTGTTGTTACGGGTGATGTTGGAGGTGTTACACTTGAGAAGATGCCGGGATTTGCGCTGCTCCCGGCTCACGGTGATAGGAGGCGTTACACTTACTGGAACATCTCCTGCTCCGCTGGCGTTGGTGGTAGAAGAGACGGCTCCACGAGATGTATTGACCACAGTAGCTCCACTGACAGGTACATCAATACCGAGAGTTTTATCTGCACTAGCTCCATCAGAATTGATTGTTGATCCTGACCTAAGTTCTACCATCTTGAAACAGATTGATTATTGAACTGAATCTAAGATCTACCCCTTCGAAATCGACGAAATTGAATTAGATTTTGAAGAATTGACTTTACAACCGAGAGATTAACCTCCCATTTGTGGTCGCTAATTTTTATGGGTGAAAACTATTTCTCACGGTTTTGGTAATTTGGGGTGTGTGGATGAAAATGAATCTAAACCTAAAAAAATGCACTGCTTGCACGAGTGCTTTTGATTCGAGAAATCTATCTCCACAACTCCGGCCTAAACCGAGAAATGGCTAGTTCGGATTTGCTTCGGTCACAAAGTGAAGGAGATGGGGTTGATCTTAGGGAGGGAAGCGAAGAAGGTGTTGAGATTGTGGAGGTGTTGGCTGTTTTATGACTTGTATGAAAAGCCGAACCGGCTTTGCAGGATGTAAGCTATCGGTTGGGGTGTTTGAATACGATTGTATCAACACTTGGTTTTCTGCCTTGTCTTGTCTCGCCCCGTGGAAATAGGGAGGAGAACCTATTTATACAAGTCATTAAGCCTAACCCACGTCTCTCATGGGAAGTGGAGGAAGTGGAGTGATGGAGTAGTGAAGTTGTGTGTTAGTGTCACATGACCATCTTGCCCACTTCTCCCGTCATCACTATCCGTCCATGACTTCGACACGTTCTTATGATGGCGCGTTGTGCGCCGCATCCGTAAAACCGCGAGACCAATACCCCATTAAGTATCCCCGTTGTGACATGATTGATGTCTCGATCGTGTGGATCGCGGGGACCCACAGGAAACACTACACCAAAATGCCCAATTTACCACGTTTATTTTCGTTGCTACGAATTTAAGCAACGCTTATGTATGTTGCTTACACGGCGTGCCAAATTATACGCAACGTCTCTACAAACGTTGCTTAAATAAAAAAGCAACGTATTATACGTTCTTTATACGTTGCTTTTAATAATTTAACAACGTATGTAGACGTTGCTTTAATTAATTTAAGCAACGTTTTCCTATTTTAAGCAACGTAATATCAATCGTTGCCCAAGTTCTTTGCCACGTGTCAGTGGGTCCCACCACAAATGGTGACACCACAGTAAGCATTTTGCAACATTTATATGAGTTGCTTATCATTTGACTCTCAAAGAACGCTTCCGGTTGCAACATTTATATACGTTGCAAACTTTTAATCAAAGTTTAAAAAAACTAGATTTATCTTTGATCCGGTTTTCAAGATTTCTACACCTACATAATTAAGAGACTGATTCACATAACAAGGATTGATTTGTCATTACCACCCACCCATAACACCGGTTTCCAACTAATTATGCAAATCGTAAGAGAGACCCATAAATTTTAGTTACACAAATTCTTGTCAAGAACCCTAGTTTCTAACCAACTAGTTATGCAAATCGTAAGAGAGACCCCTAAATTTTAGTTGCACAAATTCTTGTCAAAAACCCTAGTTTCTAAATTTGAGAAGGATCAAACATCAATACATATTAAAACTAACCTTGATCAAGAACAAGCTCTGTAATGACCAATCCTTCCAACTCCAGCACTATCAACGGTACTTGATCCACTACAAAAATCAACAAACACAAAATGTAAGCATTAAATCGAACATACAAATACCACATACGATAGCCAGAGATAAGTAAAATTGCAAATGTTACCAAGAATGTCTCCATATTCTACCTTCCAAAGTGGTCCAGGGCTAAATGTATTTTACCTTACAAGCAACCTAAGAACAAAAGCAAAGCCTTGGTGTGTTTTAACTTGGAAATGGTTTGTGGACGGAGAATTCAAGATCGATCAAATTAAGGTCGAAGCAAATTCGGACATATATATGACTTACCCAAGTCACCAATAAATAGACATCTACAAGATCTTGCCCATTTGATCTTTATCTTGGATTGAAAAAAGAGGATCCGGGAAATACTTAACCTAAAAAGTAACACAACCAAGACAATGATCAAACCATGCATCAAGATGGCACCCAATCGAAACTAAACACCTAACATTAATCTTAGCCAAACAAACCAATTCTTAGTTGTTTCCATTTGAACAAATAAATTACAAAGTGACAATGTACAGTATCATGCTTCCGAGTTGCCTGTGCCTCGTGTCCCTACCGCAACAAAGCAGACCAGTATTTCATACGTGGAGGTATTAAAGTAACGAATTCGATAGCAAAATTTGCAACGCAGTCTTCAAGCACTTGATAAAGAGAAAAGCCACTTTGAAATGACGAGAATGTATTTAGGACCTCAAAATATCTTCACAGGTCGATCCGACTTCCCAGACGCTATGCCCTACAAGAAGACAAAGGTAATTGTTTGATTACTTAAAATGATTTTTTTAAAGAATGTTGCCTCTATTAGTGACAATGGTAGTGGTTACGGTTATGTTGGTGGACTTAAAGTTCGTGATCTTTGCGGGAGCCGGGTGGTGGTAGTAACCCGAGATGGGTATGGTAGCGGTTCGAGGTTTGATCTCGGATCTGTTAACTATTCGACAAATGACGAGCACTGCTAGTTTTCAAATAACAAATAGTAGATATTGCAGGAGAAGGATGTTATTTACTCGAACGAAAGGATAGTCCTAAGAGCAAGATGGAATTTGTTACAAAGGGGAGACACGGCAATTTACTTCCCGCAAGAAGAGATTCTAGTACATAAGAAAGAGATCTTATTGGTGACTTCGTAATAACGTTGATCAACAAAGTAGAGGAGCAAGATAGGACCCGTAATCATCCTACACAAAAATGTTGTGCATCATCCAACATCAGCCCATTAGCAAGGCTAAGTCCCCGTGCGTCACTCAAAAAAATAAAAATAAAGAACATAAAATAAAAACAGATCTCCAATTTAGAATCAAGCGGTATGAAACAAGAACCAATGGTAGACATGAAATAACAATTCGTATATGAACAACACAATAAAGAAGATGATTTCACTTTAAGAAGATGATTTCACTTTTATGGATGTACACATTTCAAAATGGGTTACCAAGGTGAATGGAAGAAATTCAAACGTTCTCGCAAAGGTAATAAAAATTGAAGGGTCAAACCAATGGGACAACAGTTAGCATGACTAGTGCGACTTCAAAGTTGGCAGTCCATTCTTTCTGTTTAATAAAGTTTGTATCAAAATCCATCCAGCAATTGCATTTAAACTATATTACAAATCTGGGGAAAATATTCCGTGAACTAACATGGCAAGCACCTTTACGTTAATATAAGTAAATCAAGGAATTTTTGAAATACCCATTCATTCCTTTTTGCAAAATCATGCGCTAAAAAGTTCAAGATAGCAAGCAAGTACACAAAGCTCTGATAAGAGAGTTAAGACTACATTTCCATTATAAAGAGAAATATTTGAAAGAACTCTCCAAGCCGAATATAGTAAAGTAGATTAAGATTTGTATTACCAAAATTTAATAGAATGTAAGGAAGTTAAGACCATAGTTCTTGTTTAAGGAATGAGATTTTTGTTAAACTTTCGCCTAGTTCCAAATGCAAAATCTCATTTTGTCATTTTAACTAACAGATTATTGATCGGCTAGTTTAGAAATTCAAGTATGAAGCTTAGTTATCGATGGAAATCGAAAATTGAATGGTTATGTGGACTTTAAAATGTTATTAAACAATCGACATTCAAATGCATCAATTATTCACATGCAAGGATTAAACACCAAAAAGCATGTGGTTTAAACCAAAATTTAATTGTGCAAAAATCATCAACTCTAACGGAAAATGATTTGAGAGAGGTTTATAAAATGAAGTTGGAATTTATCTCAAATACCCATTTGCTAATTCACATGAATCGATTAGAAATATGGCGGTATGTGTAAATTAAGAAAACGAGAAAACTTTAGCTTATAGAAATCACATTTCTATCATATGAGAACAAACTTAGTCGGGACTTACATACATATCTATCATAATAAAAAAAACTTCATGGCATGGTATTACTAAGTTGAGAGCATACATATCTATCATAATATAACAAACTTCATGGCATAGTATCACTAGCCTCCCTAAGCCAACTAGTATTCGGAAAATGCAACTCAAATGGAAACACAAGCAACAAACACAATCATAACGAGAGGTTCAACAATTTGGAATCACAAGGGGGAAGAATAAGGTAATTCTTTCTCAAAACCCTTTTCAGGATTATAAACTTTCAACTAAAATTGGTTTCCTTTTTCACATACTTGGGGAAAAAAGATAAGACTCTAGTAAACACAAAACCTACACTAAGCTGTTGTTATACACAAAGCAATACAGCAAAAATCATATTATCAACCCCTACAAATAAACCCAACATTAAGCATCTAACCCCTCAAAGATTAAGCCATGCAAAAGAAGGAAAAAAAAAAACAGTTGACAACAAGCTCATAAAAAAATAGATGAATAACATTCCGTAAATTATCAAACAACGTTTTAATCAAGAGTGAAACCATCATCTTCTTGACCAAACACAGGGGTTTAATCAACAACAAAAAAAAAAAAAAAAAAAAAAAGAAGGGTTTATACCTTCTTCCGAAATTAGAGTCAATAGTTGATGGATCGAAATTTTTGATTTAGGGGTTTTGATTAGGATACATATCTTAAGAATATATGGGTATTGATTTGAAGTTTTAATGCTTGAATACTAGGTTTCTTTCCCGGTGAAAATGGGGTTTTCGGCTCTTTTCGCCTACTCAGAATCTTCAATCAAACTTGGGTTTTTTTCATCTGAAATAATCGGTGTTCCTTCGAGAAGAGTTGATGAGAGTTGGGAGAAGAAGAAGAAGTAAAAGAGAGAGTGAGAGAGTCTCGGTGCTTGAGAGAAAAAAGAAAGCTTCGAGGGATAAAGCCGAGTAGAGAGAGAGAGTGAGAGTGAGTTTTAGTTTTAATAATAGGGGAGAAAATGGGGGTAAATAAATTGGGTTAAATTAACAAAATCTTAACCAGGTGATTAGAACTGTTTAATTATGAAAGGATTAGAATTAGTAAAAATTAAGAACTAAATAAAATCATTAAAAAATTAATGTAAATGAGTAGTAAGTATATTTTTGGGGAAAGAAAATTTAGGAGGGAAAATATGGGGGAAAGTAAAAATTGAGAGGAAAATATAGATTGTTTTGATAATATTAGAGAGGGAAAATAAAATTTTGGAGGGGAAACCCTTTTTATATTAAAATATAAAAATGTTAAAAGATATATAAATAAAGCCACGGTAAGCAACGTATGTCAACGTTGTAAATACGTTGCTTAATTATTTTTGGAAATTATAATTATAGCGGCGTGTTTTCGGGTTTGCAACGGATATAGATGTTGCGGATAAGCAACATTTATATACGTTGCAAAAAAATACTAGCGTTGCAAATATGCTAAAATGGTGTAGTGAAATAGCATGTAATCTCGATTAAATAACTAAGTTATTTAGGAAGTCGATATTTATGAGATATCGTGTGTATTCTATGCAGTAACGATCGAATATATTCAAGCATGTGTGAAGCATCGTTGTTTTAAGGCTTAATCTGAGTAAGTCATTTAATTTAAGCGTCTTAAAATAGCATCATGTCCATCCATCTTCGAGTGATCGTTTTGGAGGCTATACATGCAAGCCATGATTTGGCCGATCACCTCATGTGGAAGAGTGGGTGGACGGTGATCGTGGTGATGCCTTGCTCGGGTCGCTAACTCCTAACCAGGGCCGCTAACCAAGTTTGGTAGAGTTGACGGACGAGATGATCCGTGACGCTCATCTGCGACCGTTGATGAAGTTTTAGGGGTTTTGAAGAGGTGTGCAAGCATCACTCTTCGGCTTGGTCGAATCCAAGCATGGGAGACGTTTTGACATGACCGACCCGGTATGCGTGTAGACGGCTTCTGTTTGTGTACACGTCCGCACCTCATTGTCCCATGAAAGTGTGATCCAAACCACTCAATTTGTCCCAGAAAAGAGGAGCGGTGGGAGATTGATTTGCGATAGAAATCCCATGCCGCAAAGGAGTTGAAGACCGCACGTCATGCCTACTGCCCAGGGCGCGTTTCGAGACGTCCGACCATGGTTGGCCCGTCGATCGGTTAGGCATGTAGATGGGCCCACGTTGATCATGTTGACATGCCGGACCCTTTGAATCTACATCTACACCCTCTATCTATGCCCGCGAAGATGGATGGTCGTGATTGATTTGCGACACATGTGATATCGTAAAACCCTAATTAGGGTTTCATGTCCACGCTACTTTGGCCGGACGAAAATTGGCAAGCTACGCTCCTCTTTTGGGAGGCCGACCATGTGGGACCCACATTGGGCCGGTGGTGATCACGCCAATACCCGTCTCGATGGCTAGGTTCGATCTAAGCCATCCAAACATGGTGAGTTGGATGGTCGAGATCGATTTAAGACCCTTAGTGAAATTTCTCGCGGCCCTTAAAGCATCACGCCGAACTTTGGGCGAGCGTTTGCTCCTTCCCGGCTAGGGTCGTGAGATGGTCGGCTATGCAGGTAGAAAGGGGGCACGCCGGTGTACATAATGGTGCTTGTCTGACCGGGAATGGGGCGATCCGCGCCGGCGAAGATGAACGAACGTGATGGATTTGAGAGGCCGCATGCCTTTGTTCGTACGAGCTCCTCCAAGGCGCTCCATACCCGCTGGACATCCAAATTCAGGGCTGGTGTTTGGTGGTTGTTTGGAGGGCGTGACTTGTACTTGACCGGCCATGGCACTAGGGGAGCCGGTGGTCATTGTTGTGGTTGCCTGCTCTCCGCTAGGTTCGTCTAGGGTTTGGTTAAATCGTGCGGCCAACTTGCGTGGTCATGATTATTTCTGAGACTGATATGGACAGTCCAAATTCAAAATATGCTCAATCGGGCTAGTATAACACACCGAGAGATGTATGCTCAATCGGGCTAGTATAACACACCGATAGTTGTAGCACAGCCTGCACGGGTATTTCGTGCATGCCTCATTAGTGACACTTGGAGATTCGTGTTACTCTGCCGAGAGCAACACTCGGGATCATCATGCCGCACCAATAATGAGAGTTCACGGAACAACACAGAAATACAAGGCCGGTCATGCATTAATTAATAATGCTATAAATTCCGAGGTATATGGGATTGTTGCTACATGCTCCATTTTAGGTGAATTAATAAAGTGGAGAAGTATTCATCACTTATCAAGAGATTTATCCTTTGCGGGATGTCGCATAATTTTGGCTTTTACAATTTTAGCCTTAGATGAAAATCCACCATTGTTAACTTAGATTGCAAACCCCGATTTGAAAGACTATATAAAGGATAACTCTAGAATCGGGAAACCTAATCCCACACCTTCCGTGTGATACTAGTCGTATAAGCTAGAGTTGATTCTCCTTTAATCTTAGGTTTCTACCGAGACCGTGAGTTAACGACTTGAAGACTTCATTGGGATTGTGACGACCAACTATTTTCTTTGTAGTTGCGTGATGATCTGATCTTGTTGTTTCTATCGTACTAAGTACAATCGTAAGATTGGCTTGAGATTGATTTCTCCGATAGGCAAGATAGAAACGTAATCACAAACATCTTCGTCTCATTGTTTGTGATTCCGCAATATCTTATTTAAGCTAGTCGATTAAGATTATTGTGAGGTGATTGATAATTCTAGGTTGTTCTTCGGGAATATAAGTGGGTTATCAATTGGTTCTGCTCACCTTGATTTATCAAAACACTGAACAAAAAACTTCGTAGGTATTTACGTGGAGACAGATTTATCTATTCGTAGAATTTTACGTGTGATCGTATTTGTTTATTAAAGTCTTCGGCTTTGGGTCGTAGCAACTCTTAGTTGTGGGTGAGATCAGCTAAGGGAATCAAGTGCGTAGTATCTGGCAGGATCGGAGAGACGTAAGGAGCGCAACCGTACCTTGGATCCAGTGTGAGATTGATTGGGGTTCAACTCTGATCCAGACCGAATAGTTTTAGTAGGCTGAGTGTCTCGTAGGTGCTTAATACACTGTGTTCAACTGGACTAGGTCAGGTTTTTCTCGCATTTGCGGTTTCCTCGTTATCAAAACTTCGGTGTACGTGTTATTTCTTTTCCGCATTATATTTTGTTATATAATTGAAATATCACGGGTTGTGTGTTGAATTGATCAATTGGGAAATCCAACCTTTGGTTGTTGATTGAAATTGATTGATCCTTGAACATTGGTCTTTGGTACTGTTCAAGTGTTTTCTCTTGTATTCAATTGACTCGCATATTTCTATTTGCTTTAGTAAGTATTGAATCAAGAAAGTGAGATATAACTCCTTGATATACTTTATTAAGATTGATCAACTGTCTAGTTGATTCTCTTAAAAAGTATATTGGAGTTAGTCCACCACATTGCTTTTCGAAATATTGGGTGTGGTTGTTGTACCCAGCTTTTCAACTTGATCAAGTGTACATTTGCATTCCTTACGCCTCCGAATCCCGGCCAAGACTCCTTGATTCCCTTAGGTGATCTCACCCACAACTAAGAGTTGCTACGACCAAAAATCAGCGACTTGATAAACCAATCGTCTCACTACGTAAAATTCTATTGAATAGACAAATTTGTCTCCCACAGAAATACCTAAGAGTTTTGGACCGTCTTTTGATAAATCAAGGTGAACAGGAACCAATTGATACACCAGACTTATATTCCCGATGAACAGCATAGTAATATCAATCACCTCACAATAATCTTAATTGTATGGTAGCGAAACAAGATATTGTGGAATCACAAACGATGAGACGAAGATGTTTGTGACTATTTTTTATCTTGCGTATTCCAGATTAAATCTCGAGCAAATCTTAGAAAATACATTACTCAATATGATTGAAAACAAGAAGATCAGTAACACGCCTTCTGGAGAAATAGTTGGGTCTGGCTTCACAATCCCAATGAAGTCTTCAAGCCGTTAACCTACATGGTTTTGGAAAAACCTAAGGTTAAAGGAGAATCGACTCTAGTCGCAACTAGTATCACACATGAGGTGTGGGATTAGGTTTTTAAGTTGCTAGAGTTCTCCCTCATATAGTCTTCAAATCAGGGTTTGCAATCAATGTTACCTTGGTAACAAAGCATTCAATATTCACCGTTAGATGAAAACTACGATTAGAACTCAAGCTAATATCTTTCAACCGTTAGATCGAACTTACCTTGTTACACACAAATGAAGAGTGACTTCATTTAGATGTGAGTAACCGTACCTAAACGTGTACACCTTGTTGGCTCAATAATAGTTAACCGAAGTTAGCCATATGAACACTTTCATATCAACCTTATTCATCTTAACCATAACTAGTTCAAATGACTCAAATGAAACTAGTTCTATAGTTGTTCAATTGTTTATATTCTCATAAAAGTATACAAGACACAATTGAAGCAAAATTGATTTTGATTCACTCAGATCGATTCATGAACATTATAGCCACGATTTTGCAAAAGATTGCATTCCTTAATATATAAATGTATTAGTTCATGAACAACCCGATTTTAGAACATAACCTACTCAAGTATGCAAACGTGTACGCATACCTAAGTGGTCGGACTAAGTTTGGGTTTGCCAATTATCTTGAAAGGGTACGCATACCTACCAAACTGATTGAATTTCCCAGAAGCTTGAACTTACGCCCGATGCAGCGTGCGATGCATACTAAGTTCTCGGATTTTACTAAATAACCCGATCACGCATACGGGTACATACTATGGTTCACAAGACTTGGAATAACTTGCAACAGTTAGCATACAAGTATGCATACCGTGTTATATCCAATCATGGTTATTTGTTCTAAACTCCCATTTCAATCACTTGAAACATTCTTGGAAGACGACAATAGTCAGTGTCTCACACACACTATTAGCTTTGAAACAATTTTTCGATGATCGAATGATCAATATGAAACATTCCGAGTCTACATCAAATGACTGTCTCACAGAAATCATGTAAGATGTTACCAGGCGATTTTCACATGATCATCTTTTGAATTTCGTCAAGAATATAAGATGAACTTGGTTAAAGCAAAAGCTTACCAACACATATTTCGAAAAATATATAAGCGAGTTAAACTCAACTCGAAATATCAAATGTGTATAATCGAAGTCATATGTAATTTATGCGAATTTTGTCTCAAATAGGACATAGAGTAGATAGACTTTTGAGTGATAAATGATTTCAAGTCTCCACATACCTTTTGTTGGATGAAGTTCCACAAGCTCCCCTTAGTAGTTCTTCATTTTCAATCGATGAACGCCGTGAAGTTTAATGCTCGATTACATTTCCTATCCTAATCCAAGACTTAGCTATAAGTAGACTAGAAATCAAGACTTATAGTTTTGGCAACTAAACTTGACAAACAAGCTTGAGATAACAACGCTTTATGAGTCCGACCGAGCAAGGTGTTCTAACACTTACTTTGTTCCGAAAAGAAGAAGAAGGAAAAAAAACACGTAAAACAATTATTTGTTGTTTTTCATTTTTTATTTTTAAAAACAAAAAAAAAAAGAAAACGTTTTCTAAAAATGCCCCTACAAAACGAGTTTTCTCATGTTTTCTTTTTCTCCGTTTTTAAAAACATAAAACTCGTTTTTAAAAAACGATACCAAACACAACCTAAGCTTTTCTCTCGTACCGCACTTGACCTAAGATACGTAGATACATATCGTTGGCTGAGGATTGAGGGATATTACTATGAGACGAGGTGGATTACCAGTGCGAACTTCATACCCGTAGGCTACGGTGAACTAACTCAAAGATAACTATATACTAGATATAAATTCACCGATGCAAGGGAAACTTAGTAGCTTTTACAAAAGTAAAAACATTAACCCATTGCATCAAGGAAAAGAGACATGATATGCCCACTATTTTTTTTAAAGGAAAAACAAACAATCACAAAGCTAATATCATGAAACCTCAAACATAAATGATTAATTTTCAAAACCACCACATAAACCCTCGCATGACCTCTATTATCCATAACTATGGCCAAAATTCTCTCAATAAGAGACAAAACAAGATGATTGCAATCCATAGGGAGCAAGAGTGTTGTTCTACTAGATTAACTTTTAAGATAAACAAAAGAATAGGTAAGATGCACAAGCGAGATGTGAACAAATATGGTAAAATATCATTAACTAGACATTAAAGAAAGGAGCTCAAGGATACTATTACTCATTTGTCACTAGATAGGTGTTGAGAAGAGTAGAAGTCGTTAGACATTCTTCTCTCGATATTGATTTTATTTCAGAAATTGTATTTTCTTGTACATACTTATTTAAACACTTGGAAAACTTGTGACTTACATCCGGTGACTAACATACATACTAATTGTCATGTGCCGGTTATCGCACTGCAAGCACAACACACATGTACTTACTCACACTTATATCTCGGTTCCCCCCACCCCCCCGCAAGTTCGGGGTCTATAGAGTACGAGACAGGCTTGGAGTCCGAGAAGAGAGAAACGAGACAAAGGACAGTGCCTTGGTAAAAATATTAGTTATCGATCTTGTGTAGAGAGAAATCGCACATCAAGGCTTTGGTCGCACGAACCAATTCCCGCATATAATGAAAAGCAATCTCTATATGTTTCATTCCCGTTATGAAAAACAGGATTTTGATTAAGTAAGTTAATCCCATGTTGTCACACCACAGAACCGGAACTCGGGAGTAGAGAACCGCAATTAAGCAACAGGATTCAACCCAAACTATTTCCAGAAGTGGCATCGCCTAACTCACGATACTCACCGGCCTACGTGCTAGACCTATACCTAGAGTTTGAGTTTGTTCCCAAGAGCACTAAGAGATTAAAATTTGGTCTAAGGAAAATGACCATTCCACTTTGTAGATCTTCTATCGGTCATATCACACCGCCCCAATCGGTATCTGAATATGCTTGCAATTGCGGAATCGAAGCCCTTTAAGCCGTAAGCCAAAAAGATTAAGTACCCTGCAAATATCTCAAAATCCTTTTGACAGCTGACCAATCTGCATTAGAAGGAAGTTGCATGTGTTGACAAGCTCTGTTAATTGCAAATGAAATGTTAGGTCTTGTGACTGTAGCATATTCAAGAGCACCAACGGTGCTTCTATAAAAACTTGGATCTTCAAAAGGTGTGGAATGGAAACTCAGTATAAGTAAGATAAGAGTGGATAATGATTTAGCAGCATTCATCTTAGTCTTGATAA
Organism: Papaver armeniacum; assembly: GCA_023531295.1. NCBI lineage: Eukaryota > Viridiplantae > Streptophyta > Magnoliopsida > Ranunculales > Papaveraceae > Papaver > Papaver armeniacum. The sequence goes on from JAJJWW010002808.1 coordinate 148,539, forward strand.
GAAAATTGGAAACATACTTCTCCTGAGATAATAAAATCCCTGTTGAATTTCTGGTGGCCTGAATACTCAAGAAAAAATGTAATGGACCCAAGTCTTTAATAACAATTTCTCTGCCCAAATCAGCAATGAATGAGACCATTAATGTAAGAAAAGAGCTACCATTAAGCAAAATGTCATTTACATAAATAAGAATATAAAGAAGCATTGATCGGTAACCTTGTAAAACAAGTATCGAGTTTGGATGGCGTAAACCATGTGAACTTAGAAATTTACTCAATCTCTCAAACCAAGCTCACAGGGAGCTGTTTTAAACCATATAAAGACCTCTCAAGCTTACACACATGATTGGGAAGAAGTTTATCCGAATACCTGCAGTGGCTAAACCATAAATACCTCTTGAGATAGATAGCCATGTAAAAAGCATTTTCACATCTAGTTGCCTTATTTGCCAATTCTTATAAAGAGATATAGAAAAAATTATTCTCACGATTGGTTGGCTTGACTACATGGGTGAAAGTGTCTTGATAATCAATACCTTCCACACGGTTGTAGCCTAAAGCCACTAATGCGGCCCCTGTCTTTCTATAGAACCATCGACTCTTGTTTATCCGGAATATCCATTTGCAACCAATAACATTTTGACCATCTGATAACAAGAACCAACCTCCAAGTACCATTTTGTAATAAAGCGGTGATTTCTTCATCCATTGAAGCTCTCCATCTTGGATCCTTACAATCTTCAATATATGGTGTGTCTTGTAATGTCCTCACACTGAGATTGAACTTGAAGTAAATATTCTAGGTTTGGATGCGGAAATACCCATTTTACATCTAGTATTGATTGGATGAGTATTAGTAAAGGTAGAGATACAATAGCGGTGGTGTATTAGTAGCGGATGGTGGAGGAGAGACACTTGAAGTATTTGCAGGAGTAGAAGATGAGACATCACTTCATTTGAAATAAGTATAGGTGTAGATGAAAGAAGTCGGGTTTTATGGAGGGTGTGAAGACATGGTTGGTAAAATTACTTGAAGAAGCAAATAATTTGGCATATGGAAAGTTACAATCATCAAATTTGACATCTCTAAATGAAAATTGTATTTGTACTAGGGTGATCATTTGTAAGTAGCGTCAAAAAATAATTTCACTTCATACTCACAAAATTTTAAATGAAGTACAAGTAAGGAAAGTTCATTTTTTATCTGAAGGCAATTGTTGTTATCGATTTTAAGTTTCTAAGGTAACAAGGATGTTTCTTGTTTTAGAAATACTAAAATAAATAAAATAAAACAAAGCAAATAATTGGAATAATCAATAAAGGGAAGATATTGGTCACGAGATAGTATCATTCACAAACATGTATTTTCATCAATGATTAAATTGGTATTTTAATCTCTTATTTACTAAGATCCCTAGGATACCTTGATCATAAAGTATATCCAGCAATTCCCTTGTTTTAGTCAACACATTAAAAGATGCATATGTGTAATTCTTCTACAAAGCAACCTAAAGTGTAAAAGCACAATTAGATTTAACTCCCTAAAACAATAAGTTCTATGGAATAAGACTAATGATAATAGAATGTATAAAAGCACTAATGTTTTAACAAAAGTTATGATTCACTTGTGACTAGTAGGATATATCACTACAAGCACTACCCACAATTATGCTACTTAGAATCGGGGATAAACAACTTTTTCGTATTGAAAACCCTAATATAGCTCTAGAGATGAATGTAAATCGGATTGATTCCGGACTCAAACAAACAAACTATCAAATCATATAACTCTATTTTGAACCCAAAACAACCCGCAACCTCGAGCAACAAAAACCACACAGATTCGACCATTGATTAACCCAAATATCCATGACTTCAATGACTTCTCTCGATCGAACTTATGCCCGAATTTAACCCAAACTCTGCATCTGTAATCTTCACGACAAACGGACTCCCATTTCCTTCATTCATTTTCGATTCACGAAACCCTAACTTCCATGACCATCACGATTCTTCCTACAAAACCCATCTCCTTCACGGCCTTAGATTCCTCTTGGTAGCAACATCTCCAACTCGTATCTCGCTAGCCATCAATGTCAAACCCTCATTACTAAATCGTCAACATCGTAAACACATGTTCTTGAATCGAATTCAACAAAATTCACCTTTCTCATTCCGGATATGTTAACCCTTGAATCCCATCGCCAATTCAATGATAACATGACTTAAAGTTGCTCTTCTCACCTTCTTCTCAATTTGACATCGACCTCAGCTTTCTTCTTTCTCGATTTCTCTCGGCAAATCGGTATTATCTCTCCTCTCAATTTCGGTTTGGGGAAGATAATGATTGAGAGGAAAAAAAACATTGGGTTAAGTGTAGGAATGGATGTTGATATAAGCACTGCCCAGAAGGATAAAAGGAACCAAAAGTGATATATGTGGCTTTGTCGGTTTGAGCCCGACCCCTATTACATTTTCTAGCTCCTTTATCGATTCTGGCGGAGATGACAATTCATTCTTCACCTCTTTTCTATATAACCTCCTTTAGCTCAAGTATTACTCGCTTTGTGAGTTGAGTCTTTTGCATTTTCGCTCAAATGAATGATTTCTCCTTCTTTTGCTCCGGAATGACTCAAACTACCTAATTACTCAAGCAAAACAAGATACATAATTTACACGACAATAGCAAAGAAAGCATAAATACTAGATATAAAATTAGGTGTTTACAACTACCTATCAAATTCCCCCACACTTAGGCTGCTAGTCTCGAGCAAATCAAACAAAACAAAACTTAC